>VDFB02058242.1:2962386-3358321 GCA_007258455.2 Sequoia sempervirens
TTACCTCATGCTGCAACCCTACCGTCAGTCCACTCTTAGGAAGAGTGGGTCAGAGAAGCTTAAGCCACGTTATTACGGTCCTTTCAGGATCCTGAGGCGAGTTGGAGAGGTGGCGTATGAGCTTGAGCTTCCAGCAGAGAGCAGGGTACACAATGTATTTCATGTATCATGCCTCAAGAAGGCGTTGGGACATCGTGTGGTACCGTCTGCAGTTTTACCTCCCTTAGATGATGAGGGCAAGTTGATCTTAGTACCTGAGTCCATCCTGGAGTATAGGGAGAGAAAGTTGCGTAGGAGGACTATCAGGGAATATCTGGTGAAATGGAGAGATTTGCCTGTTGAGGATGCTATGTGGGAGAGCGAGGATATTCTGCAGCATTCGGCATTGAGATTGCTTGAGGACAAGCAATTTCAGGAGGGGCGGACTGTCATGTCCCCTTCTAGTTGACATCTCTCGGAGCACAGGATTAGCCTATCATGCGACCCTCGTAGGCTGATGGATTGTATAGAGGGTCTAGTTGGAGCTTGGCTCAGCTTCAGTTGGCTTTCGTTCGGGCTCGTTCGGACACTTCTTGCATAAGTTGCTATTTTTAGCAGTTATTGGCAGTCAGCGTGGGACCCCTGCTATTTTTAGCAGTATGGATTGTTGGTGTTCAGAATCACTTCAGTGTTCGTCAGCTTCAGACGGATCAGGCATTGGATGAATAATGAGAGAGATATTAATATTTAATTGAATTAATTAAATATTAATTAATTGGAGATTATAATATAAAGTTATAATATTTTATTATAACTTAAGTGATTTTGATAAAGGGGTCGCCCATCATCAGAAAGGGGCCATTTGAAGATTAAATTTATAATTTAATATTTGAGCGGAGACTATTGAAAGAAATTAAAAGAAGAGGTCGAATTATTTAAAAATTCCCTATCTTTAAGGAATTCGCACTTTTGAGGGATATAGTGCATTTGCCTTGGGATTCGAGCCATTATGTGATATTGAATTATTGAAATTGATCAAGTTTGGTTTGAGCAAGAAGCTTTAGGGTTTCAGTCTCGAATTCATTGGGGAACGAGCCATCTCCATTGAACGTAGTTCAGAGGGTGTGAGATATCACCTGATTTATTGCCTGTTAAGAGATGTCTTCATCCAGAAGAAATTACAGAGCTTCAGAGCTATTTAATATTCAGGGTTTTCAGAGTAGTTTTCATCCAGAAGGATCCCCTGCAGTAGGCGCCTATTTCACTTGGATTTGGAGATTACCACAAGGGCCGTACATTTTAATACCTTGCTGCTGTGTACCAGGCCGTACTGTCATTTAAAGGGCGAGTTTGTGATCTAGAAGAAAACGCCTTCCTTTTTGGTTTCCAGTTTTCATCATTGAGGGCGCTAGGGTACCAGGAGTCATTTGAGATTGCCAGACAGGAGGAGAAGGGCAACTTTCATACAGCCGTACCATCTCAAGCAGTTTATCAGCAAGCAGCAATTTCCAGGTTTTCAAATAAAAATCACTGCTTTTCTATTTGCATGTATATGGATCTTTATTGTAATCACTTCAGAAGAATAATAGATGGACTGGCATAATTATTGGCAATAGAATCTACCGTTTTCAGTGTTGATTTATTTTTAGAGAATTTATTTTCAATTCTTTGCAAAATCGCCATTTCTTTATTTTATGCAAAAACCACAAAAACAGTCAAAAAAACCAAAAACTTCAAAAATCAAACAAAAACAGTCAGAGACAGAAATAGGGGAAACAAGGGGTTTCTACATGCTTCGAGGCATTGAAGATGGAGCTCCAAGAGCCATCATGGCTAAGAGGATAGAACATCAATTGGTGATAACCATGACATCATCCGTAGGTGAAGTTATTTTTTCACAGTGGTGTTTGGTCTATTTTGGATTAGCATAGTATGGTGTTTGATGTTCTACCTCTAGGATAGCCACTGAGTAGGGCATTTCATCAAGAGATAGAGAAGAGGTATGTTGGAGGTATCTTTCCTATTGGGGAAGTAATTGGCACCGCTAGAAGGCTTCAAGGTGTACATAATAATATTAAAGTAGTGCAGCATAAGCTTGACAGAATGATTTCAAAAGATAGCAAACGAGTCATAATGGGGAACAGTAGTAAGGGTATATTATAGTTATGTTGGAAAGAAAACATATCAGGGACTGCTGTCATCGTTTTCAGCTTTGGGGTTGCTGCCATCATCATTTTCAGCTAGTACACTTCACCATTTGTAGCCATGCAAGTGTTTACAGTCATAGGATTGCTGATTTCTAAAGGTTTCAGGAGTGAGCTGCCTTTTGTTGAAGAATTTTCAGTTATTTTTTGGTTGTCCATCCTCTATTTTGCTGACATTGCTGATTTTTGCAAACAATTGTTAGTTTGGCAGTTGTAGTACCATTTTTATATTGCTGATTTTTAGGGTTTCTGATTCTGGTCTGCTGTTATCAATCATATACAGCCATTGGCTTGCAAATTCTAAGAGATTTTTGTTGTATCATGTTGTTTGTGAGGGGTTTCAATCATTGGAGCTGCTAAAAGCAATTATTCCAACTGTTGTACATTTGTTGTGGATGGGGTTCAAATAATTTATGACTGTAGCAACTTCATTTCAGCTTGCGTACAATCTAATTTGCTCAAAATTATGAGGGTTGCTGCCTACAGCAGGGTTGTATGATCTATTGGAGATCGAGAAAATTATTATGGTGCTCAATTGGAGGCTCTAGATTCTTCAACGCATAGTAAGGATAGAGTGGTGCAATGAAAACATGGTGGTAAGTCCACAAGACAACCCTTGGCCTTGTGGGAGTTTGAGGATGTCCTCAAGCTTTGGGGAGAAGGCATTATTTGTCATCATATCAAAGACATATTGCGAGTTCATGGCATACCTTGCCTAATCCAAGTCAAACGTAGGAAGATACAATCATGCAACTCATCACGGGCATCCCAAAGCTTGCATTTATATTGCTGTGAATTGTGAACACTCCTTTGTTATTTCTCCTCAAGTGACCAAATTGTTTTTCGAAGAAGTGATTAAGTTACAAGGATTGCTTAACAATGTTATGGATGGAGATAGTAGATTTTGTAGTGCTTTTGGCATAAGATGTTTCACTTGATAGGAACGAGATACAAACTTTAGGGACACTACAATATAATTTATCATATTGGCATGGTGACAATTGAGCATCTAGGTTTGCAAGTGTTTGATGGCAAACAATTTTGGGAAGGGTGTGTAGACGGCCATGTTAATAAATAATTATATTGTAATCGACCGTACTAATTAAATAAATGTTGTAGTCGGTCGTACTAGGAATAGATAATAATAGTCTAAATAATACATGCACGGTTTAAAGTAAAAGTTGGATTAGTCCTCGGGATTAGTCTTCGGGATTAGTTGGTACTTGTCAGTTGCCGACGGTTGGTGCTCTCAACTGACACCGGTTAACTATTTATGTTGCTGTATGGTTCGTAGTCGGGAGGAGTATGTTGATATGATAATGTAATACTGCAAGTACATGAATAAAGACTGCAATGCCTCATATACATCTATTCTGTGAATTCTTTTACATACTCAATGATATTGTGTTTCTAGTTTACTTCTATAGCGTATTGAATTACTATTAGTGGAGTAAACATTTGGCGCTGTTGCCTGAGCGGACTAGGGAATCACTCGTCATGGCAGCGTAATGGGTATCTCGACAGATGAACCCGTGAATAGCAATGAGGAAAGGGAAGACCTATTGACTAAAGATTTTATCAACCTGTGGAAGATATCTTTACGAGATCACGTACGTAGGGAATCCCACAGACGGGAGATCCCTGAGGAAGTTATCTGGGATAGGTTGGAAGTGAATGACGAGGTGAAGCGCCTCTTGAATCGTATGCCCAGATTGCTGGCCTGTCATTTCATTATTCTGCAAGACTTGCGAGAAGAAGAGGATCGGGAACACCGAAGGCAACAAATACTGCAGCGCTACGAAGAGAGAACCAAACGAGAAGAAGAGGAACGTGACACTAGTCGGAGACGTACGTCCGGTAGTCAACAATGATTGCTTGAATAAATTTTAATGCCCATATGGCCAAACAAAGACAAGAACCGAGTACCTAGCGGGCACGAGACTCAGGAGGAGAAGGTTCGGCGAGCACTCAGGCTGCAAGAACAAGAAAATCGGCGAAGAAGACTGCAACAAGTTGGTAAGGAATTTGATGAGGATCTAATTGAAATAAACCAGATTATTAAAAGAAGACATGATAATCTGACACAAATAGACACATCCATTGAAAGAGCACATCAAAGTTTGGTGGAAGGGAGGGATGAAGGACCCTTCGGCACCCCGTATGTAGGAAGGTATGATCCTTATGAGAACGAAGATGAATTAAGTAGTAGCATCAGACGTTTTCAGGAGTTGTCCTTATCGGACGACGATGAACGACTGATGAGTGGAAGATCTGAGCCTAGTACCCCAAGGCGGAGAGAGTACCGAAGGGAACCCCAGGAGACTCAAGGTGTCGAGGACGCCGAAGGAAGACATGGGAGTGACTCGTACATGGCCGAGAGTGCAAGTGACGCACCGGAATGTAGCGGGGAAACCAGTCTACTCGGGTCGAACACACGAGGACAACGGGGAAAGATGTCTACTCCGGAGCGGTAAAAGCTGCCGAAGTTTATGGGGAATGGGTCAGAAGATCCAGTACGACACTGTAAGACATGTGAAACTATTTGGATAGCCAGCGGACAGGATGATCCCGACCAATGGCTGAAAGCATTTCCAGCAACACTCAGAGAGAGTGCCATTGATTGGTACTCTGAATTAGATCAAGCACATAAAGCTACATGGAGATTATTGAAGAAAGCATTTCAAGAGGAGTTCAAACTCTTGCGGGATGATAGCGAGATTGTTGCGGAGATATACAATACCAAGCAAGGAAAGCATGAGAGTGTGTGGACCTACAATCGAAGACTCAAAGATTTGCTGGGGAAATTGGAAGCATAGTCGGCCGACGGGTTGAAGAAAAGATGGTTCATCGAGGGCTTGCTTCCATCATTAAGAAAGAAAATGAAAGTCGTACCTCCTTCATCGTACGCCGAAGCATACAATCGGGCAATGGACATAGAAAGTGAAAATAAAACATCCTCCTGAGGGAAAAAGAAGATAGACGACGAGGAGAGTACGGACGACAGCGACGGTGAATCCAAGACTGTACAAGCACTCAGGAAAGATATAATGCGAATGATGAAAGAATTGAAGGCCGACAAGGAGAGTACGAGAGAAGCCAAAGAACTGTGGTGTACGGACTGCAATGCGGAAGGTCACACGAAGGCGAACTATCCCAAGAACTTATTTTTCGATATCTGCCAAGTGATGGGACATTTCGTCAAGGAATTCCCATACAACTTAAAAGCCAGAAGTGCACAAGTACTCTTCACTCATGGAGAGCCGTCAACACCGCCGAACACACCACCAAAGCCCCAGTACAATAGCAATGCATCCCCTGGAGGTTACCGAAGCAACATAAGTCCGAGAAACATGATACAGTACGATGCAAAAGGAAGGCCCATGATCCAATGCAGGCAGTGCAACAAATGGGGCCACTTCGCCAGGGACTGCCAGAACAGTCAAGGTTCGGGAGGGAGATTGTGTAAGTGGTGTGGACCAGGCGATCATGAAGATAACGAATGCCCTAAGCAAAAGGGTATCCACATGCTAGAAGTAGAAGAACAAGAGGTACTGGCGATCACTAGAGCACAAGCAAAAAAGGCCACTTACCTAGATCCATGTACGAAGAAACAAAGGATGAAGGAAGCAAAAACCAAAGTGGAACTGGCGATGGTGAAGGAAAACAAAGTACCTTTGGAGAAGCTAGGAACCTCTCAGCGGTTGGAGGCGGAAACCAACATCGTGCGGCAGGTACTGCAGACCATTGTACCGATCAAAGTAATTGACCTTCTCCAGACTATGCTGCAGTTGGGATTGGTGATCACAAACGTCGTCGGGGATGGCAAGCAACCACGATTGGAGGAATGGAGGCAAGAATTGGTACCAGAACCGCCACCATACAATGAACAAACAATCGACCCAGTATTGCTTACAGCGAACATCGGGAAGATGCCAACGGTCGTGCATATGGAGATCAGAGGGAATATCTTGACAAATACTATCGTCGATGGAGGATCGGGAGTCAATGTACTACCCAAAGACACATGGAAGAGTCTTGGGAAGCCTACACTCTGGCTGCCAACATTCCAACTGGTTGGCGCTGATCAACATGGTATCAAGCCATTGGGAATGTTGATGGCGCAGAAGGTGACGATCGGGACACAACAGTTTTTGCTAAATTTTGTCATCATCCCATTACAGAGGAAAGCGTACGATGCACTACTTGGGAGAGGATGGCTGATAGCGGCGAAGGAAAATCATAATTGGAAGAGGAACACACTCTCGATCGAGAACAACAGGGGGAAGTATGTCATCGACTTGAAAAACCAGGTCGTGAGCGAAGAATTGACTTCCTCCGAATCTGAATCGGATGGAGGTGAGTAAGATGTGGACGAAGGAAGGAAAGCTATGGAACCGAACATCGAAGGTGTACTTGAACTCGAGAGTTGTTCGGAGGACGAGACAAGCTCGCTAAATGGCTTATTTCATTGGCAGATGGAAGACTATGAAGTGTTCCACAGAGAGTGTAACATGCTACAAATTGGGGAAATCAAGGAAGAAGAGGGAAGGCCCAGCCAAGCACTTCCGGCCGAGTATGTAGAGTACAAAGAAACAGTATCAAAACTGGACAATATGCTAGTCCACAAGTCCGAACAGGTACGAGATGAAAAAATTGTGTTGGAGTTAAAAAATGAGAAGTATGAAAAAATTAAAAAATTAGAAAAAAAGAAAAGAGATGAAGAGAGAGAAGAAAGAAATCAAATAATAAAGAAAAATGGAAGAGAAAATGAGAAAAAGCAAACATGAAGAAAGAGGAGAGAGAAAGAGGGAGGAATAATAAAAGAGATAAAATTTGGGAAGAGAAAAATTGAAAAGAGGAAAAAAGAAAAATTAAAAATAATCAAAAGAAGGAAATTTGAGGTAAAGAGTATTAAAATATTAAACTTGGCAAAAAGTGTACGACTTAAACCTAGAGGGAAGACTCAAAATAAATCGATGAGTACAACATTGTCTACCACTCAGGGTGCATTGCAAGGGAAAAATCGAAGAGCAAAGGAAGACAGGGGAAAGAAAGAAATTACAGAAGGCAAAACCATCCGACTGAAGACCGTACAGTGGAGAGACAAGAGGAAATCCGTACGGTTATCTTGTTTGGAGAAGGCCATACGATATAAAGAAGTGGTACGACTTGGAAGAAAATCTGTATGCTTGGAGGTCGTACCAGTGCAAGAAAGGGTCGTACGCTTGAAGAGAAGGGTTGCTGTACGGACGCAAGTACGCCATCAACAGAAGAATACCAAGGCCGTACGCATATCATCAAGAGAGTTCGTACAATTGGAAGGAAATGCCATACGACCTGGAGAAAGAGCCGTACGCTCTAGCAGAGGAGAAGATGTACGACTTGAAGGAAGAGCCGTACGCTATCATAAATAAGAGGCCATACGAGTTATAGAAGAAGCCGTATGCTTGGATAGAGAAGAGGCCATACGAGCTAGGAAGGAGGTCGTACGCTGTGTTAAGGAGAAATCCGTACGGCGTAGTGAGGAGTCCGTACATTGGGAAAAGGAATTCATACCATCCATTGCCGTACCAAGCATCGACCTAGAGAAAGTAAAGTCTAAGAGAAACAATGCAAAATATGTATTTTTCGGCTTCGTCAACACTATTCAGAACCTGTGGAAAAATCATGAAAATGAGGTGTGTGATGTAGTTTCAAGTGGTTTCAGAAGTGTTAAATTGGTCTTGGCGGCGGGGGTGTTGCCCCTTGACCCCGTCCTGTACCGCGACAGGGAGCGCGCCCGGGGCGCTGCCCCCAGACCCTTGCAAGGGGCGCTTCCCCCGAACCCCTGCGAGGGGCACTGCCCCTCGACCCCGCTGGGGGCGTTGCCCCCAGACCCCCATCAAATTTATTGGAATTGCCAAATTGCAATACAACCAACCATCATAGTACAGTTACAAGAGAAGTTGGCAGCTGAGCAAACGAGAGTGGCAGCTCTTGAGGAGAAGTTGGCAGAGAGGGACAGAGTATTGGGTCAATTGATAGAGAAGGATACCCAGGTGGCCGATGCACAACGACTTTCAGCACAGAGGGAGAATCAATTACAAGAAAACTCGAGGAGTTCGCATTTTTTGTTTTCAGTCGTCTGGAAGACGACTACTTTGTAGGGGGGGATGATGTAGACGGCCATGTTAATAAATAATTATATTGTAATCGACCGTACTAATTAAATAAATGTTGTAGTCGGTCGTACTAGGAATAGATAATAATAGTTTAAATAATACATGCACAGTTTAAAGTAAAAGTTGGATTAGTCCTCGGGATTAGTTAGCACTTGG
Source organism: Sequoia sempervirens (assembly GCA_007258455.2). Classification (NCBI taxonomy): domain Eukaryota; kingdom Viridiplantae; phylum Streptophyta; class Pinopsida; order Cupressales; family Cupressaceae; genus Sequoia; species Sequoia sempervirens. Next base: position 2,970,887 of record VDFB02058242.1, read on the forward strand.
GATTAGTTAGCACTCGGGATTAGTTGGTACTTGTTAGTTGCCGACGGTTGGTGCTCTCAACCGACGCCGGTTAACTATTTATGTTGCTGTATGGTTTGTAGTCGGGAGGAGTATGTTGATATGATAATGTAATACTGCAAGTACATGAATAAACACTGCAATGCTTCATATACATTTGTTCTATGAATGCTTTTACATACTCAATGATATTGTGTTTCTAGTTTACTTCTATGGCGTATTGAATTACCATTAGTGGAGTAAACAGGGTGGACTGTTATGTCCCCTTTTTAGAGCGAAACAATTAATAATATTATTTTAAGTTGGGCCTGGTAATTTTATAATCTAAGGCTCAACTTAATAATATTATTATAATTAATTAAAAAAGTACTTTCAAATATTTAATATTAAAAAGATTTTTTAAATACTTTGGAGGGAAATTTTTAACTCAAGGGCCGATTGTGGAAAGGCTTAAAAAGGTGGTTCTTGGATTCATTTTGCCATCTTGACTTCATTTGGCATTTTCACTTTGGAGCTTCATGTTCAATCTTACAACCAAGGATGAAAACCCTTGGCTGTTCGGAGGTCTTAGAGGACAAAAACCCTCTTGGATTTCCATTTCCAAATTTGGAGACAAAACACTCATCTCCATCTAGGGCATTGCCACATAGGGGTTGCATTGGAGTTGAATTTGAGCAATTTTTCATGCAAGTTTCCAGAATTTTGGCGATTGGATTTGCAAGCAAATAATTTGACGTCGTCAAGAGGAATCATCACCGCATTTTCAGATATTGTACATTCACTGTTGCTGATTTTTCATTTATTTTTGGGGTGCTTGCATTTTCAGACATTCTGTACCATTTGAGGGTTTATTCCAGAGCAAATCTACAAGTTTATGGCAAAAATTGTGGAGTGACTGGCAATTTCAGGGGTTTATTGTATAGCACCAGCAATTAGGAGGTTTTTGGCATGATTTTGATTGCTGTTTGGTCACTTTCCCAGCCACCAATCCATATTCTTGCACTTGCAGCAACTGTTCAGCTCTCCAATCAGCAACTGACCAGTTTTTTGGTGCCATACAGGTCTGAAACTAGCTATGTCTGCCAGCCATACATCCTCAAGAGTTCTCGTGAGTGGCAAATAATGCTATCTATTCTGAAATTTGTTTCCAGATTTCGTATCAGCATATGTGATCATCATTTTGCAAGAAAAATCCATCCAATGGCTTTCATATTTTCTGTTGGATTCTAATATTGACATAACTAGGTTTATATCAGTCATAGACAGCAACTATATTTGAGGTGTTTGGGCATATATAATTCAGATCTGCTATTTGTAGTGCAATTAATGATTAATTTCAGCACTTTAAGGGTTTGTGGTGTTATTTCCAGCCAATTTTTATTCTGATCAGCATATTATTTTAAGTTCAGTTTGAAGTTACATTTTCATTTTGGTTCCCAAAATCAGAAAAAAATACAAAAAATCAGAAAATTAAGAAAAATCTAGATTGGGGACATTACACTTGAGATGTTTATATAGTTTTTAAAAATTTGTTTATTAAGTAGACTATTCTTTAATGAGTACATCATTTTCAAAATTTCAGGTCCTTTTCTGGGAAAAAGCAAGAGATGAAGTGGAGAGGTTGAAGCTGCGGCTATCAGAAATATTCTATGAAGAATTATCAAGAGTCATACTCTTAACTTTTTGTTTTTTCCACAATTGTAGTATTTTGCAATTAAAAATGGCTGGGTTGTTTGGTATCTGACAAATTGAAGTTTTATTTTGTATTGATTGGTTAATCAGTTACAAGCACCAATGGAGGGATTGAAAGATTGGTTGGAAGCTCTCTATACTGCTGGTGTGCCATGTGCAATCACATCTTCCTTGGATCGTCAAAACATACTTGCAGCTCTTGAAAGAATGGGACTCCGTAACTATTTTCAGGTTACTAGTTTGAAGATCAAGAAAGACTAGAAGTTTTCTTTCATGAATTAAATTCTTGAAGCAACTTTCAATAAGCATTTATATGGGAATAAGTTTACAGACATTCTTGTGTTAGCATGTTCCCTGTAACTCTTTACCCCAAAAACACTTTGTGTTTCTAGCTTTGGATGTGAAAATATACACTCGTTGAATCTCCTTCTGGAAACACTTGTTAGTTAAACATCACATCCTTCATAGTACTTACTCAGAAAAGGTACCGTCTACAAAAATTGAGAATCTTGAGAAGCCTTGCAATTTCATATAGATCAGATTTCTTATTCTATTTGTTTAGTTTGACTTCTATAAGAAAAATAACTACTAAAATAATAAAAAAGTAATACATAATGTTAGTTTTTATGATCAGATATAAGACTCAGAAATTTAATTCAAAATCAGACACAATAACACAGCATATACCCTGGGAAAACCCTCCTCTTGAGGGAGAAAAACCCAGCAACAATATATCGCTTATATATTGAATGATAAACAAAAGTCTCCTTTACAATGAGGCCAATAATAAGGCCAAGTAATGACACCACAATTTGATGCTAACACAGAAATAATATAGTGCCAGATGACACACTCAGCCTTCTTAAAGTATATCGATCTGCTCTTTGATGACTTCTTCTTACACCAACTTGCATATATGAATATTGAATGAACAAGTGAAGTGAAAAATGCATAAGGATCGAACAGCATCTTCTATATATACTATTCGATTGGAGAAGTCTCCAAAGGATGTGACTCTTCAAGTATAATGTTGGCCTCTATGAAATGAAATGTCTCTTCAATTCAATCGCCGATTAGGAAGCGTCGGCCTCAATGATCAATCATGAATAACAAATAAATAAAATATTATTTAATAAGTGACGTGTTCTCTTCAAAAATCGCTTTGACAAATTAAATAGCCAATAGGCTATGTATTTAATTTGTTCTTCATGAAACGAACTGGGCTGGAAGTAGAAGCCCAACACTGCTGTCCATGTAACATCAACACTCCCTCTCAGCTAGGGAGGATACTTCCAGCTGTATAAGACATATCACCTCATCGTGATGTCAACCACAATGGCTACTCCCATATGTGGAAAAGAAACATATCACCTCATCGTGATATCAACCAACATGGCTACTCCCATGAATGGTAAATGAACCATATCACTTCATTGTGATATCAACCATCATGGCTACTCCCATGAATGGTAAATGTGCACAAGTGCCCATCACGGAATCACTCAATGTGATGTCGTCACCTCATCATGACATTCACCATAGCTACTCCCAAAGGGTGAAAAGCACAAATACAAGAAAATCATCATGGACTCTCTCACGTGATGTATGTCATGGATTCACACACATGACATCCACCATGGGTACTCCTAGAGGGTGGAAACAAGGGCTTTCACCTCAAATTTCTCTCACAGAGAAAGATGCATTAAACAAGGGCTTACACCTCAAATTTCTCTCACAGAGAAAGATGCATTAAACAAGGGCTTTCACCTCAAATCTCTCTCACAGGGAGAAATGCATTAAAGCAAATCATAGAAGATCACTGATGCTGAGTCTCCCTCTCAGTTAGGGCTTCATTCTCCACAATACCAAGCTTGTCTCGAAAGTACACAAACTTTACTCTGGAGAGAGGCTTGGTGAGAATATCTGTCGTCTGCTCATCAATGCTGATATACTTCAACTGGATCGCTTTCCTCAATACCATATCTCAGATATAGTGGTATTTGATCTCAACATGTTTAGTTTTGTCATGAAACATTGGATTGACAAAAAGCTTCACACAACTTTGATTATCACAATGAATGACAGTCGGCTCCAATGATTGTCCAAACAATCCTGCAAGGAGCTTCCGAAGCCACACTGCTTCTCGAGCTGCCACACAAGCTGCAATATACTCAGCCTCTGTTGTGCTTAGTGCCACTGAAGACTGCTTCCTGCTACACCAGGATATCATCGCAGACCCCAAACTGAAGCAACATCCAAAGGTGCTCTTCCGATTAGTAACACATTCAAGTCAAGTCCACACCAGAAGAATATCTCAAGCCATACCCAATTGTGCCACGCAAGTATCTCAGGATATGCTTCGCTGCAACTAGATGTATTTGCCTTGGTTCACACATGAACTAACTAAGTGCACTCACTGCATAGCAAATATCTGGTCTAGTATTGACTAGATACATCAATGATCCAATCAACTGCCTGTACATTGAGGGATCCACCAGATCTGAACTAGTTGCAGCCTCTTTTAGCTTCTACAAGTTGGTCTCCATAGGCGTAGACATGGATTTGCAATCCATTATACCAAATCTCTTCAGAATGTCTATTGTATACTTCCCTTGACTCAGAAAGATCTCATTAGGTCTCTACCATACTTCTAAGCCAAGGAAGTAATGCATGTACTTAAGATCCTTCATTTCAAATTCAGAAGCCAACTCCTTGCATTTGATAATGAGGTGTTCTTCACAATAAGAAATAGATCATCAGCATAAAGAACTAGGATCAACTAGATCACCATCTTCTTCAGGTTCAATAGGCTCCCTCTGAATCTTCAAGTACTTGCATCAATCTTCTGACCTCTTCGTCCAAGATTTCTTGCAACGCTTGCCTTAGAGAAATGTTGTACAGTGCACACTACTAGTACTGTAGAGAGTTTAGGATTGTCCTCTTCGACCTCATCCCAGATCGCTCCATTCTGAATAGGTTTGCGGAGCTACCAATATCAAATCCAGATGACTGTCTTGTGCAATTCTGATCTCAGCAGCTGAAGAGGACTTCCAAGGACTTTAGCATTGGCCTTGCAACGTTGCAACCTTCACTTCTTCTCAGTGAGTCAAAGATCTCCCTCTTGATCCTTGCCTCAGAGATTGCAAAGAAGACTTCTGGAAGTGAACTCCCTCTATTGACAAAATCTCAATCCTTTTTGTTTTTTTTTTTTTTTTTCGGACATGCTCTTAACTTGAACCTTGAATCCTCGGATTTTAACTCCCTCTTCGAAGTAATGACAACCTGAATAGGTTCTTCCTCTTCAAAGAATGTCTCCAACCACCAACTCAGTCCCATGGTTGCAAGTTGTGACTCCATGCTTGATCATTTCTTTGGTCGGCATGACTTCCTCACAAGATGCCTGAAGCTCTTCCTCCTTGTACAATCTCTCATTACCTTCTTACTCCTCGATCCGTCCTAGAAGCGTTTTAGAGAGAGATTACTAACAGTTTATAACTATCCAAAGAAATATCAAGGCTAGAATCATACAAGGTTTACTATCCCAAGTTATAGCATGAATACATAAGAATTCATGAACAATATTAAAAAACATGAAATGCTTATCTCTTAATAGTTTATATATAAGAATCAACCTATAAGTGAAATATGTAGCAAAATAAAAAAAATCAAAATAAAGAAATAGAAGAACTTATCTTGTTGATTCTGATACATCTGCTTTCATCTTTTTTGCTCTCGGAAGTGCTAATCTTAGCACAACAAAAGACAATCTGCTCAACACAGATTTCTTAGATACATTATGCAACCAGCATATTCAATATAGGGCCAGGCCTCTCAAGGCACCATTGTAGTCCATGCACATAGAGAATGGTATCGATGTGATCAATCAATCACAGTCGAAATTGTAGTTCTCTTTTCGTTTCTGAGTCACACTCAAAAATCTTCACACTTAGCATGAACCAGTTTGTAATGACCTAATGGTATCTTCAAGGGAACTTATGTCAGAGATTACCTACTCAAAGGAAACCATGACCTTTTACTAATCACAAAATTATTGCAGATCTGTACAACTTAGCAGACTGAATTTTACCCTAGATTTCAAAAATGTAAACAGAAGGAAATACTTATCTCATTGAAATTAGAGTTTCCTTAATTGCTGCGCTGTGTTAGCTCTCAAAAATGCAGGCGGAATGCCTCAAGAGGCTGCCAATCTCTTGATACGCTTTAGGGTAATAGACAAGGTCAAAAGCTTTCAACCTTCTACTCTTTAGGTGCTGCAAGACCTAGGTGGGTGTACCTTTCCGAATGAAGCAGACTTGACTTATGATTATCCTTCTTGCAGTGATTTGTCCACAATGGCAGACGGAAGTGAACAAATGAAATCGACCTGATAGCAATAGCAATCTTCTAATCTAAATACTAAAATGCTCAATTAACAGATGTAAAGAAACTGAATATATCCAAATGATGAAATGTAGAGACCAGTGCCTTATTGGGTATGCGGAGTCAAATGGAACAGAAGTGAGCAACTTACTCTGGTAGAAACTCAAATTGCTAACATATATTCTGTTTATAACTTGTATAAACATGCAGGATTATGACTACTAAGCTCTACTTTAATAATTCAGATGAATCTCCCTGATTACTGTGATCAACCAAAAGGATTTAATCTCTCCTTGAAAGAACCAATCAATTAATCACACTGATACAGCAAATGTGCACTGATAAACTAAAAATAAACTTGTTACATCAGTTTAAACAACCAGAAAGAATCAACTTGGAGACAGCTTAGCAATACTTTTCAGTAAATTCAACAGACAATCAACACCAGAAATAAACTGCCACACCAACTGATTCATACTGAAATCGCCATTTGAAAACATGCAACATAGTCTCTGGAATGAGGACTTTATTCTACTGTATCCATCCTACACCTATTGTATCTCCTAAAATCTCATCCTTCATTTACAATCGGGAATACATATTTATACACATGCATCAGGAAACACATCGCTTCATATTCCAATGTTGGCCAACCGTAGAATTCGGGCTCATTTCATGTCGGCCTGTAACATTTGAATTTTATTAATCAACACTAGAACAGTTGCCAAGACAAATCGCAGTCATGCCGAAGGCAATTCAATTGCTAGTCATCCCCTTGGTCTTATTCGCCTTCGCCGTGACTTTCCACTGTCGGAGAGATATCATATCAAAAACCTTTATGCTTCCCCGAGATCACATTTTTGTTATGTTCGTTTCAGTCGCTGAGACACAAGAGTCTTTCTTACCGAGACGGGCCCAACATTCGCCTTCGCCAAGACAATTTATAGTCGGGGAGACGCTACTTAGATAGCCCAATGTTTCATCGAAAGTCCACATGATTTATATTGCTCGCCGAGACATATGATTTTTCCTGCCGACAAGTCCATCTGTCCCATATATGTCGCTATAACTTCCAACTATCGGCAAGACATCACATAGATTATGTTATGTCATACCGAAAACTCTGAGCTCACACCTGTTCGCCAAGACAACACAAACCTCTCGCCGAAAGCCATTCGTTAGACCTTGTCGGCAAGACCCAACGGGCTCGCCAAGACTTAACACCGAAACTCATAAGTCTTACTGAAGTGTATGTTATAGTTGCCGGTCGGTGAGACACCTTTGAGTTCGCTAAGACCTCCCTCCGAAAGTCAGTAACTCACATCGATAAGAAATTTATCCACCGTCGGTCGGTAAGACAAGAAGACCTCGCCAAGATAGTTCGCCGAATACTATGACTCTGGCTGAAGTAGATCCACACGAGCAAATCGGTAAGACATCACGTTTGCTATGACCTTTCATCGAAGCCCATAACTCTTGCCGATATGAATCCTCCTGTCGCCGAAACAATGTGAAAGTCATGCCGATAACTGCCAGTAGATGAAATCCAATCGCCATGACATCAGAAACGTCTTGCCAATAGGCAACACAGACGTTTTCCAGAAAAATGAATCAGGGAGACCCAGAAATTGTCACGCCGATACAGACCATGATATGAAATATGCAAGACCCGATGGATTCAATGAGACAAATATGGACAAAAAGTGAGCAGAATGATATGAAAACAAACCCATGTGTATATGATGAGGACTATATGGAAACTTAGGGTCATGCAAAACATGTGAAATTATTGCAGAAATTTACAGTTCCAACAATGGCTCCGTCTGGGGATGAATGATAGTAAGATCATTGCAAGGATCTAGAATCTTTGGGTGAGCAGACCAGACCAAAATGAGCAAAAAGGAAATGGACAAGAAGCATGATGGAATGAATGCAAAATGAATGCAAGATGGAGATAAACCAAAACCCTAAACTACTGTGCATGGAAAAGAATTTTAAAGAGGATAAGCAAGAATTGTCCATGCACTGGCAACCCTTAATCCTCTGTGTTTCAACTTCGCCTGTTCTGAACTGTTACGATTTGAAACTCAAACCATACTTTCCCTTGTCAAATACCTGGTTTTGCCTCGAGTTCATCAGATTCTTCTTGAAGATACTCATGCAGTCTTTCCTGTCACTGTTATTGCAAGTTTTTAGAGAATCAATGTGCTCAGCCTGGCCCAAAATCCCTACATCATTCTGCAATTTATATTCTTCATCATCAGACAAATCTCTCTTATCTCCAACATACAAAATATACACATATTCAATGCAAAATTGCTCATTATCATTCTCATTGTTGTGTACTATGAAACACTCACTCAGCTGTATTGAAAATTCATCATCAAAGTGCTTCTTTTGAGAAACAAAAGGTTTCGTTATATCAACACTGTCTGAAACACACAAATTTGAAACCTTTTGCACCTCATCCAAACCGTCATTTGGAGATAATATTTGATTTATCACTCACATCTCCAAAATCAAGCATATATGGGCCAATCAAAGCTGAACTTCTATCATCATTGGCATGCAAATAAAAGTCTCTTCCATATGAGCTAGAAATTTCAAAATCACATACCTCATCCCGAATGGACACAGACTTTTGATCAACACCAAAGGTCTCACCATCATTCCAAGCAATGCACAGGGAGTCATAAGAATCCTTACACAAAGATCTTTCACTGTCAAAACAAAAGTAAGCTGGACACAAAACTTCAAAATCATCTTCATGTGCACATCCCTGGTATTCAAAATTAATCAAGTCTGAAATTTGCTCACTGCTGAATGAACACAATTCATTATTTTCAACACTACAGTTGCATTCTTCATTTTTGTCATCATCAAAAAGAAGTCCAAGATCATCAGAGAATGAGAAATCAGAAACATTATCAGGGCTGTCATTTATGCCATCATTTTGCTTATCTGAAATTATCTCCTCTTTTTCATAAAGTGGATTAGAAAATACCTGAAGTTCATTCATGGGCATACCTCTGCAAAATATCATCTGATCTTCTTTTAAAACTTCATCATACAATGGGTTTGAAAAAGTTCGGAAACTATTATCAAATGTACAAACCTCTTTTTCATCAATTGTATCTTCATAATAGGTAGAAGAATCCTATGACTGCAGATCAAAATCCTTTGGTTCATCATCAGAATCCGAATATTCACTGGATTCCTCACAACATGCACTGCTTTCCCTGTCACAATCTGTTATGCAAGAGAAATCCCTTGTACCTTCATCTTCCTCATGCAATCTATCACAGGAATCACCTTGACTTGCACATGTCTCATCTTCTATCTGATCAATTTCTCCATACTCATCAGAAATACAACTATTGGATTCAACATTGATAGTGTTCTCATACCTTATTCCCTGGGATAACGCTTGAATGAAGTTAAAAGAGGAGCCTTCTGCCTTAATCCTTTTCTTCTGCTCCAATGTTTCTCCTTTGTTTTCTTCCTTTTGATCAGCAACAGTTAGTCTCTCTATCTCTTCTTCAGTAAGTCTCTTCATACTGTATTGAGCAGGCACCTCAACAGAATGTGGCTCTGTATAATCGTCCTCAAAGTCAGAAAGGACCTGTTGTTCAGCCATATGAACATTGTATTTCTGATTTGAAACATCATGCTGATAACATTCATCCTCCGAAGACGAGTACCTCCCCACAACATGGTGAAAGGTATTTGAAGTCAGATATACTGTGTGATCTTCTCTATTGTTTCCCATCAGCATTCCCTCCTCCTGTATTCTTTGGGCTACAACACAATGATCTGGGGAATGTGGCTTATCACAAAATTCACAAAAGTAATTGTTACTTACCATATAGGTTCCTTTCTTGCTCAATGGATCAGGAGCTTCCTTGCCTCCAGGCCTAGCTGTTATAGGTTTCTCATCCTTCCAGTCTGTATTATAAGGCATGTCATGCAACCTCGGCCTCTCATTTCTGTAAGTACTCTCCTGTCTATACTGATAATTGCTGCTTTGCTGAGGAACCTTAGGACTGTCTCTTTTATCAATTATCCCTGCAGCCCTCCTATTGTTTTCAATTGTCTGTGCCATCTTCTGAGCCTCACCTAAGTCTCTTGGGAATTTATTTCTTAGCTCATACCCCGTTTTAGGATCAAATGCATTCAAATAAACACTCAATGCTACAGAATCTGGCAACTTTGATCCAGGAGGTATTTTATTCTACAACTTATTGAATCTCCAATTAAAATCATAAATTGTGTCATTTTGATCTTTCTGAATCCGTATTAATTCATGAAGAGCTACATCTGGTGCACTTGGATTCCCATATTGCTCAAGGAATCGATCCTGAAACCCCTGGAGAGAATCAATAGAGACTGCTGATAGGCTGTTGAACCAATCCCTAGCATCTTCAGTAAGTGATATCATGAACAGCCTCATGCGTAAATCTTCATATGGCACATCCAAATCTTGGATGAAAGCATTGAAACTCCTTAAATGCTCTTCAGTTGTAATTGCATTACTCCCTGTAAACTTTGGAACAAGACCTCTCGAACTGCCATCCATTGGATAAGGGGATAATTGAGTCCCTGCCAAATCAAACTGTCTGATCATTGTTGTGTGTTGACGAGGGGGGCCGCTAGGTGGGTACTGATGCTGGTACGGTGGACCATTGCATTGTGTATGATAATATGGCACATACTGCTGACTATGAGGTGGTTGTGCTGAGTGTATATTCTGTTGTGCATAATATGCATTGCCTCCATTGTGAAAATTTCCAATTGTACTACCAGGCATTTGAGGAGTCCAATGCCTGCTTGCATTTGTGTATTCATTTGTTCCGTATACAATTTCCATTCTTCATCAAACCATTTTTCAGAGTCGCCACCTACTTTTCCAAAAGTAGGAAAATGATTATCTTTGATCTTCTCCCCAACAGAATCACTCTTTCTGAAACTTTTCAAATTATAACTTCTTCAATGACTCTATATGATGGTCTTCAACCGAATTTTCTAATGTAATCCCCAGCAGAGTCGCCAATTTGTTAGCTCTCAAAAACGCAGGCGGAATGCCTCAAGAGGCTGCCAATCTTTTGATACGCTTTAGGGTAACAGACAAGGTCAAAAGCTTTCAACCTTCTACTCTTCAGGTGCTGCAAGACCTAGGCGGGTGTACCTTTCCGAATGAAGTAGACTTGACTTATGATTATCCTTCTTGCAATGATTTGTCCACAATGGCAGACGGAAGTGAACAAATGAAATCGACCTGATAGGAATAGCAATCTTCTAATCTAAATACTAAAATGCTCAATTAATAGATGTAAAGAAACTGAATATATCCAAATGATGAAATGCAGGGACCAGTGCCTTACTGGGTATGCGAAGTCAAATGGAACAGAAGTGAGCAACTTACTCTGGCAGAAACTCAAATTGCTGGCATATATTCTGTTTATAACTTGTATAAACATGCAGGATTATGACTACTAAGCTCTACTTTAATAATCCAGATGAATCTCCCTGATTACTGTGATCAACCAAAAGGATTTAATCTCTCCTTGAAAGAACCAATCAATTAATCACACCAATACAACAAATGTGCACTGATAAACTGAAAATAAACTTATTACATCAGTTTAAACAACCAAAAAGAATCAACTTGGAGACAGCTTAGCAATACTTTTTAGTAAATTCAACAGACAATCAACACCAGAAATAAACTGCCACATCAACTGATTCATATTGAAATCGCCATTTGAAAACATGCAACATAGTCTCTAGAATGAGGACTTTATTCTACTGTATCCATCCTACACCTACTGTATCTCCTAAAATCTCATCCTTCATTTACAATCGGGAATACATATTTATACACATGCATCAGGAAACACATCGCTTCATATTCCAATGTCGGCCAACCGTAGAATTCGGGCTCATTTCATGTCGGCCTGTAACATTTGAATTTTATTAATCAACACTGGAATAGTTGCCAAGACAAATCGCAGTCATGCCGAAGGCAATTCAATCGCTGGTCATCCCCTTGGTCTTATTCGCCTTCGTTGTGACTTTCCACTGTCGGAGAGATATCATATCGAAAACCTTTATGCTTCCCCGAGATCACATTTCTGTTATGTTCATTTCAGTCACTGAGACACAAGAGTCTTTCTTACCGAGACGGGCCCAACATTTGCCTTCGCCAAGACAATTTATAGTCGAGGAGACGCTACATAGATAGCCCAATGTTTCATCGAAAGTCCACATGATTTATATTGGTCGCCGAGACATGATTTTTCCTGCCGACGAGTCCATCTGTCCCATATATGTCGCTATAACTTCCAACTATCGGCGAGACATCACATAGATTATGTTATGTCATACCGAAAACTCCGAGCTCACACCTGTTCGCCAAGACAACACAAACCTCTCGCCGAAATCCATTCGTTAGACCCTGTTGGCAAGACCCGACGGGCTCGCCAAGACTTAACACCGAAACTCATAAGTCTTACCGAAGTGTATGTTATAGTTGCCGGTCGGTGAGACACCTTTGAGTTCGCTAAGACCTCCCTCTGAAAGTCAGTAACTCACACTGATAAGAAATTTATCCACCGTCGGTCGGTAAGACAAGAAGACCTCGCCAAGACAGTTCGCCGAATACTATGACTCTGGCTGAAGTAGATCCACACGAGCAAATCGGTAAGACATATCACGTTCGCTATGACCTTTCATCGAAGCCCATAACTCTTGCCAATATGAATCCTCCTGTCGCCGAAACAACGTGAAAGTCATGCCGATAACTGCCAGTAGATGAAATCCAATCGCCATGACATCAGAAACGTCTTGCCGATAGGCAACATAGACGTTTGCCAGAAAAATGAATCAGGGAGACCCAAAAATTGTCATGCCGATATAGACCATGATATGAAATATGCAAGACCCAATGGATTCAATGAGACAAATATGGACAAAAAGTGAGCAGAATGATATGAAAACAAACCCATGTGTATATGATGAGGACTATATGGAAACTTAGGGTCATGAAAAACATGTGAAATTATTGCAGAAATTTATAGTTCCAACACGCTGCACTTGTCTTTCCTGAGATAGAGATGAATGAAATGCGACAAAGTATGAGCCAAGTCCCTGACTCTCTGATCGATCTGGCTGAGAGTCGCGACTTCTCATAACGGTCTAGCTGAAAGTCACGACTTGCACATTCTCAGGAACATTCCCGTGCAAGGCTTCCGCAATCAGAAGACATGGAACTCCTCTGCCTCATGAAGCACTTGAGAGGGCTAACCCATCCTTCACTCACAACAAGGGCCCATCAATCCTTGAAAGCTTTATTGAGGATAAATCACGCTATCCTAAATTAAAGATCCGAACTGCCCCGAGTGCTGAAATGTGAGCAGATAGTGTTGGCGCAGCAGTGAAGTCTAATCGCCAGTTAGTGGGATCCCGGTTTAGGTTGATCCCGATACAGCTCAGAATCGTAATGCTTATGTTCGCTCGATATGTATGGGAAACAGGAGGACGTGATTGGTCGGTTGACAGCTGCTAAGGTGAGCGATTAATGATGTGTCGGCGCCCTTTATAGTGGCGCCTATCCTTCGAAATGTTGGATGTCTATTAGAACACCCAACCATTGGAGTCTTGGATTTGTCAAAGGCTAAGGCTACGTGTCACAAACTTCACGATGATTAGATTGATGGCGTAAGTGTAAGATTCGACTCCTCTGTAGTCGTCGATTGCCCAGCAAGCGAATTCCTGTGACTAGCGGTTCCTTCTTGCTTTCCTCGAACTCCATGCGATATAGGGTGAGTGATGACTATGGCGCGAGCTAGCTCCACCACAATAAATCGCTCAATTTCCTTCTTCCCTGTGGATGCTCCCCACTCGATGACCTAGAGCAGATCGCATAGTGGTTTCCATCTTTGTTGATCAATGAATCATGCATCTAATCCATCATGATAAGAAGACTTTCGACACTATGTTTGCATTTGTAGCTATGCCTCCATCAATGGCAATAACATTGACCAAAGATAATGAATATGATGACCCATCCAACATTGAAAATGCAATTCTAAGTCTAATCTGATCAAGTTTTTCCTTAAACCCGCTCTGATACCATGTTAGTTTTTATGATCAGATATAAGACTCAGAAATTTAATTCAAAATCAGACACAATAACACAGCATATATCTTGGGAAAACCCTCCTCTTGAGGGAGAAAAACCCAGCAACAATATATTGCTTATATATTGAATGATAAACAAAAGTCTCCTTTATAGTGAGGCCAATAATAAGGCCAAGTAATGACACCACAATCTGATGCTAACACAGAAATAATATAGTGCCAGATGACACACTCAGCCTTCTTCAAGTATATCGATCTGCTCTTTGATGACTTCTTCTTACACCAACTCGCATATATGAATATCGAATGAACAAGTGAAGTGAAAAATGCATAAGGATCGAACAGCATCTTCTATATATACTATTCGATTGGAGAAGTCTCCAAAGGATGCGACTCTTCAAGTATAATGTCGGCCTCTATGAAATGAAATGTCTCTTCAATTCAATCACCGATTAGGAAGGGTCGGCCTCAATGATCAATCATGAAATAACAAATAAATAAAATATTATTTAATAAGTGAGGTGTTCTCTTCAAAAATCGCTTTGACAAATTAAATAGCCGATAGGCTATGTATTTAATTTGTTCTTCATGAAATGAACTGGGCTGGAAGTAGAAGCCCGATGCTGCTGTCCATGTAACATCAACACATAATATACAATACTTGTAAGCTACATATGATAAGCACCCTGACCAATTCATTTCTGAATCTCAAATATGTTCAGCTCAAACTAAACTTGATCCTTTTTCCTAGGACCCCTTGTATCATGTCCTTCATACTTCTCTCATTGACATCAATTGCATGGTCACTTCATATTGCACCTCTATGAATTACACCCAGGTTTTCATAGAAACTGTCTGCCACAAGTTTATAATAGCTAAATTAAATGTGAAGGGAGTATTTTAGGTTGCCACCAAGCAAGTCACCAATTTGGTATATGAGATCTCTCCTAATGCAAGCATTCCACTAGGGGATTGTCTTTCCACTTACCTTTTATATTATTCAAATGAGGTGTACAATCCTAACCCCCTCTAGATTTGAACCTGTACCTCAAACTTTAGAGTATACAAGCTTCACCATCAAGCCAACTCAAGTTATATTTATGCCAACAAAACTTATATTGTAGGGGTATGTCACATATCAAGCTGCATGAGTTCGCAAATATTATCATTTGTTGAATCCCATGGCATTATTATGCTAGAAGATGGAACTTTGTATATACTTAAAAGGTTGATATTGCATAATGCAGAAATATTCATCAACTGCTTTTCCTTCTATTTTATCATTGTGCAGGCTGTTGTGGCAGATGAAGATGGAATGGAGTCCATTGCACAGAGATTTCTTTCTGCTGCTGTAAAGGTCAGATGAAAATAAATTGCTGAGATATTACCTAAACTATTTAGATTGGTGAACCTTCTTTTTCGAGTGCCTTGATTCTTTGCCTAGATGTGTACTAAACAGTTGCATTCTAATTTCTGGGACTACAGAGAAAATGTCGATTTTTAATGTTCTTTTGACTTTTTGGCTACATATAGAAAAACAGTGGTCAATGAAATGTTATTTTCGAAAATTTTTAAATGCCGACTCTTGATGTATTTTGTTTCATATTCTTTTTCAGTTGGAACGACCACCTTCCAAATGTGTTGTTTTTGAAGATGATCCTAGAGGCATCACAGCTGCACACAACTGCACAATGGTGGCAGTGGCTTTGATTGGTTCTCATCCTGCGTAAGTAAAATGTTTCTTGTGTTCACCATTGTCTTCAGAATTGGAATTCTCATATGTGTGTGTGTGCACATACATGCATGTGTTCATTTCTTCAAGAATAAATCAAGGGCACTATAATTCTGACGTTATAGTGAGTGCATCTTATGCTGGTATGGTATGGATCTCCATTGAAGAGTCGATTACATCCACCTCATGTTGGGGTGGAAGATTAGCAGAAGAATGACTATGATTAAAAAATATATTTTTTTGCATTTATGTCCACAGATATGAACTAGTGCAAGCAGATCTTGCTGTGGCCAGCTTTAGCGAGCTTTCTGTTTTCAACTTGCGACGACTGTTTGCAAATAAGGGTTCTAAATTTATGGATTTACAAAAACAAATTGTTGAAAAAAGCCCATCCAGAAGAAAGCTTACCATTGACACTATCTTTTAGTTTACAAGAGATGCTGCCATATTGAGTTCAGCTGTAGCAACTACACATTTTTAAGTAGTTTGTTAAGCTCCTTTGCAGCCCTGTTAATAGAAACATGGTGAGATGATGAGTAGCTGATGCTTGTCATCTTCTTTCTTTGCTTGCCCAGAAGATATGGGAAAGAAATTATAGATCTTCATCGGCACTGTTCCATATGGTGCACTGCTCTGTAGAAGCTAAGGATGACAGGGAAGATCCATCTAGAAGAGTTATCAGGACTGGTATTGTTTACATTGGTCATCTAATGTTTGCTTGTGTAGGGAATCATTTGTCTGCCTACTAAATTAATGCAGCTCATCCCTAGTCTTTATAGCATGTTCATGTGTTTTATACAAGCAGTTTCCACGCCTGAACATTGTACATTTTAGTCAGGAACAGTGTGATTTTGTAATAGTTAATTGATATACTAATCATAACATCTTATTCCTAGGAGTGCAATAAAGTTGTAAGAACTTTGGTCTTCTGTTTCCATAATAAGTTCGTTCTACTAATCTTGTCATTGGCTCGGACACTTTTGTACTACAATTCCTGTCTAGATTTATCGTTCTTACAGTTGGTTCTGATGGCCTTGTTCCAGAGTTCTTTTCAAGTTTGATAAATTTAAATGCCTAACATCCTATGGAAGTAATTGCTAGGAAAGATTGAAGGAGCTGGTACAATGTGAATATATATTAAAGATTGACAAAAAATGTTATTGCTATCTAATTATTTAGTTAATGAGCAGCTACGGGCACCAGGTGTTTTTGCCATTCATGCTTTTAATTTGTTTGGTCACAAACTTGATTATCTTCGTGTGGGTTTAAGGTGTTATTACTTCTTGCCATGTTGGTTCCCGGTATGACGATCAGCTAACAAACGATTTTATGAATGCTGCACAAGACACAAGTAAACAATGACTGTTTTGTTTGCTAATAAGACAAAACTTTTCATAATTTCTTAATTCAGGTGCGTTCTTTGATGTTCACATGTCATTAAAGCCAAAAAGATAACCGTGCACTAAATTAGGCTGGAATAGAGTTGTAATTTCATTGTTTTAAAATTTATTTGTATGTATAATTTGGTTCTTTAAAGATTATGAATCAACTTTAGTAATTTCAGCTAAGAAAAGGTGTTTGCAATTTGTGAGATCTTGATAACCATTTCTGTTTTTCAATGCCTACAAAATATTGATGACCAGGGGGAAATTCCATGGCTAAATTACCAGATTTCTAATGAAACCTTTTTCCTTTTGTTTTGTTCGGGTACTTTGTAACTAATGGGACCTTTTTGTATTTATCTACTATACTGGTGACACTTTTCCCTTATTCCAGCGCCATAAGTATGACTCAAACACTTTGAACATGTAGGTTCTTTCTATCATTATATCCCGGAGTCATGAAGTTCACGTTGTGTTCACAAGTCCCTAAAAATCTGAGCAGGCCCTAACATGGGTTACTTACATGAGTACGCTTTCTTCAGTGATAAAATGTTTAATCATTACAAACTTTCTCTTTTCACCAATTGTCTATGACGTGATATGAGAATTTTATAGTCGTAGATGCAATTCCAAGATGTTTTAGGTGTATTTGACTTCAGGGGAAACATTTTGTAGAAGTTTGTAGGAAGTTTTTTTTTTCATTGGATTTTTTGGTCATAAAATGCAATTCCAAGACGCACATACTCATCCACAACCAATAAACCATATGTTAGTAAGAGGACCACTTTCTCTTGCATCATATCCTTTACTTTGATTGCATGATATCAAAAGATGGAAGGTATACTCAATGAATGCAATTCCAAGATGCATATGTTTTAGGTGTATTTGACTTCAAGGGAATGACATTTTGTAGAAGTTTGTTGGAAAGTTTTTTTTTTTTTTTGTTGGAATTTTTGGTCAAAAAATGCAATTCCAAGACACACATACTCATCCACAACCAATAAACCATATGTTAGTAAGAGGGCCACTTTCTCTTGCATCATATCCTTTACTTTGATTGCATTATATCAAAAGATGGAAGGTATACTCAATGATCTTTAGATGACTCTCTTTGAAGTAGAAACTAACAAATTGACAATCAATTCACTTATTCCGATCATAAGAAACTTGTTGGGATAGCTCCATGTCTCGCAATAAATGAATATGAGTTGTCAAATGCCCTTTGAAATAATGCACTTATGATTCTTGGTTCTTAGTCCTATTCAATTGTTTTTTATAAGGTAAGCAACATTTACAAGGTGTTGTACCCTACATAGAGAGCCACAAGGGCCAAAAAAGTTCAAGATCAAAAAACATCAAAAGACGACCAAAAAACAAACACATCGGACCAATAACAGATAGACAAAAAAAAAGGACCAATAGCAGACTAACTGGCATTTTCCCAGTTCTTAGACAGGAGAGTAACATCATCCCCAACCCATTCTTGGCCATTTTCAACATTCATCTTGTCCATTTTATCCTTCATAATTGTCGATAGGGTGTTGGTAACACAATGGACCAGCTTGATAGTGAAACGGGTCAAGCCACAATTTTTTGTCCAACTTTTCCATTATTTCTTGTAGCACACAAAGCTCCTCCCCACAATCCATAGTCTTCACAGTATTAGCACGCTCCACTTCCAATGGGTCTGAGGATTGGGAAGTCAAGTTCTCCTTCTGCACTTTGCTAATATCAGGAATGGAGTGGGGCCCTCCAACATACTCCTCATCCCCAAACTCCTCGTCCCTGCAATCTTTGTTGTCAGACCGCTCCTCTTCCAAATTCAAGTCATTATTCTGCACTTTCTTGTTATTCTTAGCCAGCCTACCAGATCTCCTGATGATGGTATCGCCACCGGTCACCACCGTGGCTGCGACCACCGTGTCCTCCTTAGAATCCTTGCCCACCACATTTTTACCTCTGTTGTCCTTGGTCAGAGGCTCCATCAAACAAACAGTCTTGGCAGGGGTCGACTTGAGCTCACAGAGACTAGCTACAACACTAGTTTGGGCAACACTCGCATTCCCCTTAAGCTTCTTAGCAGCAGGTTTAGGCTTATGCGTATCAACAGAGACCGGATGGGTTTTTCTGATGGGGCCTTTGGAATCGGCCGAGGATATATTGGTCACAACAGGAGACTCAATTTCCTCAATACAGACAACAAAAATGGGTTTGGGCGGGCATAACGCAAGATGGAAGTGGTAGAGCCTCAAAATGAGGCCTTGGTGGAGCGGCAGAGGAGTATCATCAGGATTTAGGCCAGCAGCCTCAATGCATTTTCCAACAAAACTCTCTAAATCCATTAAAAGGAAGAAATGAAGGCTTAATAGAATTTTATGTCGGAGGTGATTTAAAAGAGGGAAATGGTAGAAGTAGTAGGTTTTGTACCTACCTTCCAGAGTCACATACTTCATAAGGGCTAGGAAGACATGGTTCCAAGGTTGCGGAAAAGCCTCTCTCCCAAACCCCGACTAGTTACGAACCGACTTCTCATTCCCCACAAAAAATCTGTTCATACTTTCATTATCTTGGGCTTTTGTATGCTTCAGGTGCTTCATACCAGAGCATAGAAGCCTCGTCGCATGCGCTATCACTTCCTCATTCACTTTAAAGGAAATATCGCCCAAAGTCACTCGACAATCTTTCCAAGAGTTCACGAACTGCGTAGACAAATTAGGGTCGTGGCCCACTAGACTCTCCATCAGGGGAGCTAGATCGCCTTCAACACATATGTGCCACACCAACGAATCTTTGCGAAATTCGCCACA
This sequence comes from Sequoia sempervirens, assembly GCA_007258455.2. Lineage (NCBI taxonomy): Eukaryota > Viridiplantae > Streptophyta > Pinopsida > Cupressales > Cupressaceae > Sequoia > Sequoia sempervirens. The sequence goes on from VDFB02058242.1 coordinate 2,991,037, forward strand.
ATTGTCGGGCTCCGTTCGCACCCTATCACCACCCATAATGTCACTCTACACACGGAATAACCAGAAAACATGTGAAAGCAAAAGGTTAGAGAAAATTGTAAGGTGAAAATTCACCCGCACATTTAGGATTTTAAGCCAAACAAAGCAGCCTTGGGTAATCAAAGCAATGTACAGGTCGCACGCTTGAGGAGATAATTCCCTAAGAGCAATCTTTGCGAATTCATAAATGAGGATCTCCAAACACTTGCGGCTAGGTAAGCAGGACATGATGGGAATGGAAGGTTTGTCTTCCACATTTTTGCACATAAACCAAGGCAAGATGGCCGCGAGGCCAAATTTAGAAACACCTAAGAAGCCGACTTTTAGAAGCAGAGACAAAATAGCGGAAAGGATAGAACCAATTAGGAGCATAATCTCATAATTATTAGTCACATCAAAATTAAAATAAAAAAAAACTTGAAAATATGATGGCTTAACACAATCCCCAAAAGGAGATTACGTAAGGTACGACCCGGCTTGGCCTTAATCACAAAGTACTCACCATAATTCCTCATGATGTCCCTTTTAAAAACAAAATCCACCTCATTATTCAAAATTTGCCACTTGTAGGCCACCTCAACATTAACACCTGTCCACATAGCCCATAAGACAAGCATGTGGACCCCCCATGAAACCCATAAAAACACTTGATTAAATATTATCATGAATCAAGTAAGGGCTTTGCTCCTTCATGATTAGACCTTGAATGCCTGGTGGTAGGTTCCCCAAATTACACCAACATTGGTTAAGGCATCAACCACTTGATTGCCCTCCCGATTCCCCCAGAGTAACCAACCACAAAATTTCCTTTGCAATCTCTGATAACACCTTCTATGCTAGCTCTACCCGGGTTGCCTTTAGCTACCCCATCAAAATTAAGCTTATACCAACCACTATCCGGAGGCTTCCATATAGTGTCTCTTCTAGCCAAGGATCTAGAGTTGTCATAGGAGCTTGCATCCAAGTTCTGATGCCAAGCTTTGGCCATAATAATTTCCCTCTCATTCGAACCGTTATCTAGGGTTTTTCCATTGAAGAGCGAAATGTTGTCCGCAATGAGTCGAGAACCAATACTAAAAACCTCCTTTAGACTCATCTCAATGTTCCTGAAAATCCTATTGTTTCTCTCTTTCCATAAGCACCAACAGATAATGGGAGGAACCTGGTTCCAAATTTCACAAGGTAAAGGGTGGACAAAGGGTCTAGTCCAGCTCAAGATAAATTATCTAATATCCTGACACATAGTCCATTGAATTCCCAAACGTTCTATAGCCAACTCCCACACACGAACAACAAACGGGTAGTGTAACAACTAGTGGTCCACCAATTCTTCATTGCACTTGCATAAAAAACATCTGTTGGGAATTTGGAATCCCCTTTTCTTCAAATTGTCCTGAGTTAGAATCCTGTTACGGCAGGCAATCCACCAAAAAAAGTTAACTTTCAGAATCATGTGTCGATTCCAGACCCTCTTCCAAAGATCAAGGACAACACCCTGGTCTGTTGATAGATTGTAAGCTGATTTAACTGAAAGATCTCTCTGCTTATCGTGAGTCCAGAAGAACTCATGCCCCATGTTGGTTGAAGGAAGTCTAGTAAGGGAGAGCAACTCCTACATGCTCTTGGCAAGGAGGCTTAGATCAGGGGATAAAGGGCAACAAAGGGCCAAATCATTCCATTTCCTAGCACCAGGATGGCCAAGGAGGTAATCACTAATATAAACACCAAAGAATCATTGTGCCAGTCTCATAAGATTCCTAAATTCAGAGCTTTCCAGAGGGGTATCAAGTAACCATGGGTCCTAGAATATGATTTTATTACCATTACCAATCTTCCATTTTATCTCAGTCCTCAACATACCCTACAGGCTACAAATACTCCTTCAGGCCAAGGAACCTGAAGGGTGAACCTCCGAGAGGCAATCAATCAAAGGTCGGTTTTGAAGATACTTAGCATTCATAATTTTGCACCAATCCTTTCTATTCCTTAGTTGGTCCCAACCTACTTTGGCCATTAAAGCTTTATTGGTATTAGAGACAATCCTAATCCCAAGCCCACCACAATGTTTAGGTTGGCAGACTTTGTCCGATTTAACCAGAGCAAATTTCTTCTTTTCCTCGGTCCCAGACCAGAGGAAATTCCTTTGAATTTTCTCAAACTTCTCAATAATATATCTGGGAATCTTGAAAATGGAGAAGTAGAAAGGGATACCTTGAAGAGCGGCAAATAGGAGTTGTAGTTTACCAACATGGCTAAGGATGGAGCCTTTCCACCTAGCTAGTTTTCTTTGGATCCTTTCAAGGACCAAATTCCAAAAGTCAGGAATGACTTCCTTGACAGTAAGGGGTAAATCAAGATAAACTGAAGGAAGAGAACCACTCAAACAACCCAGGACAACAGTCACCCGATCGTGCAGGTTAGGAGTGTTGTTGAAGAAGTAAATTATACTTTTATTATAGTTAATACGTTGACCAAAACAAGCAGCGTAGTTGTTGAGACAAATTTTCCATTTCCTGGCTTCAATCACAAAGGCTTTCCCAAAAAGAAGAGTATTATCCACAAATTGTTGGATCACAATCGGCTCTAAGAAAGATGCAACCTTGATTCCCTTAATAGACCCTTCCGACAACAGATTAGAAAAGTTTCTGCTCAAGACATCCGCAATCATGATAAACAAGTAGGGTGAAAGGGGGTCACCCTGACTGATACCTCTCCCAGCAGAGAAAAACCCAAAAGGAGTCCCATTAACCAGAACAAAGTACTTAACTATTGTTACACATTCCATTATGAGTTTGACCACAAATTGATCAAAACCAAACTTAGCTAAGACTTTTGGGACAAAGTATCAAATCACCTTATCATAGGCTTTCGAAATATCTAATTTAAGGGCCATACTAGCATAGTTGCATCTATCCATGAAATGGAGCAATTCATAGGTGGTTATGGTAACATCAAGGATATGACGACCAATCGCAAACCCTTTTTGAGTGGGGTTGATAAGTTTGTCAAGGAGAGGTTTAATGTGGTTCACCAGAATTTTAGAGAGGATTTTATAAAAGGTATTGCACAAACTGATGGGGCGAAAATCAACCATAGATTGAGGATCAACAATCTTGGGAATTAAGGCTATAAAGGTGTGGTTTAGTTGTTTTAGAATCTTATCAGATTTGAAAGTCATGAGCAGCTAGGACGAGGTCCCCACCAACAATCTCCAAAAAGATTTGAAAGAAGGCTGGTGGAAAACCATCAGGGCCAGGTGCTTTGTAAGCCCCCATACTAAAAGTAGCCAACTTGACCTCCTCAGGAGTGACAACACTAAGGATCCCAAGGTTATCATTATGAGAAATGATGGTCGGGAGAGGGTCCAACAACAGATTGTCCAGAGTCAGATTAGGAGCCTCAGTAGGAGCCGCATAAACCTTTTGGAAATAATCCGCAGCCAAGAGACCGATCAGGGAAGGCGAATTGATCACATCCCCCTGTGCATTATGCAATTTAGTTATCTAATTCCTTTTCTTATGTTTAATGGCAGAAACATGAAAAAAAGAGGTTTTCCTATCACCTTCTTTTAGCCATTGGACCCTAGATTTCTATTTCTAGAAAACTTCCTCTTTCCTTACAATTTGTTCCCACTCCCTTCGACTCTCTTTTTCCTGGTTGCAAGTAGGTAGACTGACATCCCCCTCCATTTTCTTTTGAATAAATTTCAAATTTTCCCCAACAACTCTTTTTTTTCTAGAAAACATCCCCAAAAACCCTTTTGTTCCAACCTTTCACCATACATTTGATATGTTTAAGTTTTAAAAAGATCCTAAACATGGGGGAACCATGAACAAGAATATTCCACCATTCAACAACTTTGTTCTTGAAATCAAGGTGGGAGTTCCACATTATCTCAAACTGGAATGGGAACGAACCAACAACAGAATGATCATTCGAGATCAGCAGCAGAGGATTGTGATCCGACACCGTCCTGGGCAGAGCCTGGAGAGTGGCACTGAGCAAGCTGGTCCAATTACTGGAGCAAAGGAATCTATCTAATATAACTTGAATCAAGTCCTCCCCCAGACGCCTGTTGGTCCAAGTAAAAGCTTGGCCCAATAAGTCAATGTCAATCAGGCCAATAGAACTCAAAAAGTTTTCCAAATCATCCATGCTATCAGAATAATCCACCAAGCCACCACTTTTCTTCGAGGGATATAAGGGGGAGTTGAAGTCCCCAACCACTAACCAACAAGAATCGCTATTATTTTTAACCCAACTAGAAAGAACCTGCCACAAAGCATTCCTAGCATTTCTCTAGTTGGGAGCATAAACATTGATAAGGGACCAAGAGCCTCCCAGGTAGGCAAAGGAAACACCCACACTACTCCGACAGCAGAATAGTTTAGAGCCATTAAACCTAGAAGGGATCCAAAGCATAGCAAGACCACTTGACGCCTCATTAGCATCACTATAGGAGTAAGTGGCCCCCGGCCATAAATACTAAGCAATATTATCAAAATTAGCTTTTTTCATCTTGGTTTCTTGTAAAAGTAACACATCTATCTTATGTTCTAAAACATAGTTCTTTTGAGCAAGTTGCTTATGAGAGTTGTTCAACCCTCGCACATTCCATAACATGACCTTCATTTTTGACCTTTCTTGGAGGACACTTCCAATGTCTTTTGTTTACCAATGGTATCTCATTTGCAGTTTCTCTCAACCTCGCTTGTCTCTGGCTGGGTCTTCCAGGCCTGGAGTCACCTCCCACATCTGCCTTTTTCTTCCTCTTTTCTTTGGGGTTACCTAGTTATCCTCTTCTACAACTTTCTCCAGATTCAAACCCTCAGAGCTAAAAGTTGTCTCTTCAATAACTCTAGTACCCATATCCTCCCAAATTTCACCCTCTTCACCCATAGTCTCACTAGTCCCAGCCAAACCCACCTCCAACAGGGAACCACCAGCTAACTCACCCCCCCCAAGAGTCGGGCTAGAGGATAGATCATTTACATCCAACAACTTATCAACTGCCACATTCTCAATCAGAGAAAGAGTAGCAAGGCTCGAAGCTAGATCAACAATAGAAATTTCCATCCCACTAAGAGGATTCCCAAAGATTGGGGGTTCAACCAAAGCTGGCAAGGTATATTTGGCCAGATCGCCATCCTTTAGGATGCCATTTTCTAGAGGAGGGTTAGCATTAGTAGCAGAGTCTCCCAGGTTAGACTCTCGATTAAAGGAATATTTACAGTTAGAGATAAGGTGGTCAGGTTTGGCACACTTCTGACAATAAACGATAGAATTTTTATAGCACACAGGTTGGACCCAGGTACTGAACTTAGAACACAACTTCACAGAGTTAGGAAGTGTCTTATTCACACTAATATTCACACAAAAGCAGGCAAACACTAATGTAGACTTGGATCTAGTGATGGAGTTAGAAGTAATGAAATGTCCCGAGGAATCCCCAATGCCTTTGAAGATGGATTTGTCCCAGTATTCCAAGGGCAACCCAGGCAAGTGAACCCAGACCAGTGCTGATTTATTTAGATCCACTGTAGGGTCAAACCCCGGCTTCCAGTGACATAATGCCAAACTGTGCTTTCCATATACCCAAGGCCCAAAAGAGAGGATCACAACCAAGTCTTATGAGGTCGTGAACTTGAAAAGAGACCACCTAACATTGCGTAGATATCCACACTTCCCTTGAGGTGCCATTTAGTAGCAGCCCATCTTCGAACCATATCTACAATGGGACGGAAAGAGAGAAAACGACCCACAACTGCGTTCTCCATGGAGGAGAGAATCCTATCACTGACCGTATCAAAGATAGCAAAATCCATTCCCGATGCTTTGACTTCCTCTTCAAAAGGAGGTGGAGGATTTGAGCTCAGATTACCATTGGTCAGCACATCCTTCCAACCTTTAGTTTCCAGAAGAATCTTGACCACCGACACTTCCACACTAGACAAGACCAGAATCATGGATGGCACCGAATGACCCACAACCAAAGGACTGGACCCTCCAGGAGTGGCTCCCGAGGGACACGAGTCTGCATGAGACAAGGCGAGGCTTGGGTCAAGGGGGACAAAGGGGGACCGTGGGGTTCCCCCAGGGCAGAATCCACCATGCGCACAGGTTGTTCAAACGCGGACAAAGGAGAGGGGAGCAGGAGTCCCCTTCAATTGTTGATTGTGTGACAACCCTCTAAATAAGCTTCTTGGCTCTTGGGTCAATGTTTGACAATATAAATCGTACAAAGTAAACTTGGAAAAATGATGAGTTCTTGCCAAACTTACAAGTTTTTTTTTCTTTTTTCTTTTCTGGTAACTCAATAGATACTTGTGTATAGAGTCCTGCAAAGGAAACTCGTGACTTTTTTGTATAGATAGATGCCAAAAAACATTGCAAACCCTTGATTAAACCTTGTGTTTTTGTGTGTTTTGTCATATTTCATCTTTGGCAATTAGGATCTCAGTGGTATGAATTGATTCTTGAGTGATTGAAAAGATTTATCAATGGTTGGTTAAAAGCGATAATATTATGAAACATGGCATGAGGTCATAATGTCATCGCTTTTAACCAACTTTTTGATGCATGTGATCATAATGTCATCACTTTTAACCAACCTTTGATAAATCCTTTTAGTCAGTCAAAAATCAATTTGTGCCATTGAGATCCTAATTGCCAAGACAAGGATGATTTAAGAACACACAAGATCAGGGTTTTCTCAATGGTCTGCAATTGTGTTTGAGTGGTGGAGTATGTAAGGAAAAATCACAAGTATTAGATCCTGAGTCTCCCTATGGGACATGGCACACGAGTCTCTAGTGAGTTTGTCACCAAGCAAAAAAAAATTGAGTTCAATGAGATTTTTTTGAGTTTACACACTATGGTTGTGTGAACTGATCAGTTTTCACATTAGTTTTCCAAGATTTTCGCTCTAGAGTCTCAAGGGAAAAATTAAAAGATTGCTCACTTCCCTAATATAAATCCTTTTTGTCCCCCTTTGTGTTGGAGTTAATTTTACATCCTATAGTATATAGGTTATATAACTAAATAAATAGGTGTTACTCTAATAGTTAGTAATAAATATTGTTATGGGAATTTCCCATATGGAGGTTGCATAAGGTAGTTGTTTTCAAGTTGTAATGTGAAAGCAAGGATTTATAAGCCATTTTAATGTAAAATAAAATAAATAAATGAATCTTGAAGAAATAGCATAGCATATAACATTTTATATCTTCAACAATGGCCTAATAATTCATGTTTGTTCACTATACCAATTTCAATGTTGATAACAGAATAAATTTGAATTGGCACTATCCTTTTGCGAATACTTAGCAACTTGATTGACATTATCATGATATAGAAAATGCATCATGATGTTTGAAAACTAATAACATTTTACTTTTGCCCATTTCCCTTCATTAGAGATATGAGCCCCAACTTGCATTATGGAAGATTAGGTGTCATGGTTATTCTCATTTGCAATCAATTTTCTAACCTCCTAAAGAAAAACTTATGCCCATTTCCCTTCATTAGAGATATGAGCTCCAACTTGCATTATGGAAGATTAGGTGCCATGGTTATTCTCATTTGCGATCAATTTTCTAACCTCCTAAAAAAAAACTTTTGTCCATTTCCCTTCATTAGAGATATGAGCTCCAACTTGCATTATGGAAGATTAGAAGTCATGGTTATTCTCATTTGCAATCAATTTTCTAACCTCCTAAAGAAAAACTTTTGACCATTTCCCTTCATTAGAGATATGAGCTCCACATTATGGAAGATTAGTTATCATGGTCCTCCATTCCAATTTATTCAACCATTCAAATATTGTCATTATATGTTCATTTGTAGGCAACTTTGTTGATTTCATTACTAGCATACTCATCTTTCTCAATATATTTTACATATTTTTTCTAAAGATAGATAATGCTAATTTTATTTACTAAAGAACTATTTTATTTTATTTACTTAAAACTATTTAAGAATCATTTTTTAAAAAAAGTTTACTTTATTTTTATTTTTATTTACTTTACAATTATTTAGAAAATATTTTATTTTTATTTACTAAATAATTATTTTATTTATGTAAGAATATTTTAGTTTAGAACTATTTAAGAAATATTATTTACTTTAAGAGTTTTATATTTAAAAAAAATAAAAAATTGACTCTTTAATAGTTTTTGTTAGCACATTCATATCATTACATTCTACCCCTTACTACCACTCTAATTATGTCTCTCAATATTAATAATCTTTAATTTAAGAATAATGTCAAAGAGCACAAAATCACAGGTATGTCCTTTTTAATATTGATAGGGAGGTTTGGTCTGCATTAATATATAATTTTAATATATCATTATTTTTATATTTGGTATGTTATAATGGAAGTGAATTTTGTTAACAAATATAATGGTTGATTAGTTGTAAAAGAAATCAGCTTTTGGACTGAAAAACTTATGATTGAAAAAAATCTTGTCAATTTTTATAATGACAGACATTGTACAATCACTTAAACAAAAATATTGACCTACCCATAAAAGAAAAAAAGTTGAAAAAGGAGCAAAGTGGATAGTAGAAGTGCATAAGTTGTAAATGAATTTAATCCATAAGGTATTACTCTTTTCAAATTTACTTTATGTAAAAATTGTTTTGGGTAAATCTTTATATTTAATTTTTTTTTCTATATATAAAATTGATCAGTGGGGTATCACACACATGCCCTCAGTACCATGGATGCTTTAGCCAATCCGGCTAGGCCCCCTACCCCAATAATAGAAATAAAAGTATAAAAAGAATGAAAAATATTTGTTCTTTTTTAAAAATTTAGAATTAATACACTTCAAATTAAAAAATTCAATAAAAAGAAAATATTGTAAATTTACTATTACACATATATCTCTATATATATAAAAAAGTTTTGTATATAAAAGTTTTGTAGTGTTTTCAATATATATATATATATATATATATATATATATATATATATATATATATATATATATATATATATATATATATATATACGCTGAGAGATATATGTGTAATAGTAAATTTACAATATTTTCTTTTTATTGATTTTTTTAATTTGAAGTGTATTAATTCTAAATTTTTAAAAAAGAACAATTATTTTCAAAGAATGTCCAAAGAATGTCCATCTCATAGAGTTAATTGATTTTTTTAAATTAGGTTCTTGATTTAATTATTTGCTTCATAATCTTTTGCCATTTTAAATTAATTGTATACATTTATTGGGATTTATATCATATAGTAAAGAAAAAAAATGAATATTGATAAATTATTCCTTAATGAATGTTAAAATTAATAAAACATTTGTCATACCAAGATTAAAGTGTATTCATTAAATAATCGTTTTTAATTTGTATTCTATTTAATTGTTTATAATTATTTAATCTTTTTATACTTTTCTTTAAAAGTGAATTTATTTAAGAAAGAATATTTGCTTAATTTGTATTGAATTTATTTGAAGTTCACTTTCATTTAATTAGGAATTTAATGAAATAATTGAGAAGATTAAATATTTAGTTTGAGGAAGTGTGTTTTAGATTTTTACCATGAGTAAAAAAAATTAAAAAAGTTTTTAAGAGATTAGACTTAAGCTATTCATTTGAGATTGTAATGGTAATTTTATTGTAAGAAGTTATGTATTTGTGGTTATTCCTTGACTAAAACTATTGAATTATTTTCATAACTAATATTTAAGTTTGGAAATTAGATTAATATTTTGACTTCTCAATTTAGATAACTAGTTTGAAAAATATTAATGAATAGAACATTACCAAGCCAATGTAGGTCATACACTTTGGCCACACCTTTAAACCAACTAAATATACCTTAACTCCTTAACTTCAACGTGTAAGAAATATAATATGCCTATAAAAATTCCATTTCTTATTGATTATTCATATTTCTGAAAAATGATTACAAAATGCCATAATCCTTTCTATCTACCTTTTATAAAATGGCATAGGTTGTTGAATGAGAATTATAAAATATATAAATAAAAGATAACTTCAATAATAATAAAAAATATCTTTAATTTTTCATAAAAATATAGAGTAAAATTAATAAAAATTAGAACATCTTCTTTTTTTGTCCTTTTTTGTCTTTTCATTCTTTGTCACATGTTTCTTGTACATATGTAGAGTCATATTATACAACTATAGTTATATGGGTTTTTTATTACCTACAATATAAATTTATAATGTTTTATTTTAATTTTTCTTTCACTATCTTGAGACCTCAATTTGTGAGCTTCACCTTTGTAGCCTTAGAGAAAACCTGGGAAACCCTTCCTCAGGCATCATTTCACCTGAAACATCAACCATTTGCATCATATCAATCCAAAACCTACCATCTTTCCTTCATCTTATCATTTTCATCCATTAGCATACCCTAGTCATCTCGATCATCATTCCTAGACCTTGGTCATGTCAGCTATCATCCTATTCTTATCAACTTATCATCCTTATCATCATCATTGCTTTAATCATTTATCCTCCTTGTAAGATTTACTATTGAATAAACCAAAGATACAATGAAAGATTAGGAAAGCATAAAAGAAAAACAATATGTTAGAATAAATTGTATTCTATATAGCAAATGAGAGTACGTGTTAAATATACAAAGAGCCATTGATTTATATAGAGCAAGGCAATGCATGAGGTAACCCAAAATCTCACATAAAGCATGGAGTTCAACAAAGTTAGCCTATGCAATAAAGCAAGAAAGCTTATCCAAATCTAGAGCAAATAAAGTAAATAGCTAATAAACTAATTACTTAAATAAATAAATGTGACTAGATAAAAATATACTAAGTAAGCTTATGTGAATATAAAAAAGAAATCTTTTACTCTAAACACCCTCCTTAAGTGCAACTTAGGAGAAAATCCTACAAACGCTACAAAGATGGGTCTCAACAACAAGGCCTGATCAGGTACCCAATTACAAATAGAAGAGAAAGGAGAAAAACGATTGGGAACAAAACTCCTAATCAATTATTTCAAACTCAGAAAACATAAGCTATAATTGTCGATGAAGAGTTGTTGATAAATCCCACATTGCAATAGGATTAAGATCAGAGTTAAAGAAACCAATGCACGATTATCACCAAGATACTCTCAAATGCAAAAAATTATAGATTAGTACATAGTTTGCATGGCTCAACTAGATTGGGTTGAATATACAGGTACCCAATCTCTGGAGATAGAAGTTGATCATCTAAATATAGGAAGATTTTTCTTTGCAGAGATGTTCTGCAAAGTGGATAAAAATTAAGATGCCCTCCAAAATTTCCCTTGATTTTGGAACTTTATCATGTAGTGCTTGATTTGCACTAACAAGAACCAAAAAATCAAAAAAGGGAAAAAATATAAGGCATGCAAAAATAAATGAGAGAATGCAAACACAAAGCATGCTAAAAAATGATTGGCATGCAAAGATGGATGTTCACTTCTTGCTCCATGGTTGCCTTCACAAAAATTCACCTTCAAAAGATTGGCACTTTATAAGTAGTGCATTTATAATGCAATTATTACTACTAGGGTATAGTTTAGGGCACCAAATGCATCCCTCTTATACAAAGATCACCAAATTTTACAATTATGCCAAATTGTAAGTCAAAGTACAAAATAATAGATGTTTGATTTTTTACTTTGAGTATAAAATCTAGAAAATCTACATGCATGATTCTATAGAGCACTACAATACCTTTCCAACACCTATTGGAACTCAAAAAATGGAGCTCATGGGCGCAAGTTATGGCTTGGTGATAAAAATGAGTAATATTTAGCTTTGACTAGCAAAAATTGGTAGTAAATGTAGTAGAATTTGTATAAAAATTCTCCACCATAGCGAAGTGCTCTGAACTAGATTTCCAATGCCTATTCGAACGTGAAAATACGATATTTTAATGAAAAGATATGGCCTCCAAAAAAATTGCTTTGTTAGGCATGTAGGTGTTAACGTCATGATGTCATCAAATGAAAAATCAACTAGGGTGAAATTTTTCAAAAGTTGACAAATTTTATATGAAAACAAGGGTTTTTGGGCCTTCCAAACGTAATGGTGTAGATGATTTTACCTCAAAATGCCCCAATTTTTAGTAGCATGCCAAGATGCTCACATAAGATTCTTGATTCATGCCTCAATCAATCTAGCATCTGATGTTTGATTTTGGAAAAATGAGAAGTTTCTTGACTTTATTGACTACTTTGAATGTGATGGTTAGTCTAGATTTGATCCATGAGGATTCAAAACATACATTCAAAACACACGAAATAGAAAAAGTGGATGTTAATTTGGCAAAATGAGAAGTTGCTCTAACTTTCTCAACTTCTCTCAATGTGATGGTGAGTATAGATTCAATCCAGGAGGCTACAAAACATACATGAAAAACAAATGCAATTGAAAAAGCAGATATTAAACCCCAAAATCTGGTATTTTTTCATAAGTTTTTGATTCTCTAGATCATCCAAGGATGCAAGGGAAGAGCATACTCTTTTGCTACCAAAAAATAACATATTTGCATTCAATATTTCTAAAAAGTGATCCTATCAACCATGAAGTCTCTAATACCATGTAAGATTTACTGTTAAATAAACCCAAGATACAATGAAATATTAACAAAGCGTGAAAGAAAAGGAATATTCTATAATAAACTATACTCTATATATCAAATGAGAGTATGTGTTAAATATAAAAAGATTCATTGCTTTATATAGAGCAAGGCAATGCATGAGGTAATCTAGGATCTCACAAAAAGCTTGGAGTTCAACTGAAGTTAGCTTATGCAACAAAGCAAGAAAACTTAAATCTAAGAAATCTTATCCAATAAAGCAAAAGATCTTATCTAAGAAAGATCATCCAATAAAGCAGGAAAGCTTATCTAATAAGGAAAGCTTATCCAAATTTAGAGAAAATAAAGTAATTACTTAAATTTAAATAAATGCACTTAGATAAAAATATACTAAGTAAGCTTAAGTGAGTGTAAAAAATTAATCTTTTACACTAACACTCTTATCCAATCCATCACCTATCATCATTAATCTATATTATCTTTCATATCTATTATCTTAATCATTGACCAATCTTGTCATCATACCATATCCTTATCATCTTTGACCTATCTCATCATCCAATCATAATCCATATCATAACCTATCAAAACCAATATTGTCAAGAGTTTATCTAGATCCCAATCCTTGATATCAAATCCCCATCAAAGTTTTTCTTAGGTTATTATCCAGACCTAAGTAAGCATATCCAAGCCTTGCTTAAGTTATTATCCAAGCTTAGGTAAGAAAATCATCTTTTATCCAAACCTTGCTCAAGTGATTATCCAAGCTTGAGTGAGAAAATCCAATCCTTTCCTAGGTGATTATCAAAGTCTAATGTAAGAGAAAACCCCATCATTATCAATCAAGGACCTAGTTAGCTTTAGACACTATTGGTCTTGTTTCATCCATTTCATCATTATCCCCCTTTCATCCATTCTATCATTGTCCCCTTTCCATCCATTCTATCATTGTCCCCTTTTTATCCATCTCATCATTCTTCATCCTCTCAAATCCAAGGTATACCCCAATCATCCCTAATAATTTTCATCTCCCCTTGTCATTCCTAGGTCTCTCTCTTGGATGCCTATCAAAAGGCCCTAAAAAAGAAAGTAAATTATGGCCTCTCATGATTTCCCCTCATCATCTCATGATAAACCCTTTGAGGAGGTAGTCCACCAAATCACTATGGAGAATCCATTCCCATAGGATACATCATCCATGATCATGATTCAAGTGACCAAGACTCCCAAACATCATTAGAGGACTTCGCCCAAGATACCCAAGCTATGAACTTGATGCACATATATATCATGAAGCATCCTAACCTATATATGCTTATATTAGCAAACAAAGGCATCAAATTACCCCTTGATTTTGACACATCTCAAATCATCCAAAAACCACCTTCTACACCCCCACCTTATATTTATCATAATCCTACATATCTTCCATATTTTTCTACTTGAAATATCTTTCATCTTTTCCATCTTCTAATTTGCCTATTAGCAAGAAATTTGGGGAAACACAAACACAAGTTTTGAGCCCAAAGTATTTTCTAAGTGTTGTAGTTTATATCCCAGACTCAGTCATATAAAGGTGAACACCAATAGAATTAGACATATGATTAACTACATATATATATTCACAAAAGAACAGGTAACATTATATAGATATAATTTTGGTATCCATTGTATTAATCAGATAAAAAATAGATAAAAAATAGTACATTGTTATATCTTCTCCTATACTCTTGATTAGTTCTTGTCTAATCTCCATACATCTATTCTTTCATACATTTATACATGTATTTCTCCTTATATATTTATTGCTCGCAAACTACTTCTATCTTCTCTATTCTATTACATTTTGTCATTCATATCTTCTGTTTTTATACATCTATGGGATGGGACATGACCCATTTATGTGACCCCTAGTCTAGATGATATCTTTACAATATTATTCTCTACAAGTGGTTTGCACCAAGATGTGGTATGTTTTCTTGTTTCATGGCTTTACTATGATATTTCTACATGATTCAACCATGTTTTTTACGAGACAAACTCATTGACCCATGTTTCATGAGTAGTGGTTCACAAGAACCCATCTCTCATGATAATGAATGGCCCACATAGCACTCATTGCATCTAGGTGATGCTCACATAGGTGAAGCATTGGGCCTTCCCGATAGGTCACCCATCCCAATACTTATCAATGTCTTTATTGTCCTGCTTTTTGGCTAATATCATCCCCCCTTTCAAAATTTTGACTTTTACTCAAGTCAATGCCACTCTACTAGAAGGATATCCTTGTAGATCTCCTTGAAGCTGGAAAAAGTGGTATCCCACTAGGTCTTGGATAGATGTAATTTTTGTGTTTGCACTTGGATTTGCAATGAGTTTTTTTGTCTCTGGAAGTGTCTATGGAATTTACGTCTTTTGGGTCAATTGTTGAGCTTCGTGGAGGACTCCAGTGATATGTTCCAACCTCAAGCTGACAACTTCTTGGAGTTAGTGAAATCTATTTCTAACCTGGTTTCGTTGATCTTGAAGCTAATGAAATTGTGCATTTAAGGCCTCATTGCACCCTATACTGCCCATATGTGTCATGTAAGGCATCACGGGTTGTTGTTTAGATAATTCGTACCTCCATCTAATCCATCTAGCCCTTAATTAATTTTTTTAGTGTTGGCCATTGTAAACAAAACTGATATAGGGCATTAAGGTCCCCTTCGGTGTTCTTTAGTGTACTAATCTATTATTTGAAGATAGAGTGTGTGGTAGCACATTTCTTCCTTTCCTCATATGTTCTTGTCTTCTATAGATTGTCTTAGATTTGTTTCCTTAGTGTTTTCTTTTGTGCTTGGGTGTCCTTGACCATGCCATCTATCATAATTCTCAACTGTGTGGCCAATAGTTGTGATGAGTCCCTTGGATCTAAGGTAACTTTCCTTGTATATCCTTGATTAATTATTTTAATTGGTCTAAATTCTCCACATGATATTTCAGGAGATCTTCCCTTGTGGTTTGGTGCAAGATATCCCCCAACTAGAATTTGTAAGGGTGATATACTCTCAATTTCTACCTATGAGCCTATCGGTGGGATTTGAAGTAATTGTGGAGAGACCATTGATTGGATCTACTTCAGTTTGGCCAAAAATTCCTTGATGGACTACATGGAGGATGTGGTAGAGGAGGAAAGTATCTTAGATTGTGGAAGGAGAGAAGATTGTTCTTGCTCTGAAGTGGTAGCTAGATATTTTGCTTCTTCCTCACGCAGCTTCAAATAGGCTTTTTCTATGGCCTCTTTTATCTCCTTATGCACTACTTGAGTTACTTTTGATTTTTCTATCATTAGTTTATTCAACCTCTATTTTGACCAGAGCTCTTTAGTTTGAATCTCTATCAGTTTTTGTTTTTATGGAGGGGTTACTATGGCAGCCACTTCTCCAATGGCTAGGTCCTTCAAACATTCTTCTTCTTTTGTTTCCTCCCTTCTCTTCTTCAATGTGGTAGTTAGAGGATCAATGGTTAATTGATTCTTCTAGGGTTATGTTGGATGCTACCATATATCTTGTGGTTTCCCTTTCTGTGATCTGTTGGTTCAGTACCACTATGTTTGGGTACTTTGGAGTGTCATATCCATCATCTTCTTGTGGAACAATCCACTGTAGATTTGATCCTCATCTACAAGAGGGGAGACTTCTGAAATATTTATAGTCTCTACAATGGATGTATCCTCTGGGATTTTCTGCTCTTCCTCTATATCCACTGCTTGGGGAGAGACTATTCTTTGTGCCTTCTCTTTTCTCCATTTTTTCCTCTTCTTTTCACTCATTTGTAGGAGATCTTTCATAGCTTCTTCTATTGGTTCCTTTCTAGGGGTGGTTATGAGTCTCCTCTTCCTTGTCCTACTACTTTCTCCTTGTGAAGGTTCTATAGGTGGGGTGCTACTTTGGAGTCTTTTGAACCTCCAAGGAGTGGACATGCTCAACTCCTCTATCTCTAGCTTTGTTAAACCCCATTTTTCTTGCAACTTCTCCTTATTCTTGTCAAATTGTTCTTTGGCCTTCTTTGCTAAATTATCCATATACTCCTGATAAGTGGTAAATTTCTCAGCTTGTGAATCTTTACGAAGGCTGAGGAGTGTAGAGGCATAGTTGTGGATCTTTGTGTGAGATATTTCATATGGAAGTTGGGGTATCCATGAGGTCCTAGGCTCAATGAATTCCATAAAGGTGTAGTCTTTGTCTACTAGGAAGACTATATCCTTGATATACTAGCGAACCACCATATAGGAAATGTGTTCCCTAGCCTAGAGCTTTTTTGAAGGGATTTAAACAACCTCCAGTAGGTTGTAGTGAATGAAGTGGCATCTTGGAAGTGTTTAACATGGTCTTGGATTTGGGTTGCCACTGGTCAGGTTGAATCTCATGTTTTTCTTGCAAACCCTGATAGTTGATTCATGAAGTCGAATGGTAGGCATATCGGTAGGGTCACATACTTGAATTGATAGTGAGACTACTTAGTGTGTTGTATGTTTTCTATTAGTTCTTGCCACATAACCTTACAAAGTTTTATTATTTTTTTGTTAGTGACCATTTGGTATGCTATGTGGATGGAGGTTGCGCGGTGGCAAAATCCTCTTGGTTAGTGTAGTATAATTTGTAGGCTATGCCCATGGTGGCATACTTGATCGCTTGATTGGTGATCTTGGTAATGTCTAAGCTTCATCCATCACACATTTCTCCAGTTAGGTGGGCGACTTGCATTTTTGATATATTTCTTTGGTGGAACCTCTCCTTAGGCCCATAGTCATGTAACAACTTGGATATCATCTTTAGTGATTTTGTAACGTCAGTCTAAGTATAGATATTCATCGTGAAATCTAGCTCAACATTATCTGAATCCAATCTTCCTATTTATGAAATTTAAAAATTCCCTCCATACGTCCAATTGCTTTTCTACAATGTTTTGTATTGTGATAGATATTGTTGTGTTTCTTACTAGAGGAGAGTGTGCCTCAACTCTTCAAATTGGGTGTAGCCAATCTTTGTGAGAGGTGAATAAATGTATTTTTGGATATCCTCGATATAGATAACATCCATGGGTACTTTTGAGAATACTTCTATTGGGTCAGTCTTTATCACTTTGTATGGGAATTTATTACACTTTGGCCTAGGTTTTTGAGAAATATCAATGAGAATGGGTGCGACCATTTTTACAAGTAGAGAACTTTGTGACGTATTGTAAACTAGCTTAGGGTTTGACATGTTAATATCTTGAATGCTTTGATAAGAGTAGAATGCATAGTAAGTGAGAATGAGGAATGAAGTGGTGTATTTATAACTTTCTCAAGAAATGAGTGTAATAAATGGTCTATCTATTTCTTGCATTTTTCTACATGTTAACTTTCTATAACTTTGTTTCTCTGGTGAGTATTTTCGCTTTTATGGTGGATGAAATTATTATGGTACATTTGTAGATTAGATTTATTTAAGTCATATTAATGTGTTTGCTTAATAATTTTGTTCAATCCTTTGTTTTATGTGTTTAGGGTTAGGTCAAGGAAATTGATGTTCATACTTGGACCTACCCTCTAAATGTGGGTAATTTCTTTTATCAATTAAAGTTGTTATTGTCTTAGTGATTTTCTTATGTGTAATTATTTTGCTGACCACATACTTTATATAGCCTTACTCTGTTCCAAATACTACTTTATTTTTTTGTTCTTTTATGTGTGGGGGGACGAAACATGTTAGATTGGTGTTTGTATGGCATTTTTATGCATTTGTGGTATCTTACTTGGATTTACGATACTTTGTAGAGGTCTAATAGATTGTTTGTGTATCATAAATGCTCTCTGAAAGCCATATACCTTTCAAGACATTAATTATTTTTCTTCTTGTAGCCATGCCTCTAAAAAGTCATCTTTATCAATACTAGCATTGTCACTTTCTAATTCAATCTCTCCATAACTATTAGGATCCTCTTCTTTGTCTATGATGAGTAATCTTGAAATATAGAGGTTTAGGGGATCTTCCTTGTCATTGTTTAGTTCTCTTTCTTCTACATATGTTCTATCTTCTTTTTATCCTAATGGAATGTGAACTACTTTATTCTCATTCACCAAAGAGATTTCCTCCTTTCTCAAGTCTACTATGAATTGGAATTAACAAACCATTTCAATCCAAGCAATGCTCTAAAAAACGTTGAAAGGTTCCTTCATCTCTACAACTTCAAAATCAACAATTTGTTTAATTCCTTTTATGTTTACTTTTTCATTCTTTCATGTTCCTAATATTTTCATGCTAGAACCATCAACTAGACTAATGTTCATAGGTGTTATAACGAGTTTAGGTCTTCATAGCCTCTCCTAGGTGGTTGACAGAATATTATTGAGTTCCACACCTAGATCAATTGTTATGATCCTAATATGATATATTCTCAAGTATGTATTATGTATTCCTAAGGATAAGCACTTGTGGAATAATTAACCATAACATAAATATTAGTTAATACATTAATACTTCTTAAAATTTTAGGATGAAGGGGTGTGTCCCTACATAGTTTATCTTATAAATAAGGAAGAGAACTCTCTCCCATATCATCATATCAACATTTATTAAATTCATATCATATTTTATTATTATTAGAGGTAACCCCCTCGAAGTGGTCTGCTACAATTATGATCTTTACAAATATTTTCAAGAAATTTCATTACAAGAGGTATCAGAGCTATGATTTGGTCCATCAATCATGTTTCAACCATATCTTCCAAACCAGTGCGAATTTTGATCTATTTTTTTCTGGGTTTTTAGATATTCCATAGGTAAGTTATAAAATAACTTAGACTTTTATGGTAAGTTTTCAAAAAAATATTTTAATTTTTTGATTTTCCATTAATTTTCTCTATAGGTCGTAATTTTTAGGATTTATTTGAAATTTTTATATTTTTGGAAATCTTATCAAAAAGTAGATAGGGTTAGTTTTTTGTAATTTACTATTGGAAATAAAATAAATTCTTTAATTTAGTGGTCAAAGTTGAGACAAATTTTTCATTAATTTTCTCTATAGGCTGCAATTTTTTGAAAAAAATTAAAAAATAATATTTTTGGAAAGCTTATGAAAAATTAGGTAGGGTTAGTTCTTTGAAATTTATTTTTAGACATAAAGCATATTCCTTAATTTAGTGGTCTAAGTTTGGTCTAAGCTAAAACATCAAATTCTCTCTCCAAATACTTTCCTACCTTCATAAAGCTTAGAATAAACTTAAATCCATGCCATCTTTAGGATTAGAGGATATTTATACACATACAAAATATAAGGATCCATTTTATTTTACTTCATCTAAAATTGAGGAAAGAGTTCCCCAAGGATATGAAATAACGATACATTTCATTAAAGATAAATTGTTTGACCCATTTACAAAAAAAATAAATGAGGGTTTAGATAGGTTTTCAAAGAAATTATTATCAAAAATAAAATCTCAAAGGAACAAACAAATTGAGTGCAACCCTAATAAACCAAATCAAGGGATAAGAGAACCTTTTCAAGATCAAAATTTATACTTACCAACAATAAACATTCATAAATTTGATGGTAGAAATGTAATTTCATGGATACAAGGTTATAGAACAACAATTTGTACTTCACAATATACCAAATAATACCAAGGTTGACATAGCTTTACTATATTTAGAATTAGGACCTTACCAATGGTAAAAATGGAAGATGATTGATAGACAAGGACAAATGTTTAGTTGGAAAGAATTTAGTAAAGAACTAGCAACCTTTTATGAGCAGCCATGCATTGAAAGTTATTCTACCCAACTAAAAAAATTAAAGCAATTAAGGTCTTTATTTAAATATAATTTTGAGCATTTGATATTGGAACTTAGAGCACTCGAGGTGACACCTTATCGAAGGCTACAATTATACATCAACGGTCTTAAGGATGAAATTCAACATGATGTTTGCTTGTTAGAACCTTATACAATTAGGAAAGCTATGCAACAAGCATTGCATGTTGATAAACAAAACACCACCAAAGGTGAAATCATGAAAGTAACTGATAAAAATGTGACTAATTATACTAGTAAAAACATGGACAAATTATTTAACCTAAGAGAAATTAATAAGCTCTCTCCTCAACAAGAGACTGACAAAAGAGAAAAAAGTCTATATTGGAATTGTGATAGAAAATGGGACCAACGAGTCATAAGTGTTCTAATAGTGAGAAAAGGGATGAGGATGAAGAGGGAGAAGTACCTACAAAAGAATCAAACATTAAACTTAAGAATGAAGATTCTAAGGAAAAAGAGAGCACTATTATCTCCTTACATGCATTGAATGGAATAAATGCACCACAAACACTCAAAGTAATTGATAATATAAAAAAGAAAAATGTGAAAGTGTTAGTAGATACTGGTAGTACACATAACTTTATTGATAGAAGATTAGCTAATGAGCTTAGTTATTTTGTTTATCCAATCTCTAATTTTCAAGTCATGATAGCCGATGGGAAACAACTATCTTGTGGTGGTAAATTTCATCATATAAAACTCTTAGTGGGAAACTATCAACTAGATTTAGTAATGTTTGCTATACCTATTAGGGGAGTGGATATAGTTTTTGGTGTGCAATGGCTTGAACAATTAGGAACAATCTCTTTCAATTTTCAGGACTTATCCATGTCTTTTAGGATACATGGGAATAGGTATAAAATTTTGTGAATTAATTCACCGCAATATGAAATCATTAGCTCTCATAAGATCGAGAAACTATTCAAGAAAGGTTCTTATAATATAGGGGCACAATTACATTTTATAGAAGCACAAGATATGATAACACAAGATCAACCAAAAATTTAAGAGATTATTCAACACCATCAACAATTATTTCAAGAATCCAAGGTTGTACCTCTAATTGGAGACCATAATCAAGACATTAAATCAATACCACGAAGAATTATCCATCCCAACAAAAATTCATATTTATCCACTATGCTTATTCTTAACAAAAAATATGATCCATGGAGAATGTGCTCAGAGTACAAAATGATTTAAACAAAATCACTCATAAGGATAAGTTTCATATTCTGATTGCTACGAAATTGGAAGAAAATAAAATCTATGAAAAACAATCCAAATGTGTCCTTAGGATGAAACAAGTAGAATACTCAAGAAAATTGGTGTCGCTTAAAGGTGTTAAAATGGACCCTAATAAGAGAGGGTTTTTTTATCTAACAAGATACTATATAAGATTTTTTCATACCTATCATCCTATAAAGAAAATTTTCTTTTGAGAAGGTATTAAAGTGAATATCCAAAAATTTGTGGTAGAATGTTTGATATGCCAACAAAATAAAAGGAATATAAAAAATATTATAGGTCTCTTACAAATATTAGGCATTGTTAAAATTTGTGGTAATTAATAGGGGACCATTTTTCCAATTTCAGTCTTTTGTAATCTTATTTACTTGTTATTTTAGTCTATTCCAATACTTTCCTAATTGTTTTTGTAACGCCCCGCCACGCAACCCCAAAGGAAACTAATACATCTAACATTTATGGCACAATTTTATTTTTAAGTAATTGACATGCAACATAATATTAACATACAACATTTGAAATGATACTATATGTGTACAACATATGACAAAGTCCTTTGGGGTTACATGACTGCATTACATTATGAATCAACACCTATTACATTACATGAAAGATAAGCATCCACTAGTAACCAAAAGATGATAACATGAACATGGAAAATTCATTTATGACATGAAGATACATCGCTCAAGGATAACATCAATACAATGTTGCTTCCCAACATGAATGGGAGTAGTACAAAATTATGGGATGATACAAATGAAATGAATGAGTACAAAACATCAAATCTGGATCTATCTCAAGTACATTTCTGGTGTCAAAATAATAGGTACCTTTCCACGAAACTCAAACTTTGGCTAGGGACCCAATGGGGTGCATAGTGTGTTCCACCTATGGGGTGCATAGTACGTTCCACCTGACCACGTGGACCCTAAGGTCCACCCCCCATGCTAGAAGAGGACAAAAAGGACCTCAACGAATACCATCAAAAGACAAGGTTTACAAGACTTCATGACATGAGCAACAATAACATAAGGTAACCTCCAACATAAGAAATATCCAACACAAGACAACATAACAAAGCATCAACAAACACATGACAACATCTACTTCCAGAGGCTCAAGAACAACAAGAGGGGAACAACAACATACAAGGTTGTTAAAGGTGGTGTTCATCGAATAGGTAGCTACGGATTACCCTGGCGTAACCTTCTTAGGTTGTCGGCCCCCAATCCTGGGTTTCCCTGGTAACCTCTACCAGTCGCCTGACCCCCATGCTCGCTATGCGGGATCAACATACCTCGCAAGATTACTATGCAAAGGCAAGGCAGTTGATCTTTCCATTCCAAGCCTTCACACTCATCCCAAGCCTAAACGAGCACTTAGGCCCATGAATGAGGCTACATTATCTGAATTAATGTGTGGAACTACCCAAACCCCCTAATCAATTCATTAAGTTATCACTTGATTAAACTCACAATGGGTTATCTTGGACCAGCCACATTGGGTGTCGGCCCCCACTAAGAGCCACTCCTCCAACTAACAACAAAATCTCAAAATCACAAATGGGCAAGCCAACTTGCACAAGATACCAAATCCAAACAAAATAACTGCACCAAGTGAGACATGCACCATCTCACACTAGAACTTTAGAGTAACGAAAACCATATTCAAGTGCAAAGCTCAACCCACATAAACATAATCCAAGTGTGAAGGTCAACCATCATCAAAATAACAAAACCATAAAACCACCCACTTCTAGGTGAAACAATATAAAACTCCAATAAATACTTCAGGTTTAATATGGGTTATCCAAGGCGGATCCTCCTAGATTGTCGGCCCCCATACCAAATCTTGCAAGTAAAAATAAAATCATTTCCCCTCTAACCTCTAGAAGACTCTCAAAATGCTAACACAAGGGTTCCCCATCAAGAAATGTTAACCCCAACAAGATCTCAAAGAACTATTTTCAATCTAAATATAACAAGTGGATACATCACGACAAGATCATCAAACTCAATCCAAACTACATAGTCAACTCAATGCAAAATCAAACACAAAATCCAAAAATCTTCTAAATAACCATTGGGCCCACACGGGCTTCCTCCATAAAACCATAACCAAGAATCATCCATAATAAACAAAATCAAGTTAATTTCTGAATTCACTCACATAGTTCATAACAAGGGAATAATCAACAAGTAACAATGTGACCACAAATACATAGTTTCCACACAATTCACACAATGGCCTCTTAACACAATAATTTACAACATCTATTTCAACATTTACCTCGTTTTCAAATATACAATAAAATAATTTAACTTCATCATTCTCTATTTAACAATAATAATCTAACTCGTTTTCACTAAAAATCATTCTTTCCAATTTAAACTCCCATCTATTTCATCTTTCGATCTTTATTTATTTACATACCCAAATATTCATAAACAAATTTATTCTTTTCCCAATACCAAGGTACATAATATTATATTCATAAGCTTATATACATATACATATAATTTATATTTATACATATAATACTATCAATAAAATGAAAACTCAATATATAACTAATGCTAGTCGATGATAACATAATCTGATAGAAAAATTCACAAGAGAAAATCAAACGGATCAAATTGCAAACATAACATTCAAATTGGAATACAGTGATAACAGGGTAACACAAGATTCAAACGTCACGATCTCACCATTCGATTACATACACTATGCATCTTAAAATACATGCGGGTTATCTGTCAGATATCTATGATATTACTCCACCCAGCATGGAGAGAAACGGCAACCCCAAAGATGAGAGGAAGTCACGTTTATACCTAGAGTTGCATGGGCCATCAAGGGAGGTCAAGACATTAGAAAGGATACAAACTCCAGCTGGAACTACCGAACTATGCCAACAGAACACGGGTATATCTCTAAGTTATGCCCCAACAATATACAGAGGGAGTTTGAACCACGAGTCACATAGAAAGAGCGGCTAGACTTTTAAGAGAGTCCAGGTGATGCAAGGAGAAACAATCTGGGCTCTAGGTTCAGTCATGGACAGATTCAGCGACATGCTCAAGAGAAGAATAATGATGATTCCGAAAAGAACAATCACCGACAAATCAAATCGAGTGTTTACTTGAGGTGAGTTTAAGAATGGAGAATACTCATTAATTAATAATAAAAGAACTTCACTAATTATAATTACTGATAATGTGTCAGATTTAATAGGATGAGGCATGCACTACAGCTCGAAAATGCAACTGGGTTTAGCTCCAAAGTATACACTAATGTTGCAACTCATTTAACTACAATGATGAAGACGTGAAAGTGAAGCAAAACCCAAAGTTGCGGTATAAAGCTTTAGTGTTGTGCTTTCTATGATGAGCATCAAAACAAAATGTAATGGAAAGGGACATGCTACGATCCCCAAAACAGTATGGAAAATGCCTCATGTGGAACGACCAAATTTCCTGAATGTGATAAGGTGTTTCCTATGTACAGCTATGCTTCAGGAGGCCTCAAGGAAATGAGATCTCATCAAATGCCAATATATCGAACTTAACTTGAAGCAATGATAAATGTTTTCCTTCCAGTTAGATGAATGTGGTGACGAGTTTGCATTCTTTTGGTGATTTACTAAATATTAATCTATTGTCAATAATAGTCTGAAGTGCCAGATTTAGCCACAATGACGAGAGACAAACGATCGTGCAGCTACGCACCTGTTAAGCTACGCATTTTCACCCTAGTGCAGAGATAGGTAAACAAGGTGAAAGGACTTATCTCAAGCGGTGATTGCAGAATGGGTGCAAAATGAATCTGTAAGGAAGCTCTCAAATCTTGACTCAAATCAGTGCGCACAACCCTGCTAGATAGTCTAAGAAATTTTCAAGCAAGTGTACTTGGCCGGCGTGCTTTGGACGCCAAAATCTTGGCAAACAAGGCTTTATGAATATTTTAAACATTATGAAGTATCCCCAAGTTGTCGCAAGAGAAATAGTTCAGAGAGGTGTGAACAATATCCATCATTTAAAACAGGGACAAGTTTCTGCGGAGATTAATGGTGATGCTAAGAGAAGCAATCTAAAAATTAGGCTTGCACTGTCCTAATTTGCGCCATATCAGATATCCAGTAATAATGAAGGGACATGCATCAAGGCATAACAAAAGGAAATTTTTATTGGATGCTATAGCTGTGATTGTCAGAGGTGTGTATGCAAAAAGTGGAAACATAGACAGGGTGTGTGAATACCTTGACATAATGCCTCAAAGAAATGTGATCTCAGAAAATGTAAGGATTACAGGATAAGCACAAAGCGGATTTGCTTAGAGAGCTTTAGAAATTTCCAAGCATATTTAAACGACAAGTGTAAAGCCAATTTTCTGCATCCTTTTCCCATCATCCTCTTTGCCTGTGCCAATATGGGCGCTTTACAACAGGGTATGGACACCCAACAAAGCATGAAAGATGGAGGAATTTCGTCAGTGTTGTAGATGCAACCGCCTTGGTAGACATGTATGCACAATGCGAAAGCATAGATAAGGCACGCGAATTGTTTGACAGAATGCCTCCATGAGGTGCAGTCTCAGAACTACAGATATTCACTAAGTCCTTATATTTGTGCAATATCTTATTTCATATTATTCAATTGATTTGAAGGAAAACAATAAACAAGAAATCCCTTCTTCATGAATGGAAAAACGGTTTCAATTTATTGTAAATGCAACTGAGTTAACATGAAAACTCTTATCAAGATATCACACGAGATAATTTATGAAAAAGGAGAATAGAAAAATTGGTCATACCGTGTTATTTAAAAGGGAATACACATTGCTTATGTCTGAATGCATGATCCAATAAATATATGCTCTATAACGAACTTTAGTTGGTACCTGGAGCTATATGTGGCATTGGTGCAGATATTTCTCCATTTATAGACCCTTTATCAGTAATAATGAAGCAACAATTTCGTTTGATGGTTGAAAGGGCCGATGCCTGCTTGATGAACTCCTCTGTTTTTTTTAATTATCGGCTCCTCCTCCAGTATTCCCCCCAAAGACATCAGTCTCCTCCCCCTTTAATGCTCGCCAACCACCCACTTAGAGAAACCGCCTCCACTCCCTCAAGATTCTTTAAGTAAATAAGTAGTTTAACTAGCAATCGCACCTTAGTGTGCAATGGGTGCGCTGAAGAAGTGGAAGGTCAATTAGGATAAACTATGATGTATTTTTTGCAAACATTTATGTAGTACATGAGGTCAATTGGTAGGCCATTTAGCAACAAATGATGTTTGTGCAACAAAGGTCTAAACAGAGAAGTGATAGTTTCAAATAAACTATGCATCCACTTACAGGAACCTAAACATGATTGAAATAAAACCTCTAAGTCATAAAGATAATCAAGCTCCATTACCAACAGGCTCATGTTATGTTTGCAATAAGGAGAGAGGGAGAGAGAGGGATAGAAAAAGGGGGGAAGAGTGAGAGAGAGAGGGGTAAGGAGATAGAGATAGAGAGGAAGATAGAGATAGAGATGGAGATGGAGAAGGTGAAGGAGAGGGATATGGAGAGGAGAGGAGAGGGAGAGATAAGGAGAGAGCAGAGAGGGATAGATAGAGATGGAAGAGATAAATATATAGAGAGGGATAGAGAAGGAGATGGATGGATGGATAGAGAGAGGGAGACATGTCTAGAGATAAAGGCGGGGAGAGGAAAATAGAGGTAGAGTTGAAGATAGAGTGAGAGAGGAAGATGGATACAAATAGATAGAGATATAGGTAGAGGGAGAGATAAATATAGAGAGAGATAGGGAGATAGAGAGATATAGAGGAAGAGGGAGAGGGAGAGATAGGGAGATATAAATGGTGAGATAGAGTGATAGAGAGATAGAGATATAAGGAGACATGGAGAGAGGAGGAGAGGGAGAGAGAGACAAAGAGAAACAAATAGAGAGAATTAGAGATAGGTAAATAGAGATGGAGAGAGGAGAGATAAATAAGGGGAGATAGAGAAAGGGAGAAAGAAGTAGCGGGAGATAGAGATATATGGAAAGAGAAAGAGAAAGAGAGAGATAGAGATATATGGGAAGAGAAAGAAAGATATAGAGATATATGGGAAGAGAAAGGGAGAGAGAGGTAGAGATAGAGAGATAGATAAGGGTATAGAGAGGGAGCAAGGGAGGGAGAGATGGGGAGGTAGAGAGAGAGGGAGGTAGAGAGAGAGGGAGGGAGATAGGTAGAGGAGGAGAGATAGAGAATGGGGAGAGAGAAGGAGAGAGATAGGTTGAAGAGGAAGAGAGAGGAGAGGGGGAGAGAGGGAGAGAAAGATGGGAGAGAGAGGGAGAGGGAGAGATATAGAAAGGGGGTGATATAGAGAGATAGAGGGGGATAGTGAAAGAGATAGAGAGATAGTGATAGAGGTAGATAATGATATGGATAGAAAGAGATAGAGCGAGGAGTGAGGGAGATAAAGAGAGAAATAGAGATAGAGATATAGAGTAGGAGAGATGTAGGAAGAGATGGAGTGAATGAGAGAGAGAGGGGGAGGGGAGGGAGAGATAGTTCAATAGATAGAGAGGGGGAGAGGGAGTGGTATAGATAGTGGGAGAGATAGAGAGTAATAAGGAGAGATATATCAATCACCTCCTTATATTTCTATCTATCCATCTTTATCTCTCTACCTCTCTCTATCTCGTTGCATCCCTTTCTATTTGTGCATGTTTCCCATTATGTCCCTCTCTCTATATATATCTTTTTTTCCCTCTACTTTTCTTTATCTCCCTATCTCTTTATGTGACTTTATCTCTATCTATGTCTCTCTCCTCTTCTCCCTTTCTTTTTTCCTTTAGTTATTTTTCTCTATCTCCCTCACTATCTCTACCTCTTTCTATGTCCCTCTTTATTCGTCTATATCTCTACATATCTCTCTATATCTCTTTGTCTCCCTCTTTATCTCTTTATTTCTATTTATCTCTCTCTATCTCTATCTTTGTTTCTCTCTCTTCTCTTTTTTTTCTCCCTATCCCTCTTTTTATCCCTTTATTTCTATCTTTTTCCTCTCTCTTTATCTATCTTCGTCTCTTTCTCCTCCTTTGTCTCATTTTGCTCCCTCTTCTTGCTTCTTTCTTTTTTCTCTCTCCACTTATCTATCTCTCTCTCTCTCTCTCTCTCTCTCTCTCTCTCTCTCTCTCTCTCTCTCTCTCTATAGGGTACATTGAAGAGGTCTTAAAGGTGAATTATCATATCTTTAATTAAATGACATGCTACCATGAGCATAACTCCCCAAGGATACATGGCATACTTGGATTGTTGTCATGAAACCGCCAATCAAAAGTTAATTTCTCTTTTCTCTCTCTATTTTCCTTTGTATCTCCTATATTCCTCCCCCAACCCCCCTCCCTCTCTCTCTCTCAATATCTATCTATCTAAATTTGTCTCTTTCTCTCATTCTCTATTTTTTGAGTTTCTCTCTTTATTAGCTGATAGGCTATATATAGTGTAAGATTTGAGACTTAAACAAGTCTCATAGCTACAAACCATTATTGAGTCATTCGAAAACAAGTGTCAGCTGCCATTTAATGGTAAACCAACTGTTGTTTAATGATAAAATCCTCTAGAAAATATCAGGTAAAAGCCTCCAAAATCTCACTTATCACATATTTGATTGCAAGAGATACATATTTTAATATTGGTATAACTCTGAAAATTTTGAGATCAATGTAATGCTAATATCTTTTTAATTCCGTACTATGTTATAAAATATGTGTTTCTAAACATTCCTTCCTAGCCTTTTGCAAGCATCGCTTCCATAAATTGAATTTATTTGTAGATCTTTGAAGAGTTGGCTTTGCAAGGAGTGGAGTGCAATTCACCTTTGACACTTGATTCTCTCACGCCAGAGAGAAAACATGATGCATCGTAGCCTGAGCGTTTCTTGTTGAACAATTCTTTTGCACTCCAAAGATCCCTACTATGGTGACTTTGTCCCTCACTGTCAGTGAACAAGAGCTTTCAAAATCTTCGACAAGTTCAGCGAGTCCGACAGGGTATTTCGCAACATCTAACGGTATCCTCTTTGTCATTTCTTGCAGCACACGGGACAAAATCTTTTCACACAAATTTCTGAGAGCCAAAATATAGAATCTCTTTAGAAAGTCAGTCTTGTAAGGTAAAACAAATATCTACTGCAGAGAAAATGATGACATTATGAATCGCAATCAATATAAAACACATGGCAGCAGAGCACTCTGGTTCAAATCCATCAAGCATCAAGTAAGGTGAAGAGGTAGGAAAGCACTATGAGGGACAACATATACAAGTGAATACGAGTGTTTTAGGAAGAAAACTGTGTCAAATTTTTTGTATGCAAGATTAAAAAGCCCCAACTTGGTGAGCAAATCAAGCCCATGCCAGTCTGTATCAGTGCATTTGAAACAGGAGAAAAAACAAGTTTATTTGGTGCTATCCTTCCGTCGGCTGGTGATATTAAATGCCTCATAATGGAAGCAGGTTGTAATTGGTTGTTCGGGTACCATTGCCTTTGGAGGATTTCAGCCCACTCATGCATTTATCCTCGGGTCTATAATTCCCCTGTTTTCCATTAAAAACTAGGACAAGATGTAAAAGAAAACTGGAAACTATTCATTTTTTCCAGCTTGACAATCAATGGATGAAAATGTTTCAATCGTTGGCACGGTACGGTAGACGATACCAACCATTCATCGCCTATCTCAGCTCTGTCTACTTCAAATAGGTAACGCCTTCGGCCTAAAAAATTAACAACTACCTATATTGATTTAGAATTTGAAACTGGAGATTCCTGACATTCATTTTTCCCATTAATTTTGCTACTTATTATCCATAACCTCCCATTACCCATAACCTCCCACAAGAAATTTAATTTATTTATTTATATTACTGTTTATTACTTCCACTATCCCGTAACTGCCACCCACTCTATTTAATCCATTAATTTATTTCTTTTAACTTCCCCACTACACACAACTTCCTCAACTTGTAATTATTTTTATGATTTAAATCATATCTTAAGCTTTACACCAAATGAATTGAAAGATTAATATTAACTTATTAATTTAATTCTTTATTTCCCACATGTTTGTATATTAACATATTTCAATATACTTATTCATTAAATTCCCTTATTAAACCTTAATTTTAAATCCAATCAATACTTCAACTTTATAAAACTTTTATTTAATTATTCCAAGGTCATTAAATTTCAATGCTTTCAATCTTAACCAAGCACAATCATGATCAACACTCAAAACATGCCATCTAGCAACTAACTCAAATGGACAGACCAAGCCTCAAACGACAACATGATCAGGACAAAGCGTGGAGGGGCATTACAGTTTTAATTTTACTAAGAGATATTTTTACTAAGCCAATGCGGCTAGACTCTTCAACATCATTACCTCTTCTTTTGAAAAGCATGATGTCTCATCCTTCTATTGTTGTATAATTTTTTTCTTTGTTTTTCCCCTATTTTATCATGTTGTTTCTTATTTGGCCAGAAGTGGTCATACTCTTCTTATTCTTTTGGTTTTGTTTCTTTAGTAATTTCTTCAATGTCCCTTCTATTTTTTTAGTATTTGTTCCCTGTTTGGTTAGCACTATAGCTTCTTTTTTTTCTTTTTTTTTAGATTTGTTCTTTTGCGGAGTAATCTTCATTTGATGTGCCTCAAGACAAGTTATATATCATTTGGAAACTTTTAACTCCTTGTGGTATTCTTCTTATCCCTCTTGCTCCTTTATTGTCTTGTAATACATCACTCCTTGAATGTGTTGTTTTTGATAATATTGCTAAGCCTTATCACATCAAAATATATCATGGGAATCATCTCCATAAAAATGAAATTTTCTTCTCTTTTCTAATCAACATTTTGTAGCATAATAACCTATTTTTTATAGTTTTAACATGTTGCATCACTCCTCCGATGGTTATTTCTACCACGTCCTCCTCCTATATAATTGGATTGTTTATTATCCCTCATATAGTCTTGCAGTGGGTTGTTTTGTAACACATATAATTTATGTTATCCCTCCATGGTTGTTGTCTATATTTGATGTCATATAGAGGTCCTTCCTCCAAGCCTTTGATATATGCCATGTTTCTATCTATATCTAAATCATAGTTGTGGTGAATAGGGCATCTAGGATTAGGATGATTTTTGGTGTTCCAAATCTAGAATTCCTTGGTAGAACAATCCTTTGTGAGGGACTATCCCACTCTTGGCATGTTTCATAATATATTGAGTTTATTTTGGCTAGAACTATCTTTAATTATTTGTGTAATGCAACGGCGATTCTCTCTCCTTGAACTTTAGGGTAGTCATTCTAGAGATGACTTCATGAACAATATGCGCACCAGATGTCTTTAGTTTTCTTTGGTTCTCCTCTTGCAAGGATTGAATTCTATATTGTTAGTTTTTCTACCACAAGTTACAACTTCTCAATATTCTCCTTCATATCATCCTTTTAAGGCATGCCCCAAGTTTGTGCTTTAGTGTGGTAGGCCATAGTGATCAATTTTGTGTAGGTGTTGAATATTTTATCATCCAAAGCTTATCTTATGTCTTTTTGAAGTCTGGAAATAAACCTCTATCTTCTATCTCTCTGTCAATGGTTCTTCTAGCTTGCGACAAACTTCCTTGAATCATATATCATATTCTTTTACTGATTCATCTTCCCTCTATATTAAATATCTCATTTTACTTGTACTCTTTGTTGGAATGTTTGAGGTGTCAAAGTTAGCTAAGAAATCTTATTTTACCTCATTCCATCTTTTTCCATATTTAGGATAGGTCTTCTTATACCAATCTAATACCTCTTTTCTAAGTGAGGATACAAATTCAAGTAATTTTGACTTATCTTCATCAATATCCTCCCTTTCCCACAAGGATTCTAGAAAAAATATGTGTTCTATGGATTATGTTGTATCCTTCCCAAATATTGGGATCTTGATTGTAGATTCCATCTTGTCTTTTATTTCTCCTATCCAAACATTTTGTATCTGTGGACTAGGTTTTTCTTCTTTCTCTTTCTTTACTTTTCTAATAGTGTAGGGTTTCTAATCTCTACCATTGTCTCTTGCTAGTTTTATATCAAAGTATTCTCTTCCTAGTATTTCTTCCCACTCTACTTCTTTTCCTCTTTTTTTGTTTTCTTTCCTTGAGGAATCTCTTCTTTTGAAGTTCTTCGACTCTTATATGGATGAGGGGATGGATCCTAGTTGAGGGTTGTGAATCTTCAAAATATATTTTTATTTTCCTATTTGTTAGTGTCATTTTATTTGATTGCAAACACAATTATTTTCCCAAATTCAATCTATTATCTTCATTTTTTCTTATTTCTTCACCTTTTAACTTCCTTATGCTTCTATTGACTAATTCTTCTAAATATTCTTCTTGAATTGATGGGTTTTTCTCTAGAGTTTTCATAAATTTTGTAAATCTATCATCCAAGTTGATGGTGAGGATTGATAGGTGTAGACACTCAAAATTTGTCCTCATAATTATCCTATTTTTTGTCTATTAATTAAATGGATATTGTTATTGAGTTATTTAATTAATCTCTAATTCAATCTATGGAACGGGGAAGGAGGATGGCTCTGCGCAGCGCCTGGGTGAGAGCTAGGGCCCGCGTGCCCTAGCTCTTCTGTTCTGCGTGCTTTCTCTGTGTGGCGTCCAGTCTGCTGGGGAGCTCTCGTGGGGTGGGGTGTTGGCTGTTAATTAGGGGTGCGTTGGTCGGGCTGGGATCTCGACCTTTATCTTGCTTGTGGGCAGATCTTCATTCTGCATTTTTTGCTATTACCGGCATTTGCTTGGCGGGTGTGTTCAGTGTTCTGAGACTGTGGGTCTCCTTCGCCTTCTCTCGCCTTTGGTGGGGTGCTGCTATGCGATCCATGGAAAATAAGGGTTTTGTTAGTTCTGAGGTTTCCTCTGGAGACTTGGAGATGGTAGAGCCATCTTCTTCGCTGCATGTCAATGGTAAGAATCCGATGGGTAAACCCCAGTCTGGCGGTGGGGTTTCCTCCTCAAAAGAGGTTTTTTGAGTTAAAAAAATAAACGGATGTTTGGAGAGATCTGAGGAGCGACCAGTTTTGGTTATTCAACCTGAACAAGTTGTGGAGGATGTCGAATATTGGTGTAATCATGCCCTTATTTGCAAATTTTTGGGCCTTCATCTTTCTCTACCTGTTTTGGATTCCTGGGCACGTCGAGTTTGGAACCCGGAAGGCGATATGGAGATTATTTTGGCTGCCAATAATTATTTTCTAGTTATCTTTTCAAGCATGTCGGATAGGAATAGGGCTTTTGAAGGGGGGCCATATTTCTTTAACCAGGTGGGGCTCTTCATTAAGCCTTGGCACATGGGCTTCAACTCTGCCGAAGAGATCCCCTCGCGAGTTCCTGTGTGGGTGCGATTGCCGAGGCTTCCCTTGGAATTCTGGAGGGAAGATATTCTTCACTCAATCTCGTTGCTTCTTGGAAAACCTGTGGGATCGGCTTCCCAAACTCAAGATCGTAAGGTAATTTCTTTTGCTCGCATTTGTGTTGAAGTCGATTTAAATAATCCATTACCAGACTCTATGGAAATTCGCCTGGGATCGTCTTCTTGGATCCAACAGCTGGATTATGAAACCCTACCTTTTAGATGCAGAATTTGCCATGAATATGGACATTTACACCGCAAATGCCCTAGATTTAAACCCTCCCCCTTAGTTGCTTCTGGGCCTCCCAAGGGGGACAAGGGAAAGGCTCCAATGTCTCATGAACTTGTGGATAATGAGGGTTTTATTCCGGTCAAGTCCCATAACAAAGGCAAGGGCAGGAAGAGATCTTGGATGGATAGGCAGAATGAAGGCAACTTTAATAGGTTTGAGGTTCTTGATGATTTGACCCAGGAGGAGGGTATTCCAGTTGAGCTCTCCTCTGGGGCTAAGGGTCTGCAAGATGTTCAGGATGAGGATGCAAGGAAAGAGGATCAAATTCTATCTCCGGAGGTTCATCAGAAGGATCAGAAGGTTATGGACTCTTCGGCGCATGCTCAGGATTTCGGGATTCTGCAGGGGTCACAAACTCCGAAGGACTCTGTTGCGGTGGTTCCTGATCCCCCTGCTTCTAAGGGGGCCTCAGATCCTGGGAAGGGTAATAAAGCTCCTCCTACATTAGGCTTACAACAGAAATCCTTTAAAAAGGGGCCTCTTGATAAACCGTCAAAGAGTGGAAGGAAGACTGATCAAGAGAAGGTTAAGCTTATGGGTGATACTTTGGTTGAGTCTGGGTCTGTGAAGCCCATTGATTCCCATTTCTCCCACCCTCATAAATGATTGTTTTATCTTGGAATGTAAGGGGGTTGAACAGCATCCCTAGACAAAAGGCTGTTCGCAGATTAATTGACTCTCAGTTACCGGATGTTGTCTTTATCCAGGAAACTAAGCTTACTGTTGATGGGCTTGCTAATTGTGCTTCAAGTATCTGGCCTCAAGGCAATTGGCAGGGGGTAGGTGCTTTGAACAGTGCAGGGGGTGTGGCTTGCTTCTGGAACCCGAGGAAAGTTTCCCCCTTATGCTGGATGTCTAGTCGGTCTTCCATTTCTTTGATTGCTTCTAGCTTTGCTACTGGAGAAAGGTTTCTCTTATCCAATATTTATGCTCCTACGGATATTTCAGGTAAGTTAAATCTCTGGGCTCACATTCGTTTCATCCGAGCTTTGGACCCGTTTCTCCCATGGATTATGGCTGGTGATTTTAATGCTGTTACTTGCTTAGATGAAAAACGTGGTGGGTTAGCTAGGTTAGACCCCTCTGCTAATCTTCTCAGGGATATGATTGGTTTCTTGAATCTCATTGATGTGAAGCCTTCCAATGGTGTCTTTACCTGGAATAATAGGAGATGTGGTGCGGAGGCTATCTCTGAAAGGCTTGATAGATTTCTTGTCTCTTGCTATTGGTTGAATAGTAGGTTGACGACCAGCTCTGAAATCCTTGATTAGAGGGGCTCTGATCATTGGCCCATAAAGCTTTCTGTCACTACTTATGGTGTCACCAAAAATCCCTCCTTCAAATTCCAATTGATGTGGTTAAGAGATCCATCTCTCCAGGAGCTTATGCTGGATTGGTGGCATGAGGGGATGCCTGCTCATGGGACAGCCATGTTCACTTTTAGTAAGCGGCTTCAGCATGTGAAGTTCAGACTTAAGAGATGGAATAAACAATGCTTTGGGAACCTTCAAGCTCAGAAGATGGCTGCCCAGTCCAAGTTGGATACTATCACTCGTCAGATTCGAGACCAGGGGTTGACCTCTGCCCTTAGTATGGCTGAGTCCTTGGCCCTGAAGGGTTTAGAAGAGTGGGAGCTTCGGGAAGAGATCTTCTGGAAGCAAAAATCTCGTATTGATTGGCTTCAGGAGGGGGACAGGAACACTGCTTTCTTTCATAATTCAGTTAAGGCTCGAAGACAAGGAAATTCTATCTCCTCTCTTGTTTCGCAGGATGGGGCTCAACTTTCGTCCTATGCTGATATTTCCAGGGAGGCAGTCAATTATTTTTCAAACCTCTTTTCTAGGGAGAATCCTGCTGCCCGGGCTGAGGAGCAGGCCATCATGGATTGTATTCCCCACCTGGTCTCTTCTGAGATGAATGGGACTCTCTTATGTCCTATCTTGTTACCTGAGTTGGAGAGAGTGGTTTTTAATATGAAAAAAGGTAAGGCGCCTGGTCCAGATGGGTTTCCAATTGAGTTTTTTCAAGAGTTCTGGGAAATTATAAAGTTTGATCTCCTTGAGGTGGTTCAGGAATCTCTTAGGAACAAACAGATGCTCAAATCTATGAATTCTACCTTCTTGGCCCTCATACCTAAGTTGGAAGGAGCTAACCAGCTAGCTCAATTCAGGCCTATTGCGTTATGTAACGTTGTTTACAAGATCATCACTAAATTGATTGCTGAAAGACTCAAACCACTCCTTGGTTCTTTGATCTCGGCTGAGCAGGGTGGTTTTGTTGAAGGGAGACAAATTTTGGATGGGGTTGTAATAGCCATGGAAGTTGTTCATTCTATGGCTAACTCTAAGGAGAAGGCTATGTTTATTAAACTTGACATGTCTAAAGCTTATGATCGGGTGAGCTGGGAATTCTTACAGAAAACTCTCTTAGCTTTTGGCTTTGCTGAGGAATGGGTGAACTGGGTCCTTAGTTGTGTGACCTCTACCTCATTCTCTGTTCTTATTAATGGGGAACCTTCAGATTTGTTCAGTGCTTCTCGGGGTCTCCGGCAAGGGGATCCTTTATCCCCTTACTTATTCATTATCATGGCTGAGGGTCTTGGTAGATTTATTAAATCTCAGGTGAGACAGGGTCTTATCCATGGCTGGAGCTGGAACAACCTTCTCCCTTCCTACTCTCATCTTCAGTTTGTGGATGATACTGGGCTAATGGGCTTGGCTAGAATTAGCGAGGCGGTGAACTTCAGGCGAGCCTTAGACATCTATTTGAAGGCTTCTGGTCAGCGTATTAATGATGATAAATCTTCTATTTATTTCTTTAATACTCCTCAGCTTATTCAAAACAGGATTGCCAGGATCCTTAGATTTCAGATCGGTTCTCTTCCCCTGATGTACCTTGGGATCCCTTTGGCTTTGGGAGGACAGCGGAGAGATTATTGGCAGGGTATTTTGGATAAATTTCGAAGTAGAGTTAGCCATTGGACTCACAGATGGCTATCTTCTGCTGGGAGAATGATTCTTCTTAAGACTGTGGTGCAGTCTCTCCCCATTTATAGGTGTTGTGTGCAGGTTCCCCCGTCCACCTTTGTGCGGGATTTTGATGCTTTGTCTCGGCAATTCCTATGGTCTGGCAACCTTCTTTCCTCAAAGTGGAGCTTGGTCAAGTGGGAGTCTGTTTGCAGGCCGAAGCATGCTGGGGGCCTTGGTCTTAGGTCTATGGCTCTGGTTGTCACTGCCTTGGCGGCCAAGCTGTACTGGAGGTGGTGTAACAATCTTGATCAGGATTGGGCTAAGATTCTGGCCCATAAGTATCTTCCTGGTGCTGATTGCCTCGATGTGCCGTGCCTTCCTTTGTTGGGTAAAGGTTCTTGTATTTGGGACACCCTTAAGAAGGGGGCTCAGCTGATTAAGGAAGGCCTCTTTTGGATCTGTAATAGAGGCTCTGATGTTTTATTTTGGCAGGACTCTTGGGATGGCCACCCTCCCATTCTTTCTAGTTTTCCTCAGCTTCAACCTCTTTTCCATATTTTTTCTGAGGCTGGTTGGATTAAGGTGGAGCATTTTAAAACTGTCAAGCGTATTGGGCAGGTGGTGGTGGCTTGCTGGAAGGACCCACAGGAGTGGCCCATGGGTGGATCTGATGAGGATCGTGCTGTTCTTTCTAGAGTTTTGGAGGCTCGGCTTTGCAGCTCCCTTAATGGGAGGGATGTTCTGGCTTGGAATCCCAGTCCAAAAGGTAAATTTACTGTTTCCCAAGGCTATGCTATGCTGGACAGGAACTTATATGGTCATGCTGAAGTGCACTGGTGGAAGAAGGTTTGGGACAACTTCTCTTGGCCCAAATGCAATTTTTTCTTATGGTTGGTTGCCCAGGGGAAGTGCCTCACTTGGGAAAATCTTCGCAAACGTGGCTTTCAGGGACCCTCTATTTGCCTTCTTTGTTCTCACAATGAGGAGTGTACCTCCCACTTGTTTTTTCTATGCCCTTACTCTAGGGAGTTATGGCACAGATGGTGGGAGGCTTGGCATCATGGGTGTATTCATGCTACCTCCTTGCTTGACTTTTGGGAAAGTTTGGGCAGACCACCAACAAAGACTCCTTTCCTTCAGGTGGCCTGGTCTATTGGGCCTATTTTCATTCTTTGGAACCTTTGGTTGGAGAGGAACCGTAGAGTTTTCTGTGGTTCCAATCTGGGAAATCTTCAATTATGGAAGAAGATAATTAGCAGGCTGCAGGAGACTATTTCGGCTAAGTGTGACAGGTCTGAAAATCTTGACCCTGGTGATCTTGATATTGTGCGGAATTTGAGCTTGGGGGATAGTAATCGGGGTTGTTTTGCTGGCAGAAGGCCCCGTCAGGTTCGGCAACGTGTTTGTCGTGATGGGAAGTGGATGCCTCCCCCGGTGGGGGTCCTAAAGATTAATACTGATGGTTCTTCTCGTGGGAACCCTGGTCATGCTGGTGTGGGGGGTATTGGTAGAAGTAATGATGGTGATGTGGTTTTTGTCTTCTCTAGTTACAAAGGGCAGCAGTCTAATAATCTGATGGAGGCCCTGGCTATTAAGATTGATGTTGAGCGTGGATGCTCTTTGGGATGGAGGAGGATCATCTGTGAGTCAGACTCTCAAATTGTTGTGGATTTGCTAAACAATCAAAGGTTGGATGATGTTAGTTGGCAATTGGCTTCTGTGGGCAGGCAGATTTTGAGTCTTTGCAGCTCCTTGGATTCTATCTCCTTTTGTCATATCCCTAGAGAGTGGAACAAAGTTGCCGATTGTCTAGCGAAGTGGGCTTCTGAGAATGTGGATGGCTGGGATATCAGTGGAAAGGATGAGATTCCTTCTAATTATCTTGAGACCCTTGAGAGGTTATTAGTGGAGGACATGAATAGGTAGTGTTGTTGCTGGTTGGTTTGGTGGTGTTCTGTTCTGGTGGGCCTTTGGCCTTTGCTTTGTACTTGGTTTCTGATTGAATAAAATTTTTACCCCTTTTTAAAAAAAAAAAAAAATGGATATTGTTATTTGTTTAATTAATTCACTTAATATCTTTCTTCCATTCATTCATTAATTCATTTAAATCATATCCATATTATGAGCATTTATTCATTCAATAATATTATAAGCATTTAACCATTTGCATAATCAACCATTTATCCATAAATCATTTCATATTGCTCCATTTGCACAATCATTAAATTATCCATACATCAAAATCATTAAATCGTTCATCTAAATTCACAAATCATTTAATCATTTAATCTTTATGCAATTGCATATTTCATTAAACCATTTGCATACATAAATCCATTTAAATCATTCATTAATTCACAAATACATCTTCATTCTAAGCTTTTAACCTACATTATATAATAAAATCCATTCATTATCTCTCTCTCATTTCAATTAATTTCAATTAATTGCAATATGCATTTTCCCACTTCAATCATTTATCTCACATTCTTCTTGAAATCCGGATCTTTCCCATGAGAACATCTATAAAAGCCCTTATTCTCACCAAAAAGCATATAGATTCAGAGATTATCAATCTTCTTTTCTGTTTATCACAACTTCTTGTTACACTTGTGCTCATAAAAATCTGAGAGCATCAAATGCATAAATCAAGATCATGATGAAATAGGAAAATAATGGAGTTGATGTTGGAGATCAAATATGTTGATTCTACTCTTATTTAGTGTTGATTTGGTGTAATCACGTTTCTTTGGGGCCTCTTTGCAAAAGATTTATCTGGTTCATCTAAGCTTTCACATTTTGCATGCATAATATTTTGCATGAATTTTGAATAAGATTTTGCATATATATTTGTTGGTGGCATATGCTTTCACATTTTGCATGAACTTTCCTTTTAATTTAGATCTAATTTTAGAATTAATTTTAATTTAGATTTAACTTTTAATTTAGCTTTTAAATTTTAATTTAGATTTTAACTTTTAATCTATCTTTTAATTTTTAATTTTAATTTAGCTTTTAGCTTTTAATTTAGATCTAATTTCTAATTTAGATTTAGCTTTTTAATTCAAATTTGATTTTTAATTTAGATTTAATTTAGAATGCAGAGCTAATTTTAATTTAGATTTAATTTTATAGTTTAGAATTTAGATTTAATTTTAGATTAACTTTTAAGTTAGATTAGCTTTTAATTTAAATTAGTTTTTTTTATTTAGATTAGTCTTTAATTTTAGATTAGTTTTTAATTTAGACTAATTTTAATTTTTGATTAGATTTAATCTAGATTAATTTCTAATTTTAGTTTAATTTTTAATCTCGATTAGTTTCTAGTTTTAGATTAATTTTTAATTTAGATTAACTCTTAATTTAGATTAATTTTTAATTTTAGATTAATTTTTAATTTTAGATTAATTTTTAATCTAGATTAGTTTCTAATTTTAGATTAGTTCTCAATTTAGAATTAATTTTAATTTTAGATTAATTTTTAATTTAGATTAGCTTTTGATTTTAGATTAGTTTCTAATTTAGATTAATGTCTTTTTCCTTCATAGCTTAATTGTTGTTTATGTGGTTAATCGTTGGTTTTT
Source organism: Sequoia sempervirens (assembly GCA_007258455.2). NCBI lineage: Eukaryota > Viridiplantae > Streptophyta > Pinopsida > Cupressales > Cupressaceae > Sequoia > Sequoia sempervirens. The sequence continues at coordinate 3,032,060 of VDFB02058242.1, forward strand.
CTATTGCAGGTTTGCATGTCAAAGTCTCGAAAGCTGAAAACACAAACACACATTTGTCGAAGACTTAATTTTGAAATTACTAATGACATTTGATGCAAGATGTTTATTGAATACTTTACTTTGAAACCCATTATCTGATAGATTAGAAAACATTTCATTTGGTGCTTAAAAAGAACAATTGTCTTCTTTCCACGCAGATTTAACTAGGGGGTTAATAAACCACTATTTGTTGTGCTTGTAAAGATGGTAGGTATTATGCTCTCACCTTGTGCAAACTCGGTGATCAAAAAGCTAGATCCATCTTTTTTTTTGTGTTAATCCCTTAGAGGGGCCTGCCTCGAAAGAGGGAACAACTCCAACCAGTTTTTCTCTCGGGCTGGTATATAAATGGATAAGACTAAATTGTCAAGTCCTCATGCTATGTAGGTCTTAGCTGTGCAGTGTCATTTGAAACAGGGTACCTACCTTTTCTTTTAAAGGTATAAGAGCCCCTAGTAGAGTGATTAAAGCCTTAAGTGGCTTGTTAGGCACTCGCAAGGTGCCATATCCCTAAGTATTCACTAAGAACCACATTTTTAGTAGCCAAAATCCTTCTATTTACTGGCGTAGGAGGTCAAACATTTGAATTCGTCCCACATACTCGTGGTTCTTAATAGGGATGAAGAGTTTTTCATGGGAGATTCATGAGAACTTGAAGCTTGGTTGACCTGGAGAAGTGAGTGCCGTGGAGGGGAGCCAATGTGGCCAAGCTTCTAAGTCATCCGTTAAGAATAAGCACAGCTGGTTAATCCAAGTGGGAACCCAAAAAATATTGTCCTTGCCAACCCTAGGATTGTGCATGATTTTTTTCATCGTGAATCAAAAAAAAATTCAAAAACATTATGTCTTCTTGTGTCTTGAGTGTGTGTTTAAAAAAAATCTCAATCAAATATCATTACCTATCATAACCTTTAGGTCTCATGCTTTATCCATCATAATAATCATCCCTACAACATCCATAACCTTCCCAAAATTTCACTAACCATCCCTAAACACCTTAAAACATTCCCAAAACCATTAACCAAACATTTCTAATTGTTATCCTCCATATGCATCCTCGACCTATGAATGAAACCAAAGGATTGAATATTTTGACCATCGTTTGAAAGAGCTTGAAAAATAACTAAAATCCCAACATTTAAATGAAGTGATGCAATCATCTCATGAAAATCCTTTATCACCACCAAAAACTACATCATCCAAGTTCAATGTCCATGAATTTCTACAAAGGCTAAATGAGAAACCCAAATCTAAGTGTAGACACCTAAATTTAATCACTCACATATGATTAAATTTACTCCCTTTTCGTCTATCATAGTAAATATTAATTTATTAAATTAATATTACACCTTTTGTCTCATATCTTAAAGTATTTAATTTAATAACTAAATGCTTTATCTTTCACCTTCTTCCTCTCTAAATTAAATAAATACACCAATTTATTTAATTTAGTCATTTTTGCCCCTTTTGATTTAAAATTAATTTAAAATTTTGCATTCTCTCTCTCCTTGTCACATCCTCCATAATCTTGCTCTAATCTGAATTAATTTAATTAATTCATGATTTTGATGTGCATCCTCTTAATCAAAGATTAATGTCACATCCTCCTACATCTGCCACTTGCCTCTAATCTTCTATTAATTATTCTAATCCAATATTTGCATAACCTTAACCAAGGTCATTAGCCATATTTAGCACCACCTTTTTAGTCAACCTTTGCATTTATCTCTTTTTAGCATTGACCCTCTTTCCCATGTGAATTTTTAATTCACATTTATTTACCCTAGATTCTATGTGAATTTTTAATTCACATTCTATCTTCCAAGGCTTCTAGAACCTTGGACTTGTCACATCATCCACATGTGACCAAGTCCAACCTTTTTGGAGCTCACCTTTTATCCTTTAGACTCTCCTAAGAATGTGAATTTTTAATTCACATTGATATTTTCAACCACCTCTCCTTTTCCCATGGAGATTTTTGAGGAATTCCAAAATTCCTCAAATGTCCCTTTCATTCTCACTTGGGGACAAGAAATCCCTTTTTAAGGAAATCTTCTCACTCCCCAAGGTACTTGGAAGGTACTTGTCCTTCCTCCACCTCATGTACCTTTTGGCCACCTCACTTACACCTCATCTCCTCTTAGCCACTTCACCATCCACATGTCAAGATATGAGGGCTTGTGAGTTCTCAACCCACCATAGCCCTTCATCTTGACCTTGTTGGATGAATATCAACCGTTGAATTCTCTAGAGAATTCAAATTCTTTTATAAATACCCCCTCCTCAAGGGCATTTTCAACACTTTTTCATTTGAACAACCTTATGCTGTCAATTTGCATTCTCAAGCATTCACTATCATTTAGCCATCCACTTCGATAATCTTGCATATTCAATCTTGCATCTAGCTAACATCAAAAGCCATCTAAGGAGCATACAAATTCATCTAAATCAAGGGCCAACCAAGGAGTCTTCAACAACAAGGAAGGTATAATCGATTTGTATTTTATTTCATCTATTTTCCTTGTTTTATCACTCTTTAGGCTAATCTTTGAAGTGTTCTTAGTATTTTTCCACTTGCATTTTTAGTTATTTTGCACATTAGAATAGGGTAAAATTCCAAGGTACACACTAAGTATTCAAACACAAATAATATTATGTAATCTTACCATGTCATGCATCTATCTTCATCTCCCATTAGTCAAAATAAACCTCATGAGTCTTTCATCCAAGTTAACAAATCTATACAACCATCCTCTCCCATCATACTATTATGAAATAACTTGCACAATAGGATAATATGCTATGAAATATGTTGCAAATACTTGATAATAACTGAGAATAACTAGCCACTTCAAGGGGGAAAACCTCCAAATATCTCTAATGAGAACACACTTCACAACTTGGTGATGAAATAAGACTCACAACCTCCTATATATACCTATTTATGCCTAGGATATCACCTAGGCCAACTTAGACACACTTATATAAGTCTTAGGCCGACCTAAACAACTAAAGAACAATATACTAATGATAAAATGACTTAATAAAGAGTTAAGATAACCACAAGCTGACTATTCATAACCTAATGTAAACTAATATTAAGGGTGTAGCATGCCCCCCTTCTTCAAAGAAGCATTGTCCTCAATGCTAATCAAGTTTGGATTATTTTGAATGAACTCCTCGTCCTCCCATGTGGCATCTTCAATTGGTAAATTCTTCCATTCAATGAGATACTCAGTGAGAGTTCTATTCCTCAGCTTCTTTGTGGTGTTTGATGAATGCACTCTGGTCCTGTTATATATTTTCCACCTCAGTTCAAATAGAGGAGCGGGCTGATTATTATTTACCATAAAGTGAAATTGCAAATTGAATTCTAAATGTTGTTTCGCATTATCTTTATGCATCAAACAACAGTTATGCATTTTAAAGAAGAATAGAGTTTCAGAATTCCAATCAAATGTTGCAGATTTAAAAGAAATACAAAATTGAGTATATGAGGAAAATAGCATTTTAGATGCTTTCATTCATTTCGGAAAGAACTCTTATTTTTAGAAGGCTTCATTTGATTTCACAATCAGAATGATATTACAACATTGCATGAAAATGCATTTTCTTTTCAATTGAAAAGCAGAATTGAAATCAAAGATCCACACAAGCCGTGGATACAACTGTGACAACACATTTCTAATAGCACATTGCACTACCAAAGATGTGAAAGGGAAACACATAAGTAACAACATAATCATCATTGCCTGATTATCGACGCTTGATGTTGAATGGTGCACCACATCATCTAGAGCTTCGTCGACCTGTAAGAAGAAAAGAGGGGTGTCAGTGGCTCCGACTATGATGTAACTTATATGATGCACCTACAATAGTACAACATACTATTAGTAATGCATTGAAACAATCAATCAAGAGCAGTATGAAAGAAGTGAGTTGAAGGAGAAATAGCAACATCATAATCATCATGTTTTATTTTTATGCTAACACTGTTTGTTTCCTTGTGCAGGTATAGGTAAAGTCATGAAGCCGAACATTACTCGAAGACCAAGCATGTGGAGTAAAATGGGATCCCACAAGGGTAGAGCTCAGCATGCTGCCCTATTCATTAAATGGGCTGATTTTAAAAGATACTTTATCATATTCAACAAATGAAATGAGAACAACTGAAAGAGTAAAACAAAGAATTCATCAAGTAACGAAACCAACTGTGCATTCATAACGATCAGGGTTGCTTTCTGAAGGCTACAGGTGAACAGTGAGTTTAGTTCACTTAAGGAATTTAACTGATTACATTTACATCAGAAATTTTTGAATAACTTCATCTTTTGTGCCGATTATGTCATGTAAGCTTCAATTCATCAATTCTTTCTCAGATAGTGAATAGGCATACATTATGCCTTAATGTTTTGTTTTGATTTTCATCATCAAAGAGAACAATTTTTTAGAGCAGTTTGTGCAGTGAAATATAAAAATGCATGAAGAGTACCATGTTACAGTTGAGAACGAACGCAAACAGTGTATTCAAGAGGCTGAATGAATCAACAGTTACGGTTGGCTAATAAAACAAACACAATATTATGAATATCAAGCAAGTGATCATTCCAGAATATTAAAGAAAGAGTAGGCAGTTTGTGAGGTGTCAGTCATGCCTAAGAATAGAAGACTAGGGAGGTAACTTGATACAGTAACAAGCATTAGTGATCCAATACCTGAATATGGAGTACTAGTTATTAGAAGCTACAACAAGGATAGTTAAATCATTCTGGTTGGGATGGTGCCTCAAACGGGATTGTGTATCAATGATTAGTGAAGGAAAGCGATCTCATGTGATGAACATCCATTTTGTTTTCAATGAGTTATAGGTGTCAAGCAAGGCACATATGGGCAGAATTGCCAAAATCAAATTATGGAGACATATGTTTGAAACAGAAGATAGATATTGCTTTGTTAAGGTTGAGAGAAAATCAAAAAAGACATTGTTGTGCATACAATTATAGGCATGGAAATAATATACGTTAAGAGGGCATCCATCCCTTAATGAACAAACAAGATTGCTGGAAATAAGAAGTTCGAAATGCCTTAAGTAGCCTAGCTTGTCATGATAAAATGAAGATGTAGGGATTGGAGAGGAGTTAAGATCAGCTTTAATAACAAATACTAAAGTATGAGTTTTGCAACTGGAAGTGCAAAAGAAACAATAATGGTTGAGCCTTGGACTCAATATGGATAAGCAACATAATACAGTTGGAAGCCATCATGGGTTGAGCCCATAACTTGAATGTAAATCAATGTGCAGTTTCGTTATTTTTCTTCATACACCCGTTTTAGGCTTGAGTTTAAAATATATTTTTCTTCAAAGGTTCTTGATACTCAGTTGAGTTTTCTACAAAAAAGGCAGCGTTTTGTTTTTCTCTGAAAGACCATTATGGAGTGTACATTTTCGAGCTCAATACACATATGAGTTTTTAAATTCAAGATAGATTTTTCAGAATCTTGTGAACATCACGGAGAGTCATACTAGTTTCCAATAGAAATACAAATGAATAGTTTTCCTTCAAGATAATGAGTAGCTGCATGAGGGTTATTACTCAAATGAGAGTTCCATTATTTTCCAGTATACCCATGACAGGTTTTGAACATGAATGAAGAAACACAACTAGTGATAGTGGGTCAAGCCCAGAAAATAAAAGAAGGCCTATTTTGATGCATAAGTATGACGACCTGTAGTTGTGGATCAGTTTCAAAAATATAGAAAATACAGTTCTCTTCAGAAATCCCAAATACCCACATGTGGGTTTGTTTTCAAAATGCAGAAAGTACGATAATCTACGATACCCATATGGGTTTCTCTTAAAAAAGGCAGTACAATACAAAATATGAAAAATAATTTACTATGTCAAGCTTCGGAAGAGAAGAAAATGCAATTTTGTTTAATAATCCCAAAGACCCACTTCCAGTTTAGCATCAAAATATAGAAAATGCAATTCCCCTTAAAGATTTCGAGTACCCATTTCAGGGTTAGCTTCAAAGTGCAGAAGAAATAATTACAAAGATAACCCATGTGAAATATGGACTTGAATAGCAAGAATATACAACAAACGAAAGTTCTTTGAGCTGGGTCGAAATGCAGAGGGAAGAAGATTCAACTTTATTCAAATTTTTGTGATACCCATATGCATAAATGCTTTTAAATAAACATAATGGTCATTTTTATGTTTTGGGTCGCCCAAAATCCACAAGGAATGCTCCCTACAATGTGCCTTTGGCAGGGCCTAAATATGGCTAGAAATTCATGAGCAAAGAAGAGTTTTTTTTAAGTCTCAGAGAACCAAAGAAAGCAGAGGAGGATTACCAGTTCGAAGCTGATGTAGCACTCAAGCTGTGGCCAGAAGTTTCAAATACGCTTCCAAATGCCAAGTGTTCAAGTTCTTAAAAGAGTGGCCGAGCTTTCATAGTGAGGATGGACCAATGACGCTGGTGTATGCACAAGAAAACATACAAAAAGTGCAGAACAAGACATTAGAGATTGTGTTCACCACGGCCTCAAGGCCAAAATATGCAAGGATGAAACCATCGAAATAGCTTACCTTTGCGTAGTGAGAAGAAATCAAAAGTATAACCCGAGAGTTCTCTCATGGAGCCTTCAATGAAGCTTGAACTCATGATGGCATGGAGGAGCAAAGGAAAGAAAAGAATCAGAAGCTAAATTCATACAAGCCGCGGCCTTATCTCTTTTGGCATTTCAATACTGAAGTGAAAAGCTTCGATATGATAGCACAAATCTTACCCATTGAAGTTTTCAAATGTTTGATGAGTATGGAGAAGAATATCAAGGCATTCGAGCTCGAGCTTGACAGAGTCATGGCGGTGGCAGAGGGCGGCAGAGCTTCTTTCTTGCAAGTTGAGGAGTGTAGAATGAGTGATCATTAGGGTTCGATTATATTTTGACCAAACCCTAATTCGAGTATTATGATGTTCTAGAATATTCGATTAAAACACATGTGGTGAATTTCAATGGAGGTCAAAATTCCTAATGTTTTCCTTGTGATTTATTAAACCCAAGTCCAAATGTATATGATGGAGGCCGAAATTCATATGCTAGGTGATGTTTTAGGTCTTTAGAACTTATTTTTTTCCTTAGAAGAATATGGGTTTATGCCTTAGGGTGCTGTTTTAAGTGAGGAGCAATTAAGGGAGAATTATGAATACCTTATGCCAAAGGTCAATATCTTTTTAGGGTTTTATTTTGGGATTGATTTTACAGAAATCAATAAAATCGAAGGCATGATGAATGATTATGTAATATATTTTTTATGATTTTTTTTTTAAATTAGAACATTGTAATGGAGGAATAAGGAGTTTTATTTTTGCAAAAGATTTTCAATCTTTAATTGCAAAAATAGACAAATTGTAAAAATCTGCATCTTGTAAAGCAAACTCATAAAAGCGATATTCTATAAATTGCTTTATGTTTTCTTGCTATTTTTAGCAGATCTTTGACTAACTTGTCCTCTTGGTTGGATTTGAGACTTGTCTTAGAGAGATAAGGTGTTTTTGAGCTTTTAAAGTAGATTTAGCCTATGTTTAGAGGCTTGATAGGTTCACCATGAAAGCATTGTGCTTTTTTCTACTTTTAAAGCAGTTTTGAGATTGTTTGAAGCCTTTTTCCTTGAGCTTTTTTTTCTGAGCTCGAATTAGGGTTTTCTTGAGAGTTCTTTTCAAAGACTTAGTCTTTTCAGCTCTCCATTCTCAGTAGTTCAAATTAGAGTTTCTTACTCTTACACATTTTGGGGAGCTTGTAAACTGATGTGTGCTCAGATTCTGAGAAGTTCCACTTCATCATTCAATAAAATAGCAGAGTTTTCCTTTCTCGGTTCTTTTTCATCACTTGGAATAGTAATTTGATGTGTCATGTGATTCAAATCTGTTGGATCCTTTTCTTTTCTTACTATTGTCAAGTGATTTGCAGGGGTGTATGCTAGTTTAGGTTATGCCTTGTGTTAATTTAACCTTTGCATAAATCACTGATTGAACTACATGTGTTGTGAGATTGTGAGATTTTAATTTTAAAGAGTTGGTGAGAGTGAGTTATTATCAGGGTCTTCTTATAGTTGATCAATATTTTTAGAATGATAGAATTTCAGCTTTAGATTTTAAATCTAGTTTATCCTTCTGTCCTTTTTCTTGAAAAGCCACTTAGAGTAGAATTCATCATTCAGAGAACCAACTCGCTCTGGAGATTCCTTCTTCGTTCAGATCACCCACAGCTAAAGAAGGTTTCCATGTTTCAGTAGTTTGCTGAATATTGTATTCGGCAGGGTGCAAAACTATTGATAACGGTTTTTGGCATGCCCGGTGGGACAACTAAAAGTAACTTTCAGAGAATATTTAATTTTTTAGTTTGTTGTTTGGTGTATGCAGCAGATTTTTCCAGCCTTCTGGAGGCTATCAATATACCTAGCGACTCCAGTTCTATTTTCTGCATGCTAGTACAGCCTGCGCATGAGAAATATTCAAACAAGATCAAGTTCAAAACCCTTCAAGTATCAGGAGTTTTCTCCATCACAAAGAAGGGGCAGGACAGCAAGAAGGATTTTTGAAGCCCCTGCAAGATCAAATTCAACACCTCCCGTTCTTGGTGCTCTAGTTCTGTCACCTGGTGTACCAGTACCGATCTCACAAGTACCATCAATGGCAACACCACCGAGGCAACATCCATTCACACCCTTTAATGGAGGTAGTTCGTTAGATCTTGCTCAACATGATGATATTCCAGTTGCAGCCCTTCGAGGATTACCATATTTCACCAGAGAGGACTACACCACACCAGTCGAACACATCTGTGACGTAGCCACGTTATGTTCAGCGCATAATATTACTCAAGAGAATGTCGTTCTAAGGCTGCTAGCTGCATCACTCAAGGGCAAAGCGTTGCAGTGGTTCAGATGTCTCACTGCAAATTCAATCAAAACTTGGGATGCTTTAGGTAATGGCCTATACCAGCAATTTGTAGATAAATCTGACAATTTATCTTTGTTAGAGCAGTTGAGTACCATTCAAAGGGCGTCGCATGAACACTTGGCATATTTTAACTACAGATTTCAGAGGACTTCGGACAAAATCCCGGCAATGATAAAGCCCTTACTAAAACATGCATTTCTATTTTATTTAAAAGCTTTGAATAGCAAGATTGTTATCATGACTCAGTCTATGGGTAGTTTAATGCTTCCAAATGCTTATAATATTGCTATTAATGCTGAAAATTGCCTTATTCAAGCTGGAGACATAGCTCCTAGACCCCCCATGCCTTTGTTTCCAGAAATACAACCGCCTATTCCTGCTGCTGTACCTCCCTTGGTTGTTGTCCCGTCAGTTCCAGCAATAGGATATCATAGTACAGTCCAAGAGGTCGTTACCCCAACCCCAAATCCAGAGATGCAAGAGCTAAAGAGCATACTGAAAACCTTCAGGAATGACCTCGTGACTATTAAGAAGCACATTGGCCAAGAACATAAGCCTTATCAATCCCCTTATTAGCGAAACCATCAAAATAGGCCCACTTTCCAAGGTGATTATCAGCCCAAAAAAGGAATTTTAACCCTCGACCATTCTAGCCATACAATTCGAACACGGCCAGCATGTCAAAGGAACTTGTGCCACAAAACAATGTTGCTCAAGATTGTGACTGGTGTTACCCATGCAATCAACCCCACAACCAATCAGTGTGCGCCAACGGAGTGAGAAATCAAGCTTTAATGGTGCATAATGTATATGTTATTTCAGAGAATGTTGTTGATCAGAATCAAGAACAACAAGATAATGTAGAAGTTGCCTTGCCAAACTGGCAGAGCTCCGAATTCTGTGGCATGAATGGCCAAGATCAGCAAGATTCTCCTATTTCGACTAATACCAGATCTAAAAAATGAGCTATGGATCTAGGACAGCAAGCTGGAAGTGCACAATAGCAGCCTACAGTTAGTACTCAGCCTATTTCATCAGATGTTAATGCTGCCATGCAGCCTAAAATGTAGATTATGCAAAGAGGGCAGGAGATACCCGGCAAAGAGCAACAAAAAATGCATTCTCAGCCTGTGTAGAAGCAAAATGAAGCTACTGTTATAAAAACTAGTAGAAGGTAAATGTTTCATCCTTCAATATCGTAGAGCATCTCAAGAAAACTACTGTCAATTTGTCAATATTAAACACTCTGCAGCTTCCAGGGCAGAAAAGTTTACTGCAGAATGCATTAGCTGAGTTATCTATTTCTGACAACGCCAATCAAGGAGTTGTGAAGGTTGTGTTGGCTAATGACTTGGGGGAGAAAAGTGGGCAGAAAGCAAAAGAGGTAAAGCCCCCTCCGTTTTACTTAAGTCTGATCAGAGGTGATAAAATTGTGCATAATTGTATGGTCAATTCTGGAGCTAGCAGTTTAGTCATGCCAAAGAGTTTGGCTGACAAATTAGGTCTTGTTTATGAGCCTAACCCTCAGAAAGGCGTAGTGCAGCTAGATGGGTTTGTTGTTAAAACTGCTGGTATTATTAAAAATTTAGCCCTTACCTTGCACGCATCCCCAAATTTTGCTATTCACCAGGATATTCATGTTATTGACTTACCGCCGCACTTTGCCATTTGTTTGTCAAGGGATTTTACAGCCAAGTTGGGTGGGTTTTTGTCTTCTGATTGGTCTCATCTATTTTTTAGAACAAGATATGGTATGAAAGTGACCATTAATTCTGAGCCTCTTGCCAAAGACCATATCAAACCATACTCCCCAAGCCCTATAAATGCTAATCTCTACGCCACCTCTGCAATGGAGGAGCAAACCATGACCTCAGACTGTAGCACCCAGGGAGACTACATCAGTCTCGATGAATGGGCAGCCAAAGATCACAAGCTTGATCCATTCCAAAACACAGATGAGGTAGGTTTAAGAGTTTATATGATTCGCGAATCTGATTGCAACATGCCTAATATTTGCAAAGAGGATGAACCATCTGCAGGAAAAGATAACGAGTTGTGGAAACTTTATTTTGATGGTTCGAGGAGCAGTGTTGGTGCCGGGGGTGGAGCCATGTTGACATCACCCGAAGGAGATAAATATTATTCAGCTTTCAAATTTGCTTTCAGCTGTTCAAATAATACAACTGAGTATGAATCATTGGTACATGGCCTTGAGTGGGCCCGCAAATGAGGTATTAATTGCTTGCAAGTTTATGGTGATTCAAAGTTGATTGTGAATCAGGTCAGAAATTTAAATGCTGCTAAAAATGATTTACTTAAAAAATACAAGCATCGTGTATGGGATTTAATGGAAGATTTTAATGCTTTTAACATCATGGTGATTCCTCAGAATCAAAATAAGCATGTTGATAGGCTCGCTGCCATAGGAGCCCAGTTTGACATTCCTAAAGAGATTCATAAAGTAGAAGCACGTCGGTACGTGAAGATAGTGGTCAGACCTTCTGTACCTGACAATAATGTGAGCTGGTAGGTTTTTGACAGCGATGAGCAAATTATGATTTTTTTGATTGCTGAAGCTAAGTTCGCAAATGGAAATCAGCAAAAATGGCAGCAGCAGTATGAGGACCAGATCGTGCAATTAAAGACCAATAAGCTGCCAAAAGGTTTGGTGACGTTAGAATCTGTCTTTAATTTAGATGATCAAGTTCGGAAGGACAAGTGCAGCTTAACAATTAAAGAAGAACATTATTTAGCTATCGAGATCTTCAAGGGCAAGCTTCTCAAGTTGGGTAAGGTGTGCAGTCAAGAGGAACAACAAGCTTTCATTCTGTTATGTCAAAAATATAGTGATATTTTTGCTTGGGAATATAAGGATTTAAGAGGTTTTAACCCTGATTTAGCACAGCATACCATCGAGCTTGAGCCCAATGCAAAACCAATAAGGCAGAAGCAAAGACCGCTTAATCCCAAGTTGGAACACCTTATGAAGGTTGAACTGAATAAACTAGTGGAAAGCAGTATTATTTTCCCTATCAAGCACACCTCTTAGGTGTCAAATTTAGTGCCAGTCAGGAAAAAGAGTGGAGAAATTAGACTTTGTGTCGATTTCTGAGATTTGAATAGAGCATCATTGAAGGACCATTATCCACTCCCTTCCATGGAGCAAATTTTACAAGTAGTTTCTGGTTTTGACATATTTTTTTTGTTAGATGGCTACTTAGGTTATAACTAGATTCTGGTTAAACAAGAGGATTAGTTCAAAACAATGTTTACAACCAAGTGGGGCACGATGGCCTACAAGAAGATGCCTTTCAACTTATCAAATGCTGGAGCAACTTTCCAACATGATATGGATATGGCCTTTCACGGCCTTATGAACAAGTTTGTTATGGTATATTTAGATGATATTACTGTTTTTTCCAAAAATGCTAATGAACACTTGGATCACTTGGAACAGATTTTTCAAAGATGCAGAGAGTTCAGAGTGTCTCTCAATCCGAAGAAGTGTATCTTTTCGGTGCACGAGGGCAAGCTGCTGGGACACATTGTTTCAAAGCAAGGTATTTCAATTGATCCTGAAAGAGTTTCCGCAATTCTTGAATTGCCATTACCAGCTCATAAGAAAGGCTTGCAAAGTTTTCTTGGGAGAATAAATTTTGTGAGGAGGTTTATACCAAATATTGCAGCTTTGCTGCAACCTCTCACTTCTATGCTAAAGAAGAACATGCCATTCAGCTGGACTAAAGAAGGTAAAAGGAGCTTCGAGTAGATCAAAGAAGCGCTCGCAGCCGCTCCTACTCTCATTAATCCAAACTTCGACAAAGACTTTATTCTATATGCTTTTGGAGGAGTAGATACAGTTTCAGCCATGTTATGCAAGCAAAACGAGGAAGGCTTAGAACAGCCTGTTGCATTTTTCAGCCAAGTTTTACACGATTACGAGGTAAAGTACTCTTTTGTGGAGAAACATGTTTTTGCTATTATAAGAAGCTTGAAGAAATTTAGACTCATGCTATCCAACAGCAAGGTTCATTTATTAGTGGCTCATTCAACTGTTAAGGATTTTCTGCTTAATAAAGACATTAATTATAAGCGTGCTGGTTGGATCACTAAAGTGATGGAGTTTGATGTCGATATAAAAGTAAACAAGCTCGTTAGAGGCAAAGGTTTGTGTGAACAGATTGTTGGAAGTGAAAAGAACAGCTTAAAAGAGGCTACAAATACAGAAATAGTATTAAATAATGATGTCTTAAGTGTTGTTCAAGCACCTCCTGCTACATGGTTGCAGCAGATGATACATTATCTGCAAACTAGTGAATGCCCCAAAGGCTTGGACAGAGCAAAAAGAAGGTACTATAGATTACAAGCCATCCCTTATGTAGTCATTGATGGCGTTCTTTATAGGAGAGATTTCCAAGGTGTTTTATTATGTTGCATTCAGCCTGATCAAGTGGGCAAGCTGCTAGCAAAGTTTCATGATGGACCTTCAGGAGGTCACTTTGTTGTAAGAACAATAGCTCTGAAAATTATGAGAGCTCGTTATTATTGGCTAGAACTGTTTAAAGATGCTATTGCATGGGTCAGAAAGTGCGAGAAATGTGCATTATTTGCTGGTAAACAGAGGCTTGCACCGCTGCCCCTGCATCCGATTAAGGTAGAATAGCCCTTTGCTAAGTGGGGCTTGGATTTTATCAGCCCTATAAACCCGCCTTCGAGTGTAGGTCATAAGTGGATTCTTACTGCCACAGATCATTTTACAAAGTGGACCGAAGTTGTTGCTTTAAAAGAAGCGAACGAGACTTCAGTGCTTAATTTTTATCAAGATCTCATATCGAGATTTGGTGTTCCAGATTCAATCATTTCATATAATGGCTTAGCTTTTATCGGATTAAAGATTTCAAATTGGTCTGTCAGAAATAACATCTATTTGAACACGTCATCAAATTATTATCCACAAGGTAATGGTCAAGTGAAATCCACAAATAAAAATCTGATTCAGATAATCAAGAAGACTGTTGAAGATAACCAGAGAATGTGGCATGAAAAGTTGAAGCTAGCCCTTTGGGCTGATAGAATAACTCCTAAAAGAGCCACTAGTTGTTCACCTTTTGTTTTGACTTATGGCAGAGAGGCTAAGTTGCCCATTTCAATTGAATTACCAACATTAAGTTATGTTAAAGAACTGGAGTTACTGAATGAACAACCTCTTGAAGTGAGGTTTGCACAGCTGGTTGAACTCGAAGAGACCAGAAAAAAAGCTCTGAGACAGCTAGAAATTCATCAAGCACAAATGAAGAATGATTTTGACAAGAGAGCAAGGCATCATGATTTCATTGTTGGAGATCTAGTTTTCAAGTGGAATGAGTTTAAAAGCAGACCTGGACGGCATTCCAAGTTCGATGCAATATGGGATGGGCCTTATGTAATTACGGAATGCAAGGAACACAATGCATTCCAACTTTCGAAGATGACTAGAGAGGTGTTGTCTATCCCAGTAAATGGGATCCACCTCAAGCACTGCCTTTGAGATAAGTTATCTCACTGATAGATAGAGTAGTTTGCAAATAAGTGTGTTTCGCACATTTCATTTCAATAGTTTGCTTTCTCTAAGTGTTGTTGTGCATTGTTTTGTTGGCCACCAGGGCCTGTTAGTTTGCTTTCAGTTTTGTTTCATTTTCTTGCTGCTATTTGGAGTGTTGTTGTTCAATTTTTCTGAGTTTCAAGAAGGGGAAGAATTGACTCCGTGCCTAATGAATTGTTTAAAGGCCACTAATCTATGCTTAGCAGGCAAGCATATAGCGAAAATCGCCAAAATGTTATATATTTTCAGCCTCAACTCAAATAGAGGAGCGGGCTAATTGTTATTTACCATAAAGTGAAATTGCAGATTGAATTCTAAATGTTGTTTCACATTATCTTTATGCATCAAACAACAGTTATGCATTTTAAAGAAGAATAGAGTTTCAGAATGCCATTCAAATGTTGCAAATTTAAAAGAAATACAAAATTGAGTATATGAGGAAAATAGCATTTTAGATGCTTTCATTCATTTCGTAAAGAACTCTTATTTTTAGAAGGCTTCATTTGATTTCACAATCAGAATGATTTTACAACACTGCATGAAAATGCATTTTCTTTTCAATTGAAAAGCAGAATTGAAATCAAAGATCCACACAAGCCGTGGATATAACTGTGACAACACATTTCTAATAGCACATTGCACTACTCAAGATGCGAAAGGGAAACACATAAGTAACAGCATAATCATCATTGCCTGATTATCAACACTTGATGTTGAATGGTGCACCTCGTCATCTCGAGCTTCGTCGACCTGTAAGAAGAAAAGAGGGGTGTTAGTGGCTCTGACTATGATGTAACTTATATGATGCACCTACAATAGTATAGCATACTATTAGCAATGCATTGAAACAATCAATCAAGTGTAGTATGAAAGAAGTGAGTTGAAGGAGAAATAGCAACATCATAATCATCATGTTCTGTTTTTATGCTAAAACTGTTTGTTTCCTTGTGCAGGTATAGGTAAAGTCATGAAGCCGAACATTACTCGAAGACCAAGCATGTGGAGTAAAACGGGCTCCCACAAGGGTAGAGCTCGACATGCTGCCCTATTCATTAAATGGGCTGATTTTAAAAGATACTTTATCATATTCATCAAATGAAATGAGAACAACTGAAAGAGTAAAATAGAGAATCCATCAAGTAATGAAACCAACTATGCATTCATAACGATCAGGGTTGCTTTCTGAAGGCTATAGGTGAACAGTGAGTTTAGTTCACTTAAGGAATTTAACTGATTACATTTACATTAGAAATTGTTGAATAACTTCATCTTCTATGTTGATTATGTCATGTAAGCTTCAATTCATCAATTCTTTCTCAGATAGTGAATAGGCATACATTATGCCTTAATGTTTTGTTTTGATTTTCATCATCAAAGAGAATAGTTTTTTAGAGCAGTTTTTGCAGTGAAATATAAAAATGCATGAAGAGTACCATGTTACAGTTGAGAATGAACGCAAACAGTGTATTCAAGAGGCTGAATGAATCATCAGTTATGGTTGGCTAATAAAACAAACATAGTATTATGAATATCAAGCAAGTGATCATTCCAGAATATTAAAGAAAGAGTAGGCAGTTTGTGAGGTGTCAGTCATGCCTAAGAATAGAAGACTAGGGAGGTAACTTGATACAGTAACAAGCATCAGTGATCCAATACCTGAATATGGAGTACTAGTTATTAGAAGCTACAACTAGGACAGTTAACTCATTCCAGTTGGGATGGTGCCTCAAACGAGATCGTGTATCAATGATTAGTGAAGGACAACAATCTCATGTGATGCACATCCATTTTGTTTTTAGTGAGTTACAGGTGTCAAGCAAGGCACATATGGGCAGAATTGCTAAAAGCAGATTATGGAGACATATGTTTGAAGCAGAAGATAGATATTGCTTTGTTAAGGTTGAGAGAAAATTAGAAAAGACACTGATGTGCATACAATTATAGGCATGGAAATAATATACGTTAAGAGGGCATCCTTCCCTTAATGAACAAACAATATTGCTGGAAATAAGAAGTTCAAAATGCCTTAAGTAGCCTAGCTTGTCATGATAAAATGAAGATGCAGGGATTGGAGAGGAGTTAAGATCAGCTTTAATAACAAATACTAAAGTATGAGTTTTACAACTGGAAGTGCAAAAGAAACAATAATGGTCGAGCCCTGGACTCAATATGGATAAGCAATAGAATACAGTTGGAAGCCATCATGGGTTGAGCCCATAACTTGAATGTAAATCAATGTGCAGTTTCGTTATTTTTCTTCATACACCCGTTTTAAGGCTTGAATTTAAAACATATTTTTCTTCAAAGGTTCCTGATACTCAGTTGAGTCTTCTTCAAAAAAGGCATGGTTTTTTTTTTCTCTGAAAGACCATTATGGAGTGTACATTTTCAAGCTCAATACACATATGAGTTTTTAAATTCAAGACAGATTTTTCATAATCTTGTGAACATCACGGAGAGTCATACTGGTTTCCAATAGAAATACAAATGAATAGTTTTCCTTCAAGATAGTGAGTAGCTGCATAAGAGTTATTACTCAAATGAGAGTTCCATTATTTTCTAGTATACCCATGACAGGTTTTGAACATGAATGAAGAAACACAACTAGTGATAGTGGGTCAAGCCCAGAAAATAACAGAAGGCCTATTTTGATGCATAAGTATGACGACCTGTAGTTGTGGAGCAGTTTCAAAAATACAGAAAATAGAGTTCTCTTCAGAAATCTCAAATACCCACATGTGGGTTTGTTTTCAAAATGCAGGAAGTATGATAATCTACGATACCCATACAGGTTTCTCTTAAAAAAGGCAGTAGAATACAAAATATGAAAAATTTTGTACTATGTCAAGCTTTGGAAGAGAAGAAAATGCAATTTTGTTTAATAATCCCAAAGACCCACTTTCAGTTTAGCATCAAAATACAGAAAATGTAGTTTCCCTTAAAGATTTTGAGTACCCATTTCAGGGTTAGCTTCAAAGTGCAGAAGAAATAATTACAAAGATAACCCATGTGAAATATGGACTTGAATAGCAAGAATATACAACAAATGCAAGTTCATTGAGTTGGGTCGAAATGCAGAAGGAAGAAGATTCAGCATTATTCAAATTTCTTTGATACCCATATGCAGAAATGCTTTTAAATAAACATAATGGTCGTTTTTATGTTCTGGGTCGAACCCAAAATCCACAAGGAATGCTCCCTACAGTGTGCCTTTGGCAGGGCCTAAATATGGCTAGAAATTCATGAGCAAAGAAGAGTTTTTTTTAAGTCTCAGAGAACCAAAGAAAGTAGAGGAGGATTACCAGTTCGAGGCTGATGTAGCACTCAAGTTGCAGCCAGAAGTTTCAAATGCGCTTCCAAATGCCAAGTGTTCAAGTTCTTAAAAGAGTGGCCAAGCTTTTATAGTGAGGATGGACCAATGACACTGGTGTATGCACAGGAAAACATACAAAAACTGCAGAACAAGACATTAGAGATTGTGTTCACCACGGCCTCAAGGCCAGAATATGCAAGGATGAAACCATCGAAATAGCTTACCTTTGCGCAGTGAGAAGAAATCAAAAGTATAACCCGAGAGTTCTCTCATGGAGCCTTCAACGAAGCTCAAACTCATGATGGCATGGAGGAGCAAAGGAAAGAAAAGAATCATAAGCTAAATTCATACAAGCTGCGGCCTTATCTCTTTTGGCATTTCAATACTGAAGTGAAAAGCTTCGATATGATAGCACGAATCTTACCCATTGAATTTTTCAAATGTTTGATGAGTATGGAGAAGAATATCAAGGCATTTGAGCTCAAGCTTGACAGAGTCATGGCGGTGGCAGAGGGCGGCAGAGCTTCTTTCTTGCAAGTTGAGGAGTGTAGAATGAGTGATCATTAGGGTTCAATTTGTTTTTGACCAAACCCTAATTCGAGTATTATGATGTTCTAGAATATTCGATTAAAACACATGTGGTGAATTTCAATGGACGTAGAAATTCCTAATGTTTTCCTTGTGATTTATTAAACCCAAGTCCAAATGTATATGATGGAGGCCGAAATTCATATGCTAGGTGATGTTTTAGGTCTTTAGAACTTATTGTTTTGCCTTAGAAGAATATGGGTTTATGCCTTAGGGTGTTGTTTTAAGTGAGGAGCAATTAAGGGAGAATTATGAATACCTTATGCCAAAGGTTAGTATCTTTTTAGGGTTTTATTTTGGGATTGATTTTACAGAAATCAATAAAATCGAAGGCATGATGAATGATTATGTAATATATTTTTTATGATTTTTGTGAAAAATCATAACATTGTAATGGAGGAATAAGGAGTTTTCTTTTTGCAAAATATTTTCAATCTTTAATTGCAAAAATAGACAAATTGTAAAAATCTGCATCTTGTAAAGCAAACTCATAAAAGCGATATTCTATAAATTGCTTTATGTTTTCTTGCTATTTTTAGCAGATCTTTGACTGACTTGTCCTCTTAGTCGGATTTGAGACTTGTCTTGGAGAGATAAGGTGTTTTTAAGCTTTTAAAGCAGATTTAGTCTATTTTTAGAGGCTTGACAGGTTCATCATGAAAGCATTGTACTTTTTTATGCTTTTAAAGTAGTTTTGAGATTGTTTGAAGCCTTTTTCCTTGATCTTTTTTTCTGAGCTCGGATTAGGGTTTTCTTGAGAGTTCTTTTCAAAGACTTAGTCTTTTCAGCTCTCCATTCTCAACAGTGCAGATTAGAGTTTCTTGCCCTTACACATTTTGGGGAGCTTGTAAACTGATGTGTGCTCAGATTCTGAGAAGTTCGACTTCATCATTCAATAAAATAGCAGAGTTTTCCTTTCTCAATTCTTTTTCATGACTTGGAATAGTAATTTGATTTGTCTTGTGATTCAAATATGTTGGATCCTTTTCTTTTCTTACTATTGTCAAGTGATTTGCAGGGGTGTATGCTAGTTCAGGTTATGCCTTGTGTTAATTTAACCTTTGCATAAATCACTGATTGAACTACATGTGTTGTGAGATTGTGAGATTTTAATTTTAAAGAGTTGGTGAGAGTGAGTTATTATTAGGGTCTTCTTACAGTTGATCAATATTTTTAGGATGATAGAATTTCAGCTTTAGATTTTAAATCTAGTTTATCCTTCTATCATTTTTCTTGAAAAGCCACTTAGAGTAGAATTCATCATTCAGAGAACCAGCTCGCTCTGGAGATTCCTTCTTCGTTCAAGTCACCCACATCTGAAGAAGGTTTCCATGTTTCAGTAGTTTGCTGAATTTTGTATTCAGCAAGGTGCAAAACTATTGATAACAGGTTCCAAAATGATTCTTCTTTCTTCATCGAGCTTTGGTAGTGTTGTTTGAGTGGAAATATTATGCTCAATTACCTTCTTCAAATAGGAAACATGAAAAACTGGATGTATCTTTGTTGAACTGGTGGCAACTCTAGCTTGTAGGCAACACTGCCGATCTTTTGCATGATTTGGTATGGACCATAATACCTTGGAGATAACTTATTATTCTTTTTTTGTTGCTTTAGTGAGACTTTCTTATAAGGCTACAATCTCAAGAATACCTAATCCCCAACTTCAAAACTTCTTTCACTGCGATGTTGGTCTACCTTTTGTTTCATTTGATTTGGTGTCATGGCTAAATTATCCTTGAGTCCTGAAAGTACTTGTTGTTGATGAAGCAAGTGGTCTTCTACTGCCTGAACTCTTGGTGACACCTTTATTGATGATGTGATGGAAGGAGGATGATATCCATAAAGTGCCAAAAATGGAGACATTTTTGATGAACTATGAAAATAAGTCTTATACCACCATTCTTCAAGTGATAGCCAATCTACCCATTGAGACTATTTCTCTAAAGTGAAACAACGTAGATATCCTTCCAAACACTTATTAACAACCTCAGTTTTCCCATCTAATTAAGGGTGGTATGAAGAGCTATGAGCCAATTGAGTACCCAAACATGAGAATAAATCTTTCCAAAAGTGACTAGTGAAGATAGGATCATGATCACTAACAATAACCTTAGGTGCACCATGTAGCTTTTGGATATTCTCCAAAAAATCTTTTTCCACTGCACTTGTTGTAAAAGGATGTGATAATGCAATGAAATGTGCATATTTAGTGAGGTGATCAACTATACCATGATGACATTATGATCTTTAGATTTGGGAAGCCCTGTGATGAAGTCCATGGATACCTCTTCCCAACACTAGCTAGGAATAGATAAGGGTTGCAAGAGACCTGGTGTCTTAATTGTCTCAACTTTATTCCTTTGACAAACCAAACATTCAGCCACAAATTTTTGAACATCACCTTTCAACCCTTCCCAAAAAAATCTTGCTTGACTCGATGATATTTCTTCAAAAATCCTGAATGACCACCCACTGGAGACTCATGCAACTCGATACCACTTGTTATGAAATAAATTGCACAATAGGAGAATATGATATGAAATATGCTGCAAATACTTGATAATAACTGAGAATAACTATCCACTTCGAGGGGGAAAACCTCCAAATATCTCTAATGAGAACACACTTCACAACTTGATGATGAAATAAGACTCACAACCTCCTATATATACCTATTTATGCCTAGGATATCACCTAGGCTGACTTAGACACACCTATATAAGTCTTAGGCCGACCTAAACAACTAAATAACAATATACTAACGATAATATGACTTAATAGAGAGTTAAGATAGCCACAAGCCAACTATTCTTAACCCGATGTACACTAATATTAAGGGCGTAACACATACCATCTACATCTAATGAGTCATGTCAATCTCTTAGTCCAAATCATGGTAGCATAGACTCCCCTACACATCAAGATCAAAGTATTCTTTCCATTCCATCCAATGATACCAAAATTCCACAATCCCTTCCAATCTTTGACCAAGATCCCATCTCTCAAGAACCTCGTGATAATCCCCTTATCTCTTTTTGTTTCATCCAAGATGATTCCATTTCATCCCAAGAGCATGATAGTTCTTCCATCATACCAATGATGCCCTACCATCTAATGATCAAGATATACCTCCATTCAAGGATACCCTTTCATCCCATTATGATGTTCATCCTTCTCATGATCAAGATATGTATTTCATACCATTGCATGATGATTCCATACCTAATAAAGAGAAATCTACTCCATCTCCTACACCTAATAATTCTTTTCCAATTCAAGATCAAAGTACCCCATCATCCCCATGTCAAGATACTATCACCCATCCTAATTCCCTTCATGCTCACAATCATCCACAAGCTTGTATCACCCCTATTCAAGCTATCCATGAGCCTCTTACCTATCAAATGGGTTCCCTCACTTTTATCCAAGGTGGTTTACTCCAAGATCTTATTATTCCTTCCATATCACATCCACCTCATGATGAACTTGCATCTTGTTTCATAAATAATACATATCCTATTGGCAAATGAATGTGTCAAAGTATGAACTACAAAGGCAAAGGATTAGGCCTTCATGAACAGGGTATCCTAGAACCCCTTTATATCCAAGAAAATCCATATTATCATGGCCTTGGTTATGTACCTCACACTCAAGACATTGGTACACATCATAAGTCTAGATTCCATCAAAATAAGCCTAAGTATCCTAGCCCATCAAACCTTCCATCTATCCTAGGTTCTTATCCTATTCCATCAAACCTTCCATCTATCCTTGGTCCTTATCATCCAAACCTTAGTTCATCAACCCTTCCATCCATAGTGGGGCCCTACATCCCTCCATCTCTTATTCATCAAGAACAACAAAGGCACACATCCTTGATTCCCTCTCAAAATTCTACCTACATTAATCCATCCATAACACCTCCATATCATTCATCTCCATCCACCTATCCCATTTCTCTTGGAAGCAATTTGGGTGCCAAATTTCAAAAGATTCCATATCAAAATCCACATTTATCAAAGGATCAACATGTCTCCTCGAAGAGACATACAAAAATAAAAGAAAATATGATCCAAAGTCAAAGAAAAATCCAAAAGGCCACAAAGGCCCATCAAGTCAAAATAAAAAAATTCAAAGGCCACAAAGGACCACACATCAAAAATTAAATTTTCAAATGCCACAAAGGCCCATAAAGCAAAATGAAAAATCTCAAAGGCCACAAAGGCCCAAAAAGAAAAAAGAAAATTCAAAAGCTATGTGGATTCCTAAAAGTCTCGTAGAAGCAATAAAATCTAAATTGGCATCCAAATTTGCTAATCAAAAAGCTTCCTCCAATCTTCCATCTAAAATCTTGTCACCTTCCAAATCTATTTCTCCTCCATCACTCCACCACCCTTCAAGGTGTGTGCCAATGTTGATCTTGCCATCCTTTCCATCTATCCATCAACAATCCTTCCAACCTCCTATTCATTATCCAACATACATCCCCCATTATCCTTCTTTCATCCAAAACTTTGCATAAGTCCTTAGCTTCTTCCATCATAACATTAATCTACCAACGTTTATGAGCCTAATCCTCATTGTCATGGTTTATTAGAGCACATATTCAAGGGATATTAGTCTTGATGCTTGAGTCCTCCATCCATCTCCCTATCAAACATATACTATCTTCCATATTCCTCTTGTAGTCTACACTTGGGGCAAGTTTCATCCATCCTATCATTCATATCCATTATTCTCTTTACGTTCATCCTTTACCTTTCCACCTTTGATCTTGACAAGGTTAAGGATCTTCTTGAATGTCATACATCTTATCCTATACACTTTATCCATATCTTCCATGCCATATCCTTCACCTTATCCATATTCCACCATCCTATCTAAATGTGTCCTTTCTTCCCTTCCTTGGTCTTGATGAGGAATAGGGGAAAAATACTTAGGCATTATGTTCATATCTTATCTTGATAATCCTATTCATTATCCTTATCCTTCCATTCCATATCTCCTAGCTTGTTAAAATCCATGTCCCATTTCCTTCCTTTGTTCTTGATGAGATTAGGGGAAAAATTATAAATGCATGCTTTGGATTTCCTTTCATATCCTTATGTGTTACCATTCCATCATAGTTCACATCCTTATCATTTATCCATGATTACACTACCCCAGGGTGGGCCATCATGTCCCTTTTCAACCTCAAATCTTATCATGCAAATCATATTTAAGCCTAGTTGTAAAACATTATCCAATCTTCAAATCTTTTTTCAAACAATCATCAATCCTATCGTACTTATAGGAATCAATGATCTTAAGTACTTACCATCATCATGCCTTATGGAATTGATCATTCCTGGCATCTAATCAACCAACCATTATCATCTTTGACAAAAGATATGTTGCTTGTGTAACATGTTTTGTAGTGAATCTTTCCTTTTGATCTATCATTTATCCATGGTTGCATTACCTCTACTATGGAAGATCTTATTCCTTTAATCAATCATCTATCACATTTTATCTCACTCTATCTTTAAAAACTTAAAAAAGTACAAAAAAATCATAAAATGTCCTAAAAAATCCATAAAAATCATAAAATATCCTAAAAAATACAAAAAAATCATAAAATGTCCTAAAAAAAAAAAATCCAGAAAATCCAAAAGAAAAGAAAAGATATTCAAAAAAATAAACAAATAAACAAATATTCCAAAAACCCAAAAAAAAAATCTAAAATTCCAAAAAACAATGACACTTTTAGATCACCACACAACTTTGAACTTCAACAAAATCAAAACATGCCAAGATTGACAATCAAACAAACAATATAACATACCAATCTATCTTGCAGATCCAACCAAACGCATAAACTGTGAAAAGAATTTGTTCTACATCGAAGCATGATGCATGTTTGTTTGTTGATATTTGATTATTTTATGCTTTTATTTTTGGTGTCATGTCTTTTAGCTTCTCCAGGATGTCTTGGACTAGAGAGGTGAGGATGGGGCATGTTCACTTGTTTGATGTCTATGGATTGTTTCTTATTCACAAGATGACTCGTCTTAAGACATGGTTGTCTAAAATCATCGAGGACTTATGATTCTTTGTGGATGGAAGCATTCCTTATCTGATAGTGTCTTCCATGCAATAAGTATTCAGGTTATCTAAGGTCCTTATACCTAGATGCTTACACTTCACTGCTAAATAAAAATGCAAATAGTATTCAGGTCATCTCGATGTTCATGTTATCTAGACGCTTATACTAATTTGTGACATAATAAGCTCTATGATGATAAAGCACTTTGTAAAGCACAAGAAGCTTCATCACTTTCATTTCTTTCATCTTTTTTTTTCATCTATCATTTCTTCCATCATCCATTTCCTTCATCATTTCATTTTCTTCATGCTCCTTATTTCAAAGAATGATTAATCACTTTATCCAATTGATGCTTGTCTTTTAATCTAAATATCAAATCAATCAATCTACTCCTTGATCACTCAATCATTGTATCAATCATTTTTTTGCACTAGCATCAATCTCAATCAACTTAATTAGTGCATCAACATGACTATACTGATTATTTCCATCAATTGTTTAGTTATGCCCATCAACTATGTATTTTCATCAAATGTACATCTCTACTTAATCACTCGTGCAATATCAATTATCAAATTTTATCCTCGTGATCTATCGAGAGATTAATCTTATCACAACTTGTTCAATCAATCTCTCGAGGGGGCATATCATCCTTATCATCATCCTTACTAGGATATCCCTGGGGAATGTATCAATTAATCAATCTTTTTTTCTTTGAAACAACCCGACAAGCTGCATTGTCTCAAAGAGGGGAAAAATGTAGACACTCAAAATTTGTCCTCATAATTATCCTATTTTTTCGTCTATTAATTAAATGGATATTGTTATCTGTTTAATTAATTCATTTAATATATTTCTTCCATTCTAGTGCAAAGCATCATAACCAAACTCCTTAACACCATCATTTTTTCAAGGGATTTCAATCCCAAATAGAATCAGGAGAAGATCAAATATACAAGCATCTAGATTGCTTTATCAAAACTCTCAATTTCTCTTAGTCATTCCAATTTCTTCATCAATCTTTAACATACATGCATTATGGTCACATTGACTAATTCAAAGCAAAAACCATTTTAGAAAACTTTGATTCAATCAATTAGATCAACATGCATTTCCAAAACACCATTTCAATAAGGTACCAAACTCCAAGCCATTATCCCAAACCATGTATTGGGATCTAACTCATTGTTCCACTTACCTCACAAGGAAAACTAACAGCAAACCAATCCTTCTTGCCACCAACTAGTTTCAGTCTTTCCAGACACAAGGTTCATTATATTTAATACATCACCATAAAACATTAAAATATGCTTATTCTGTAGTCAAGACACTATACTCATCATGCTTTCAACTAAAATAAATCAAGAACTCACTCACAGAACACAGTTCTAGCAGATCCTCAAAATTTTTTTATAGTCAAATCATCATCATGCACATATTGTTACCTTTGCTTACAACTCCAAAAACATCAATTATGAATCCCAGACCCTATCCAAACATGGAGTCATATGTAACAACATCAACAAAGCCATTTCCAAGTGTTTACAACCTTTCCTTTCACTGTTCCAATAGATTCACCATTTTGAGCAATCAGACCAGCATACTCTTAGTAGGTCAATAAGCCTTTAATCGGGTGGTTACACTCCAAGCACAAAGCATGTTTGCAAACTACATACACAATTAGAATCCCATTACCATACGTAATAACATAACAAAAGCTTACAATAGTCTTCCTTAAGGAAATGATCAAATTCTCAGACATAACGTTGGAAAAGGCTACTAAATTAGCCCATTTTAACAAAGAAAGTGGTCTTTAAACTCCACCAAACCACTAATAACCCTCAAACAGCCCTTGGTAATTCTACAAAACTCGAGATTTTAATAGTTTCAAGATTGAAAAGCCTAGAAATGGCATGTTCTATCAAACCCTTAAATGTAGGGTGAAAAGTCACCAAAACAAGGAGGGTTTCTTAAATAATACACTTACAACCTTCCAATTATCTAGCCAATAATTGAAACATGTTAGAATATGACTGATTATTCTCTTGAAACCATCTTCAAGCCCTTGCACATGGTATTTCTTCAAAACCCTGATTGTAGCCTCATTCTTGAATGGAAAACCTTAGAATTTTAACTTGTGAACAACATTATACCTTCATATCCTTGATGCCCTTGCACTCACAAACTTACTATCATGAAAACAAGTTAGAAATGGTCCATTCCACCAACCTTCTATTCCTACATCGGTGGAATGGCCATGGAATCACCTGTAGACTCTGAAAACCTTCTTTGAATGAACTCTGCCCATGACTCAAGTAACTGTCTTTTCTTCTTTTAATTCCTTAAAACTAACCTCCCAAACAATTTGAAAATGAAGTTTAACCCGTGCCCAAATGTATTCAAACAAGAATCTACTTTTATATATATATACTATCAATACAAGATGGAAATAATAGAAGAAGACGTTGCTAACACAGAAAACAAGGGCTTTTATTCAAGTTTTTGATCAAGAATACAAAGATTCTTCCCCAAATCATCCCTTTCCTTTGTCATACAAGGATTTTTATAAATTTTTCCCTTCAAACCAACTACTTTTCCAACTTCCACTCGGTGCAACTACCTTTTACTCTTAATATGCCTGATTTTCTTGATTTTGCTTACATAATTACATTTTAACAACTCTTCCGACCTTTTTGACAAAATGTGACCACCTAGTGATTTATTTTATGACTTTATTACATTCAAATTAGCCTCTTCATGGCCTTGACACAAAAATTTTAGACTTGAACATATAAATTGGAAAAATTATCCTTTTAAAGGCATTACAAGTTCTAGGTGCTCCTGCACCATACAACCAATCAACAAAGCTTTCCAAGTCTCTTGGAAACACATGTTGCATCATCCTCATTTGTACCTACAAAAAAAATTCCAAATTGCCTTGTTCCTTGTCCTCTTCTTCTTCATCTTCATTTGCCTTTGCCTTGTCTTCATCTTTGTCTTCATTGTATCTTTGCTTTCTCTTATCATCTTCTTTCTCCATCTCTATCTTCATCTCTTTGCCTTGTACCTTTTTCAACCTTCATTATCAGGTTCTCAAACTATGGTCTCTTCCAAAAGGACACAGGACTGTCCTTTTCATCTCTTCTCCAACTCTTTGCTCAACCAAGGACACATGATTGTCCTTGCAAACTATTATGTCTCCTCAATAATCATCTTTCATCTTCAACTTCTAATACTCCCATCAGTGGAGTATCCCTCATCAAGGTTGCAACTCTTCAATGCTTCTTCAGATAGGAATCCATCAAGTTCTGACTGCAACACAACTCATCTTGCCTCACCTAGGTGTTCCACTTATTCTTCCTTAGTCTCTTAGACTTTCTCAATGCAAATTAGATGGATAATCACCTGCAACCAACCAACAATCTCAACCTACTATTAGCAACAACATAACCAAACTCAAATTTCCCAGAGCATCTTCAGGCTCTGATACAATTTGATGCAGAGCATCATAACAAAACTCTTTAACACCATCATTTTTTTAAGGTATTTCAATCCCAAATAGAATCATAAGAAAATCAAATATACAAGCATCTAGATTGCTTTATCAAAACTCTCAATTTCTCTTAGTCATTCCAATTTCTTCATCAATCTTTAACATACATGCATTATGGTCACAGTGACTAATTCAAAGCAAAAACCATTTTAGAAAACTTTGATTCAATCAATTAGATAAACATGCATTTCCAAAACACCATTTCAACAAGGCACCAAACTCCAAGCCATTATCCCAAACCATGTATTAGGATCTAACTCATTGTTCCACTTACCTCACAAGGCAAACTAACAGCAAACCAATCCTTCTTGCCACTAACTAGTTTCAGTATTTCTAGACATAAGGTTCATTATGTTTAATACATCACCATAAAACATTAAAATATGCTTATTCTGTAGTCAAGACACTATACTCATCATGATTTCAACTTAAATAAATCAAGAACTCACTCACATAACACAATTCTAGCAAATCCTCAAATTTTTTTTACAATCAAATCATCATCATGGACATATTGTTACCTTTGCTCACAACTCCAAAAACATCAATTATGACTCCCAGACCCTATCCAAACATGGATTCATATGTAACAACATCAAAAAATCCATTCCCAAGTGTTTACAACCTTTCCTTTCACTGTTCCAACAGATTCACCATTTTGAGCAATCAAACCGGCATACTCTTAGTAGATCAATAAGCCTTTAATCGAGTGGTTACACTCCAGGAACAAAGCATGTTTGCAAAATCCATACACAATTAGAAGCCCATTACCATACATAATAACATAGCAAAAGCTTACAATAGTCTTCCTTAAGGAAATGATCAAATTCTTAGACATAATGCTGGAAAACGCTACTAAATTAGCCCATTTTAACAAAGCAAGTGGTCTTTAAACTCCACTAAATCACTAATAACCCTCAAACAGTCCTTGGTAATTCTACAAAACTCAATATTTTAATAGTTTCAATATTGAAAAGCCTAGAAACGACATGTTCTATCAAACCCTTAAATGTAGGGTGAAAAGTCACCAAAACAAGGAGGGTTTCTTAAATAATACACTTGCAACCTTCCAATTCTCTGACCAATCATTGAAATAGTTTAGAATGTGACTTATTATTCTTTTGAAACCATCTTCAATCCCTTGCACATGGTATTTCTTCAAAACCATGCTTGTAGCCTCATTCTTGAATGGAAAACCTTAGAATTTTAACTTGTGAACAACATTATATCTTCATATCCTTGATGCCCCTGCACTCACAAACTTACTATCATTGAAAACAAGTTAGAAATGGTCCATTCCATCGACCTTCTATTCCTACATTGGTGGAATGGCCATGGAATCACCTGTAGACTCTCAAAACCTTCTTTGAATGAACTCTACTCGGGACTCAGGTAACTGTCTTTTCTTCTTTTAATTCCTTAAAACTAATTTCCCAAACAATTTGAAAATGAAGTTTAACCTATGCCCAAATTTATTCAAACAAGAATCTACTTTTATATTGCTATACTATCAATACAAGATGGAAATAATAGAAGAAGAGGTTGCTAACATAGAAAATAGGGACTTTTATTCAAGTTTTTGATCAAGAATACAAAGATTCTTCCCCAAATCATCCCTTTCCTTCGCCATACAAGGATTTTTATAAATGTTTCCCTTCAAACCAACTGCTTTTCCAACTTCCACTCAGTGCAACTACCTTTTACTCTTAATATGCCTGATTTTCTTGATTTTGCTTACATAATTACATTTTAACAACTCTTCCCACCTTTTTGACAAAATGTGACCACCTAGTGATTTATTTTATGACTTTATTACATTCAAATTAGCCTCTTCATGGCCTTGACACACAAATTTAGACTTGAACATATAAATTGGACAAATTAGTCTTTTAAAGGCATTACAAGTTCTAGGTGCTCCTACACCACATTCATTCATTAGTTCATTTAAATCATATCCATATTATAAGCATTTATTCATTCAATAATATTATAAGCAAATTTAACCATTTGCATAATCAACCATTTAACCATAAATCATTTAATATTGCTCCATTTGCACAATCATTAAATTATCCATGCATTAAAATCATTAAATCATTCATCTAAATTCACAAATCATTAAATCATTTAATCTTTATCCAATTGCATATTTCATTAAACCATTTGCATACATAAATCCATTTAAATCATTCATTAATTCACAAATACATCTTCATTCTACGCTTTTAACCTACATTATATAATAAAATCCATCCATTATCTCTCACTTCAATTAATTTCAAAAATCATTTAATATTGCTCCATTTGCACAATCATTAAATTATCCATGCATTAAAATCATTAAATCATTCATCTAAATTCACAAATCATTAAATCATTTAATCTTTATCCAATTACATATTTCATTAAACCATTTGCATACATAAATCCATTTAAATCATTCATTAATTCACAAATACATCTTCATTCTAAGCTTTTAACCTACATTATATAATAAAATCCATCCATTGTCTCTCACTTCAATTAATTGCAATACGCATTTTCCCACTCTAATCATTTATCCCATATTCTTCTTGAAATTTGGATCTTTCCCATGAGGACATCTATAAAAGCTCTTATTCTCACCAAAAAGCATATACATTCAGACATTATCAATCTTCTTTTTCGTTCATCACAGCTTCTTGTTGCACTTGTGCTCATAAAAATCTGAGAGCATCAAATGTATAAATCAAGATCATGGTGAAATAGGAAAACAATGGAGCTGATTTTCTTTTGAAGGAATTTGCTTTAGTTTTTGCATAGTTTAGTTTTCATTTTGCAGGTGTTTTTATTTAAGAAATGCTTCATTGATGTTATGTTGAAATATTGATTTGGGGTTTGATAGATTAAATTAGTTTTTCAATTTTAAGCATATACAATAGGTCTATCCTGATCGTCGGATTTTTAGAAGGTTATGGTAATAATGGAGTTTTTTTCTTATTACAAGGTCCTAATAACAATCATTTAGATTCCTCATAATTGTGAATACTTTTCTTTATACTAGTTATGATTTGTTCCACCTTTTCCTAATATTTTTTTACTCTTTCTCAAGGTTCCCATTTCTCTTCTTTATCCTCTTTTCCTTTCTCACAGGTACCTACAACGAGCCAAGGATCAGAGCCTGCAACAACTCAGGTATCTTTCTCTCCCCCTCTTCTCGCTTCTTAGTCTTTGGTTAACCCTGTTGCATCTGTGTCTCCAATTACTTTGAGTGCCAACCTATCATTTTTTGCTTCTACGTCCATGGGAGGTTCTCTCAATATTCCTTCTCTCCAATGGGACAGGTAACTTTTACTCCCCCGCAATCTTCCCCATTTTTTGTTGGGGCCCAATCTGAAATTGTTATTGTAAACCCTTTTGCTTCCACTGCATTGGCTCCGACTCAACCTCCCCAGCAGATGGTGACCTTTACATCTCCACTACTGCCACCACCCATTATGAGTCCTTCTATCGCTTCCCCAACTAGAACTTGGCATGGCATTCCCCCTTTCTCCCCATTGACAGTAGCTCTTCCAAAGAAAACATCATTCGATTCCATAGTGATTTCGTTCCCTTTTGCTCTTCCTCCTAGTGCACCCTTAGTCGGCAAGTAGATTAGATCACCAACAAATTTTTTTGCACAAAATACCATGACTAAGGCAACATGAGCTAGAAGAGTCCAAAAAAGAAAGGAAAAGTATGTTGCAAAGCTTGTTGAGCCATGCATGTAGACCCTCTTTAATGAGGTTCAAGGATCGATAACATTTGTAACTATGTCACCCAACATCATCAAACCTCAAGGGCATATGCAACCCGAGGATTATACAATCTATGTCATAGGGATCGATCTACACTCGGCCTGGCCACAAGACAAAGTTGAGCTGATGGAGGAAACCTAGAGGATTGTGAGGAAAGAGTTGTTGAAGCATAGTCATCAACTAAGGAAGAGAGAAGACGAGCTCAAGAATGTTAAAGAAAGAATGGAGATCCTGCAAAAGAAGGAAAAGGCTAAGGATGTTGAAATTGCATGCTTGTCTCAACAAGCACAGGCATACAAGTCTAAGCTCCAGGAGGAACTTGCAAAGTCCAAGTCCCAAGATCCAAACCTAGTTGCTAATCTGCAATAGAAGAACCAAGAGCTTCAAGAGCAGTTGGCTCAAGCAGAGAAGGAAGCCTAAGAAAATAATTAGGAGCTTCAAAACCAATGGGTTCAATTTGAAAAAGAGATCTAAGAAATAAATATATCCTTGGAAAAGGAATGCAGAACCCGAGGTCAAGTGAAGGAGCTGTTGAGAAGGAAAGATGTAGAGTTAACAACTCTATAGGAACTCAATACATCGGAGAAGAAAATTGATGAGCTGATGGAAGAAATCGAATTGAAGGAGGTTGAGATAAACCTTTTGAAAATTTCGTCCCAGCCCTCTATTCCTCAAAGGGATCTCCTTTTGGTGGCCCAACAATTATATGTCTCCTACTGGGAAAAGGTTAAGTCTTTCTATTTGTCCCTACAATTGACACTCCAATTCATGGCAGACGTGGAAAATTTAAGCAGGGAGGTGTGTGGAGCCATTGAGCAGGTTCCATAATTTATTGTTGAGAAGGTGCCCAACATTGAGAAATTGTTGGACAAATTGTACACAGTGACAAATACAGACTTGGAAAAGGTAGGGATAGATGATTGGAGGTCGACTACCAAAAAGATGAAAAAATTCATTCGTTATCATGCATCAATCCTCCAAGCTAACAATTGTTTGGTCTTGCTAAGTCTAACTATGAATAATATGCAGATGCAGTTTTCCCATTTGACTCAGATGGGTTTGCCTTCTCCTTTTCTCTCTAACAATTTAGTGGCCACAACAGAGCATATTGCGACAAAGATCGAGGAGAAGCAATAGGATCTATCTACTTTCCAATTGTTCAATCAACCTCACACGGCTACAGACCTTGACTTGTGCCATTCATCCAGTAGTGTGGCTTCTATTTCAGCTTGAGTTCGGGACTGGGATCTCCATGGAGCTGCCTTTCAAAGAAATTATTGATCTGCATGAGGTGCAAGAAAATTTGTGCACTTTATCAATGCCATATGAGGCCGACTGGCTGCCTATGTAGACCGCCCTTTCAATGCTTTGATTATTGCCCAATGAATAAGGCTTTGGTATTCGAACTAGGCTTTTGGGTCCCCATTATGTAGGTGAAATGCCCCTGTTAGTTGCCAAAAGTTGTGGATTTAAAAATACTTAAAGCTCCCTCTGGGTTGATATTAGTGGTTTTGCATTGGCCCCGACCCGCACTTTGCATGTTTACATATTTCAGGCTCTCTTTTGGTAGTGCTTTCATTTACTTGTGCCATGTGTAGGCAGTGCAAACCTTTAGGAACTCTTTTCCCTAGCTTCTTCTTTGAGCTTCGCTCATGTGCCACATTGCATCATTTTGTGGGCACCTTTTTGGTGGACCCCATAGTCAACGCTTGAAGCAAAAACTATGCCACGTGTCACCTCCACGGGGATTATGGTTTCAAGGGAGGGATAAAAGAATGAGAGGCCCCGCCTCTACACCACGTGTCACCTCTGCAAGGACTTTAGTCTCAAAGGAAGGAAGAAAGAATGAGAGGCCTCGTCTCTAAGCCACATATCCTAACCGATTCTTCAAATGGTTAGACACATGTCTTCATGGAAATTTCGTTGCTTCCACTCCGGACCACATCCATCATTTGTAGAAGGGCGCACTTTTTTAGAGGCAACTAAATGCCATGTTTCAAAATCTTTCTATTGCATCACTTTTGGAAAATCACTGCGACAAGCGGCATGGCCCATGCTTGGGGAATCTTTTTGGTTATTGGCTTTCAAGTAGTGGATGGATCTATATATATTGCTTCGACTCTTTGAAAAAGGGTTCGTTAATACACATAAAAAGTGTTGAAAAATTGTAGGCCTTTGTATTGTTTTTTAATTATTGTATTAAGACTCATAGATTGTGCCAATTTTTTCACCCTCTATATTTCTTAGTCAATTGATCAGACATTATACTATGTTGTTTGTTGTATTGAGTAGTTTATCTACAAGACTTCTACAATTTCAATATAAATTTGTTGATTTAGATCATGTCTTGAACTCTTCTTGTTTAGTGAATGTATATGGAAGTTATATTATGTTATTTGATGGACTTCTTAAGATTTTCATCTATGCTTTTTGTTATTTTTGGACATGCAGAATGTTGAACGGGCCCTCAAATCTCATATGAAAGGAATATTTTCGTGCCTATATACTTAAACCTTGGCGCATCACCTTAGATTAGACTTTATTTTAATATATCTGCTTCCTTTTCCCTTTTCACCCCCCAATACATGGAAGAGTCACTTCTTTAAAACCTGGAGGTTACTTAGTTTAGCGCAATTGGTCCCCCATTAATTGAGTTTCCCATAAGGTTGTGTGCCTAGTAATTTTAGGCATCAACATAGTTCAACTTATGTGTGTAGACACCTAAATCTAATTGTATCCCAACATTACCTAATTCATCCCGCATATATCCCCTCCCAAAATTAATTAAATAAAACCTATTATTTAATTAATCAACACAATCACCTTTCTAGTATTAATTAAATAGATTTGAATCATATATTTGATTAAACAATCATTTTAGAATTTCCCTCTATAGTCCAATCTTAAAAAAAATCAACTTTTATCTAATTAATTTCAATACTTACATCCCAATCTTAAAAAAAAAATACAAATTATTTATTTAATTCCCAACTTCCCTCTCTAATCATTAGCTGGTCAAAATAAACCATGTTAACTAATTAATAACTTGCACAACCATAAGCATCATTAGCCAAGTCAATTTTGTTCAAGGCTCAAGATTGCACACAACTCCAAAAAAGACTTTTTGGAACTCCAAAAAGGGATGTTTGGATTTGCAAAGACAACTTTTAAATTTGCACCCTCAATTTTCTTAAGAAAATCCTAGCCCTACACAAGGCTAAAAAAGACTTTTTGGATTTCAAAAAAATGTTTTCTCAATCCTCACCCTCTATTTTCTTCAAGAAAAATATTAGTTTTTAAAATCCCTTAGATCATGGACCTCTGCATGTGCACCAATCAAAGTACCACTTGGAGGCTTCTCATGCATCTAATCCTCACAATGAACCTCCTCTATTGATCTCCCAAATCAATCTCAGTCCTCAATCGTCCATCCTTCTAGTTTATAAATAGCTCTCATATGAACTTTTTTCAAGAACTCTTTGCATGCAATGTTATGCTATCATATTTAGCAACTTGCATCCTCTCTCAACCACAAATCCACTTGAAACACAACCACCAATTAGAGAAACAAAGGGCTTTTGGGTGAGAGACTCCTAGTTTTCTTTCATTTTTTATTTAATCTCTTAGCTCAATATGGAGGTTTACAATTAGGTGTAGAATAAGGGTTTAAATTTCATAGTTTGAGTCCTTTATTTATGTTTTACACTTAATTGTACACAATGTGTTACATACTCAATAAAAATAGTAGAAACATTATAATTATTTAATTAAAAACTAACCAAATATGATATAAATTATTATTTTTAAAACAATAGATTTTTTTTGTGGAAAATGCCACAAATATTTTGCTCCAATTATCATTTCTTTTGAAAGGGTAAAATATTTATTAATCAAGATATTTAGTTACATACACATCAGGTAGATTTCCAAATGGCAACAACCATCAAAATAATCCAAATATGAGAAGTCCACTAAGGATACCTACAATACCACTCAAAACCAAAATTCGATAAGATAAGACTTCCAACATTAACATACTTTCACCTACCCAACCTCCAATTGCTAATCCAATTGGTCATTTTGAATAAATTGAAATAAATTATGGATATTATATTGGTCTACCCCATTTCGGTCAATAATATTCCAACTAGCATTTCCCTTTGAAGCCTATTTAGCTAGACAATCAACCACTTTGTTCCATTCTCTAGGAATGTGAACAAAATATATCATCTCAAAATTAGAAGAAACAAGGATAATTTGTCTAACAACTTGAGCTATTCTCCATGAAGCATCTTCCAAGTTCCCTTATTTAGTAAAGATACTAAATGAAAAATCCATCTCACACACAATCTTCATCCATCCAAGCATTCTTTCCTTTTTCCACAACCTTTAGAATTGCCTGGGCCTCCATAAAATTATTGGACCTCACCTCACATAGATATAAAAGAAGAATTGAACATAGCTATTACAATCTCTACCAATTCCTCCAATCCCTACAGGACTAAGATTTTCATGGGTCAATCCATTTAGGTTAATCTTCAAAAAGCTACTAAAAGACATTTTCCAGACCTATCCAATTTCCTATAAGAAATCCCTCTATGGCTTGACCTAATAGTTAAGGAACCATGATGAACAAGCTCTAGAATTTGGGCAACATGACTATCCAAAAAGGATAATGGTGTCTCAATATAGGATTTGGATTCAATAGTTTCTTTGAGCACACATCTAATTTTATTCCAAACCTACGGAACTAGACTTTGGCTTCCCTGAAAAATGCACTGGTTTTGCTTTAGCCAAATCTACCAAAGAATAAAGGAAGGCCTATTTCCCAAGCAACCACCAGGAAGGGCGCATAAATTGGAGGAAGACCCTTACTATCCCACAAATCAGAAAGATAGGATGTAAGAATTCTAGATCTCTTCCAAATATTCCACCAAAGGTTCTAAATCATGACTAAAAAGGGGCACTGGAAAAAATATGGTTAGTCAGTTCTTCACTTTTATTATAAAGCACACAAATGGAAGGCCCTTGGAAACCTCCTTTTCTAATATTCTTCCAAGTTAGGAATTTGTTTTAAAATAAAATCCATATGAACATGTTGTACTTAGGCCAACTAACTTTATTCCAAATTCTTTTCCACCAAGAGCAAACATGGTTTCTACTTTTCTATAACTATAAATTTTTTATCTAAGAGACACAAAATAAGTACCTTTACTATTGAAGCCCCAAGATAGAATATCAAGCTCCTCTAGGGAACAATATGGGTGATTAGACAAAATAGAGGCACGCATGTTCCAATCTTTAGAAGATCCTCTCCTTGGCCAACGTTGGGGCTCACACCATTGGTAAACCATCGACCTCCCTATAGTGTTAGAGCACTTGAAGTCCATAAATTTCAAATATCTTGCATCCAAGAAAACCTTACTCAAGGAATGAAGCTAGGGAAAAGAAGAAAAAAGGGTTGGATGGTTGTCTCAAGAATTAGACTGAAATAGGACATTGTTACCCTTATAAATCATCAAAAAAATCCCATCCTTAATTAGAGAGGCTCCCCTTTTGATCATACTCCAAATCATATAACCCATCCCAACTAGACCCATTAGAGGGATGTCCTTGTCCTCAACTCCTCCCAAATATTTATAATTGAGAATTATTTCCCATGAATTATGAGATTTTTGAACCACTACCAAAATAATTTAGCAGCAAGGGCTTGATTATTTAGCTCTAAAGTGCTAAGACCAAGTCCCCCATTCTATTTAGGCTAACAAATATGATACCATCTTACCAAAATCCATTTGTGGATATCGACTTTTTCGACACATAATAACTTGTCTAGACAAAGCATCACACTCCCTAAGAAAACTTTTGGGGTTTGATAAGAGTAAAAACCTATAAATAGGGAGGGCCTACAAAACTAATTTGAGAAGAGTCAATCTTCCTACAAAAGACAGCCATCAGAAAGTTCAGTGGTTAACCCTTGTTCTAAATCTTTTGAGAATATTTATCCAATGTAGCTTGTTCAAGGTTCTCGAAGAAAGAGGAATTCTCAAGTAATCAATAGGAATATGTCCTATAAAGAATGTTTGAAATTCTTTTCTAAATAGGATTTGGAGTGTTAAAAAATAAAATACTAGAATTTTCTTCATTAATTTGTTGGAAAAAAGCAGTTAGGTAAATATCCAATTCTTTTATGAAGTTGGATACTTCCTCGATTTTACCTATTCCCATCAAAGTCATGTCGTCAACAAACTACAAATGAGTTTGAGAATCCATATATTGATATCACTACCAACCTTTAATTAGCCCCATACTTTTGAATTTATTTAACAATCTACCAAGGCCCTCAACCAATAAAATAAAAAAGGATAAAGAGGGTCCCCTTATCACAAACCCTTGGAAGTAGTAAAGAGATTAGACATAACACCATTAATCAAAACAAAAATGAAGAAGTTGAGGTTACACAACTCATGACCCATTCCACCCACTCAGAGAAAACACCAAAGGCCAAAAAAATGTGTCAAAGGAAAGACCATGTCACTCAATCATAAGATTTAGACATATCAAGTTTGATGAATATAGATTTAACTTTAGAAGGAGTCATAAAATGAATCACCTTCGAAGCCAAAACAATCTCATAAATTTTTTGATGACTTTTACAAAACCCCTTGTTCAAAAGAGATTAAGGGATCTAAGTGCTTCTTAAAATGGCCAACAATGATCTTGGTAATTATCTTATAAGAAACATTATAAAGGTAAATGTGATGGAAGTTTTTTAAATAATTAACACCTTCCTTTTTAGGAATAAGAGCTAGAAAGGTTGAATTTATTGCCTTAATCATTTTTTTATTTTATTAGTGATTGACTAACTATTCCAACAAATCAATTCTTAGAATTTCCCAAAATTCAATGGGGAAGACATCAAGGCCAAGAGACTTATCCTTTTCATTTGAAATATTACTGGCTTCAACTCCTTAATAGAAATGGGCTTGAGGAGAGCCTTGTTCATAGAGTCAAACACAATGGAAGGAATGCAATCAATAATTTGGATTTCCTCTTCCAAGTTCCCACCTCCTTACTCACTGGACAATAAGGAAAATTATATAACAATTTCTATAGAAATATCCTGAAAATAATTAAGGCAATCTCCTTGAACATAAAGAAGAGAAGAGAGCAAATTTCCTCTCCTTTTCTATTTGATAGAGTTATGGAAAAATGATGTATTCTTCTTCCCTTCATGAAGCCATTTGATTCAGGATATTCATAATGTATTCTTCTCCAAAATATATTTTCGTGGAGCTCCCACCCAAAAAAATCCTTGGATAACTTATTCTCTTTCTGCATCAAAGCCATTGACATACCTTGATCCCTGATAAGAGAAGCAACCCTATCTAGCTTGGTTTGTATCTAATTTTTGTGCTTAAATATATATTTTTAAGGAAGATATATTTCATCTTTTAAGGTTTGATTTAATAAATTGAAGCCTCTTAAATAAGGAATCCATAGCTAAACCAAAATTCAGACTCTCGTCTAGCCACCATCTTTCAACAAGATTAGCCAAGTTAGCATCTTGAAGCCACATAAGTTGAAACTTAAAAGGAGCCTTCTTGTGGTTAGCAAACAATAAAGATAATTTGATTGGCCAATGGTCATAAATTTTCCACCCCAAAATTTTAGATTAAGAAGTCTGAATGTTACATATTTAGAAGTCTAATACAAGGAACCTATCTAATATTTCATAAATAGCTTCAATCCCACACCTTCTATTACTCCAAGTAAAGAGACCATTGCTTAGCTTCACATCCAAAAAATCAAGGAAGGAAATGTTATCCCAAAATAGAGAGGAAGATGGTCCTAACTGACTTGTACCTCATAGTTTTTCGTAAAAACTACTAATGATATTAAAATCTCTAGCAATAATTCATGGAAGAGAAGGAACTAAAGAACACACATTTCTAATTTAAGTCTAGAAGAAAACCTTACCTAGCAATTTTGAAGGATCATAGACACTGAAAAATAAAATACTTCCTCCAAAAGCAAAGCTAGTTGCTACCAAAGATAGAGAATTTCTACTTACAATTCACCATCTTGATGTGAGTTTGCAAGGATCCCATAGGAATACAACAACACCAGCCATGTACCTTGACCACCGATGCATTGGCATTGACCCTTATTCCAAATATTTGAGGAAATATTAATCATTTCTTCTACTGGGAGTTTTGTCTCTTGTATAAAAATAATATCACGAGAATGCTCACGAATCAAATTATGGGTATCTTTTTGACAAGGGATGCCACCCAACCCCCTATTATTCAGAGAGATTACAATTATTTTTTAGGGGCACTAAAGTGAGATTATAGTTTCCTAAAAACTCCAAATTTAACCAATAACTCCCTTATCAATTTCACTTTCTCTTGATTTTTTTTCCTTTTAGCTTTAGAAGTTTTATTATTTCCCCCTTTTTTAATGCTCTTTTGATACAATCCTAGCAAATTTAGAGCATTCTTTTTGCCATCTTTTACCTCAAAGTTAGGCCCTGAATCTATAGGCACTTGAATATCATTTCCTTCTATTTGGACATTTTCCATCCTTATAGCCCCAACTTTTGCTAAAGATAAAACCTTTTTCTGCTATGAGATATTTGAAACTAGCAAGTCCTTGGAAACTAAGACATTTTGAGTTGGAGAGCCCAACACTTCAGGATCCAAAGAAGTGACTATCTCGAATACTATAGAGCTTGATTATTTAAAATTGATACCTTGATTAAACATGCTCTAGTGCCTTAATCTCCTTAAAGATTTCTAGAATATCAAATTTATTGTTGAACAATCCTCTCAAAGTTTCTTTTTTAATATGATTTCCAACCTTCCCTTTGAGTGGGGCTTCATTGGAACAAAATCAATAGAAAATACTTGATCTAAGTGGACAAGAGCATTGCCTTTGGCCTTTAGATTTATAGGTTGTGAATCAGGGAAAGGGTGAAGGAGTTTAGGCCCCAACTTTAGAAATTCCTTGAAGGTGTTTGTATTCATGGCATGTTTGACATCAAAAGGGAAGCACTTGATAGTCAATATTTTGGATCCAACTCATATTTCCTAATCTAATTTGTAAAGAATATGGAAGAGGGTTGTTTAGATTTATCTTAACACAAATATGGGAAAAAGTAGCTACCATTCTATCCAAGGTTTGATAAGATGGAACTAAATGTTTTCCAATGATTGTAGAAATCGATCAAAGGATATTCTACCTCCAAAGTTTAATTAGAATCCTATGTAGATGAATCCAAACAAGAATCCTAGCAAGAAACTCCTCCATTGGTTCAAACCCCACATGCCATGGCTTGATGAACAAATTTTCTTGATTAAGAAAATAAGGACCTCCCTTAAAGACCATGTTATGATCTATCATTATGGTAAACACCACTATAAAATATCCGTTTGCATCCAATATAATCTCTATATCTCCTTTTGAATTCCAATTTTTATGGGTCCAAAACTCCAAAAACTAAAGAGAAATAAGAAGGCCCATAAACTTATAGATTAGAGCATGCTCAAAAGGGTAGAAGACATCATTCACAATTGACTCCAAATTAATAACTAACATTGAGTGATCCTTTTCTCTAAACACCCATTAGGGTTTGAGTGATTAGGCATATGGTTCTCAAATCTAGTCTCATTAGCCACATGCAAAAGAAACTGGACAACTTTATCATGCGCTACACCAAAATATTTTTTTTGAATTGAGAATATCTTTGAAGAAGAGGTTAGGGTGCCCTCCAAACCCCCACTAGATGTCATCAAGGTCACCATGAAGTGGAAATTAGTAGAATAAGAGGTGGAAAAAAAGAATAAAAAGGAGGGAGGACAAAGGATAAAAACACTACACTCCACTTGCCATGTGTATGAGACTCCAACCAGTAGCTACAAGCAGAAAAAAACAATAAAAAGAGCCCATGACAAAGGGCAACAACACCAAATGGCCACAAGGAAGAAAAGAGAGGGTGGGAGGAATCATGGGTAGGCCACATATTCTTGCACAAATTTGCAAACCCTCACCAAGTGCCTACAACTTCCTTTGTATGTCATCCTCCTCTTGTTCCAACTGTCCTTAATTTCTTAATTGCTTGTTCAATAAATTCTTATTAGTGTAATGTTGAAAATTGTTGAATTTTATGGCCCAATAATATTGAAAAGTGGGACACATTATTGTGCTTTCACCCATACATTTGTTGCATTCCAAAAGGGCTTGCACATAGAATGGACTTCTCATATAACATCTAACCAATACATAAAAATAAAAAAAGTAACAAATAGTGAATATTATATAGTGTTGTAGACCAAATTATAAACATTAAAATGAATTTGGATCTCCTTGAAGCTCTCATCCTATTTTAATTATGAAAGGATCAAGGAAATGTGGTTAAATCTATAGTTGTTATTGTGAAAATAAAAGATTCATCTATGCTACTGAAGGGTAGAAATTTAAAACAAGATAAAGTGAATAATATAATAAAGAAAGAAGAAAAGTAAAAGAAATTATGGTTACCAAAACCTAAATAAAAAAGTATTCCTTTAGCACACATATTTATTAAGAGGCATTCTTTACGTGAGGATTTGGGTCTAATCACAATAATGCTCATGGGTGGTTAGTTTTGGTGATTTTATAATTAACTACTAGGAAGATGATAACCCATTGGATGATGAGGATACACTCATTATATATATCATCATCTTTTATTACTTGTGCTTTGATAAATTTGACATATTTTACTTTTTCCATTTTTATCGTCCTCGTGTTCACAACTAATAAGTATATGACATAAAGATGCCTCTTATGGGACACATTGACTCAAGTAGAAATCAACATTCCATTTGTTTCAAGGCCTTTTTTGATTTTTGATTTTACCTTTGGGGTTTTCCTAATGGATTTGAGATGGTTTTCAATATAATAATGAAGCATCCTCATCATACTTTGATTCCTGTTAACCAAAAACATAGATTCCTTTTATGTTTAGTTTTGGATTGTAATTTCTACTTAAACCATTTTTGTTGTGTTTCTCCTCTTTTGTCTGACTTTAATTTTTTCTTGTGCCTTGTTTGTTGTGATTTTCCTATTTCACCTTTATACTTAATTTTTGTCGAGCTTGTACAACAATGACAATTGCCATTTACATAAATTACATTGCTCAAAGCCCATGGAGAATACATGGATTGAAGATATCCTTAGCTTAATTTAAACTCTCATTGTGTTGTAATTATTTTTAGATTGATAATATATTGAGTGGTGTTGTGTTCTTGTAAGGTTTTTTCTTGAATGTGTTTCCTAGGACAAATCACGTGTTCTATGTGTGCATGTGTTTTTATTCAATTAAAATAGTTTAGATTTTATAATTTATTTAGCATAGTTTTCCTTTGTTGATTATCTCTATTTCTTTTAATTCATTTTCATTAGATCATCTTATTTTACATCACATTATATAGAGACTTAGAGCTTGCACCAACACTTGCATCAATCAATACAACACATTGATCTTTTATCTAGGAACTTTAAATTTTTGTGAGGTGTGTCTTATAACAATGTTCATCCATAATGAGGATTGACTAGTTATCAATGAAGTTTTCGTGCTTTCTCTCTACACTCTAGTAATCTCCCTAATATTTTTAACACCACCCACTTTACAAACATAGACATATATGAGTAAATAGGTTTACCAAATTCATGAAAGAAAAAGGCATTTTCTTGCATTAACAAGACTAAATTGCAACATGAGAAGCAAACTATAGGAATGATCTTGTATATGAGTAAAGAAGACCTACAAAGATCCACAAAAATGAGTTGACGTTGTTGGTTCAATTGTAAAAATCATATATTAATCATATATTTCATTCCATAGCTAACTATTCTTCATCAACTATAAATAAATTACAAGAACAAAGCTAATCTATCCTAAATCTCCTAATCATTTACATTTACGTCCCTATCTCTTTTATTTGATCCAGTTGTATTTATTGATTTGTCTAAGTTTATTAGACTTAAATAACCACAAGGTGTGTGTGTTTTATTTCCCTACACATAAATTAAAATGTTTCTATGCTTAAAAAAATCTAAAAAATACTTCAACATTGCCTAAACAACTTGGGTCACACCTCATAAGACATTTGAAGGCTAAAAGAAAATAATCTAAAAAATACTTCAACAATAATCTCAAAAATACTTCAACATTGCCTAAACAACTTGGGTCACACCTCATAAGACATTTGAAGGCTAAAAGAGTTCTTAGATATTTATCCTTTGGATTATAGAGCTTTCGAATCCGCAAGAAACCCTAATTCTAGGGTTTTTGATTCAAGTAGCGTTTGGAAGAAAGTAAATCGTCTCTTCGTATTTCTGGACGGAGGATCGCGTTATGCTGTAAATCCTCTACATCTTGAG
Source organism: Sequoia sempervirens (assembly GCA_007258455.2). Taxonomy (NCBI): domain Eukaryota; kingdom Viridiplantae; phylum Streptophyta; class Pinopsida; order Cupressales; family Cupressaceae; genus Sequoia; species Sequoia sempervirens. The sequence goes on from VDFB02058242.1 coordinate 3,076,391, forward strand.
GTTTTGAGGTAAGATCTTGAGAACTTAATAATCTTTGCAATATCTAATGCAGATTTGAGTCGGAAAACACCAAAAAAAATCCTTACCCAGTTTCATTTATTTTGTTTGCTTTATTTGATTTTGCATTGGAGGAGGTGGGTTTGCTTTTAATCTTGGCCAAGGGATGATTGCTTGAAGGTCTGGATTGCATCTGTTGAGTTTCTGATGGGCGTTTTGTCATCTAGAGTTTGGGTTTATTTGAATCTTCTGCTTTGCTGCATTTCTTTTCAAATAAGAACTCCTTTTTACCGAATGGTTGAGATGCAATCTTACAATTCTTCTTAATGTGATTGCCTATAGGAGGGGATTATTCAAATTTCACATATCTCATCTTTCAATGAAGTTAGCTTTTATGTGTTTAACTCGCTTCAGACGTTCACAGCATTTGGTCATGTTGGTTATCTTTATTGACATTTCAAAATTAACTCTGGTTACTTTACGGTTGTTTATCAGAAATTTTTATACTACATAATAAATACTCACAGCAAATCTGAGTATCTAATTTACTGGAAAAGTATAGTCAACATTAAAGTGGGGCTAGAGAGTGAACATACAAATGCAATAACGTCTGTAGATTATTCAACCTCGAGCTTTTAGAATAAGATATGCAGACTAACACAACTGCCCCAGCAATGCAAGCAGAAATTTTCAACCCCCTCATGAAATTCAGGTCACATGAGACCATGACTAAATGCTAACAAGATTTCAATATTATGTATTAGGTGGTGTTTAAGTAGTGTATCAAATTATGTAATAATATGCTGATATTTCTGCGTAGTTTCAAGTCAATCTTCATTGACTCATGTTATTGTTATATTATTATTTTCAAATCTAGATGATCTGTGCTCAACCAGATAATGAAAGCCAACTTATACAGCTAAGTTTAGATTAAAAGCATATGCATATACAGTAATTGCACTAATGCAGCAATGCTGCTATAAGTACAATAATGTTCGATTCGTAATTTCTCAAGCCTAAGCTTGTAGACATTACGAAATAAGAAATTGTACTGTGCTACTTAATTAGAAATTAAATGATAGCAAGAGAGGAAGAGAACTTAGAGAAGAATTAAGAACACTATATTTATCCTAGAAACCCTCTGAAGAGAGAAAAAACAGATTGTGGCAGGGCAATTGCCTACTACCTATATTATGTAGCAAATTGTCATATTCAATGAGTGTACAAATGATTATGCAATCTGTCCCTTGCTCTGCTAGCTGCATATTTGCTTTTGCTTCTCATCTCTTCAAAATACTACATACAATTGTTCTGCTTAGTTCTAAAAGAAGATACAACATTAAATTGTTCCCTCCTCCATCAATCCGAGAAGGCACAATATGAATTTTTCCTCCCATTGCCTTAACAATACAATCTCCAATTTATAGATTACTATGCACCACAAGGTTCTCATAGGCCCGAGAAGAAATCCCATTGACACAAGAAGCTGAAGTAGCAACTGTTCAGTTTGGATTTCCAATTCTGGCACATGTATTATCTGTGGATGCAACTGTAAATTTGGTACAGTCCAGGACACTCAAAAAATCACTCTACAATCTCTTTCTTTTTCCTGCTCTGTAGCCTTTCCAACACCTACACCTGCACATAGTTTTCCTAGATCCAATCTATTATTCACAAAAATCTATGTCTTTACATGTTTGTTATATTTTTTATGATCTGGTCAGATCACATCTTCATTATTAAAGAAGCTTTTGGTCTTAAGTTCAGGATATGGGTTAATTTCCCCTCATTTGTGAGATCTTTGTGTTTCAATTAGAATAGCTACGATGTCTCTTGTGATGCTCAAAGCATGCTACGATAGATGCTATGGGTTAGAAATGCCTAAAGAAATTCCTCCACTTGCTAAACACAAGTGGTACAATATTGTTAATGCTGCAATGACTATGTTGCCATGGAAGAAAACAGTCCACAACTTGGCCATGATGTTATACATGCTCCCAAATAATTCTCTTGCTTCCTTGAGGTGGAACCGGGCCTTTGAACATTACCAAATTCACAGATCCAAGTGACAACAACTCATCCCATTTTCCTTTTTGCAAATCTAGCAGTACCCTTTATGCAGCTCCACAAGTCCCAAGGGTTCACAATCTACACTGAACCAAATCAATCCATAATTTCTCAACCCTAAGCTTGTAAAAATCAAGAAATAAGAAACTGCATTTTGCTACTTGATTAGAAACAAATGACAGTCAAGAGAGGAAGAGAAGAATTAAGAACACCATATTTATCCTCAAAACCTCCTAAGAGAGAAAACACAAGTTGTGGCAGTGGTATTTGCCTGATACCTATATTATGGAGTAAATTGACAAATACAATGAGTACTAAAGATCTGGATGCAATCTGCCCCTTGTTCCATTTGACAAGACCTTGGCTATGGATGCAATCCATTTTTTGCTCCATTAGCTGCCTATCTCCATTGTTTGCCTATGCTTCCATGCTCCTTTCCTTTTGCTTCTCACATCTTAGAAATACAACATAATTGTTCTCTTTAATTCTGAAAGAAGAATATACAACATACAGTTTGTTCCCTCCTCCATCAATCCAGGCAGATACAACATAGAATTGTCCTCCCCATGCCCATTTTACAAACCAATTCAACCTCCTATGTATAGATTCCTATGCACAGCAGAATTCTCCCAGGCCCAAGAAGAAATTCTATCAACACAGGAAGCTGTCTTCACAGAGCTGATGGACTTGCAGACTGGAACAGATGTAATTTATCTCCTTGTGAGTGGAATAAGGTGTCCTGCAAGGGGGGCACCGTGTAGAGATTGAGAATCTTAGGAGTTCGGTGATTATAAATCTTACAAACAACTTTCTTCTTTGATAGCACTCCAAATAAACTCTGGGAGTTCAACAAGCTTAAAATCCTGGATATGATTGGCAGCAGTTTGTATGGTGAGATTGAATTTAGCATAGGTCTTGGAGATAGTTGAGAGCTTTCTCTAGGCAGCAATGCTCTGTCAGGGAGATTGGTAACTGAAAAGTGTAGACTAGAACAAAAAGAGCTAGATAACTGATGCTATTCTCTATTGTATAGTACCGTGCAGCCTCATAATTGTTCATACAACCTTTTGAAGGTATGGTTTCATGTTATATCTTCTCTTAATCCAAGTTCTTCGATTTACGAGTCTTCTACTTCACCTCTTTAATTCTCAAACTTTGTTACAAGTAGTAAATGCGCTATGGTCCCACCAGTTATACAACCAGGGTCTTAAAATGTACTAAGAATAGCAGCAAACTATTGTGGTTGAAGCCACAACATTTTTTAGAAATCAAGATGTGAGGAAGATGACTTCTCACTGCTTTGTCTAGGAGTGTTGAAGAGCTTTAGGTAAGAATTGCCATTTCTTATCTAAGATAAATGTAATACTATCAACAAAGAGGTTGAGTGAATAGCCCTATGGGCATAGGCACACATGTAATCTGTTTAAGTTTTTAGAAAGAAACCTTCCATTCAACCCCATTGAAAGATCGGCGTAGCATGTCTACTCCATAAAGTAACACAAAATGCATTTCTCCTAAAACCAAATGATGTAAATATGTATCCATCTTTTCCACATACATATTAAGATTAACATCAGTTTATGAATAAGTCAGTATACTCTTAACAATTGCTGCTATGAGAACCTGTTAAGGTTTGTGTGCAAGTTGTTCAAGAAACCAGTAAATAAGTGCCCCTCGTGGATTTTTCCCAGCTTCAAAATAGTTGAAAACGTATTTTTTAGTACATCTGGCTTGGTGTTGGCTATTTTGTGGGTTAGGAGTTCCAGTTCATTTTCTTTTCTTTTTTGAATTGGAAAATGTACTGACATAGATATGCATTGTCTCTCAAGGTGATGAATGAAATAAAATGTTTTAAACAGAATATTCTTCAAAACTTAAAGATGAATGCACTAATAGGGTGTTTAGCCTCTAGTGACCTAGTCAGTTCTCTATGTCTACTTGAAATCGAATGTGATTTATTACTTACAATTTTTTGGCTGCCACTGATCACAGCTCCTCACTTGCTATATTTGTTCTGGGAACACAAGACTTGTGTATGATTTCCCAAATTTTATTGTGTTTGTTTGCAGGTAAGCTTTAGCAATCATGTATACTGCTAGGAGGAAAATTCAAAAGGAAAAGGGTGCAGAGCCTGATGACTTTGAGGAGTCTGTGGCTCAGGTGAGGATCAAATCTTGTTATGCATACTTATCTTTGATGCAATATGTTTTAGGTTTCTTTCAGGTTGTTGTAACTACCCTTACTCTATACTGTAGGCCTTATTTGATTTGGAGAACACCAATCAGGAGCTGAAGAGTGAACTCAAAGATTTGTATATCAACTCTGCCAAGTAAGTTTTTCTATCAGTAGTTGGATTCCCATATGTTATTTGTGACTTGTGATGACTCAAATCTTTACTGCTCTCCATAACTCACACGTATGGATGGTTATTGGCATGTATTGTAGTTTTACTTAGATGATTTCCACGACTAGAATAATATTTAAGCAGAGTTTAAGAAGTCTTAGATTCTAATTGTCAGTTTTAAAACCTTTTGGTCTTGTACAGGCAAGTTGATATATCTGGCAACCGTAAGGCAATTGTCATTCATGTTCCATACCGCTTGAGGAAGGCTTTCCGAAAGATTCATGTGAGGCTTGTGCGAGAGCTGGAAAAGAAGTTCAGTGGAAAGGTTAACAGCTTAACAAGCCCTCTGTGTGTTTGCTTTTTCAAATGTTTTTTTTCTTGCTTCCTCTTATTATTTTGCAATAATAATGTGGAAACCAATTCTTGCTGAAAAACAGGATGTTGTTATGATTGCCACGAGGAGAATATTGAGGCCACCGAAGAAAGGCTCAGCTGCAGTTCGACCCCGTAGCCGAACGTTGACTGCTGTCCATGAGGCCACATTGGAAGATGTTGTCTATCCTGCAGAGATTGTTGGGAAGCGAGTTAGATACCGTGTTGATGGCTCCAAGATAATGAAGGTAAGACTATTGGTGATAAAGAAACCTGTATATGTAGTTCTTTGGACTTGTTCCAGGCTATATCTGTGTATCTTGTTTGACTAACTGATTGATTTACCATTTTTCAGATCTATCTGGATCCTAAGGAGCGTAATAACACAGAATACAAGTTGGAAACCTTTACTGGGGTTTACAGAAAATTTTGTGGGAAGGATGTTGTTTTTGAGTACCCTTTGTCAGAGGCTAGTTAAATTATACCTTTTAAGTCTTCTCTCCTTTGCTGGATGGTGCTTAATTGATATTGAACTTATTTTTTCGATTAGGGCATGTATTAGAATATTGTTTGGTTGGTATTAGGAATTTTTCTGAGCAAACATTTCAGGCTGTGAAGTATCAATGATGCTTGTTGAATTCTTCTTATTGTCCTATTCTCTTCAGATGAGTTAAATTTTGTTTTGCTGAAAAGGTACTTGCTATACACTTAAATGAATTTGAGAAGCGTTTGTCACTTAATTCATATTTTTATCCTTGCTTTATATGGTGAATGGCTAATAGAAATTAAATCTTGGAAATCTGGTTGAGAAGTCCACTGGTACTGAAAACTCTTTCAGACCTAAGTTGAACTCTCTGTTTAAGGCATTTTTTGGCATGGCTACAATATTTTAATTGATTTATCTTTCTGCTGTATTTGGATTTACATCCAATGCACTTTTATTCTTTCTGAATTGAGACTAAGATTAATTAATAGTAATGTAAAAACTTTCTGAAGCCTAGTTTGTGGAGCTTTAAGGATTGCTGGACTAACAGCTAAATTGCTTACAAGCTTTGACAGCTTTAAAATTCCTTTACTGTTTGTGGTGAACAATTTTTATACATGTTACGGTGCATGAGGAATACCCTCCTGAAAGTTTCTTGAGTCTCCTGCACAGTGCTTTTCTGTTTGCTATACAAGTGCTTAACCCCAGCAGTATTTAATTGACCACTTTACTAGTCATAGTCCTAGCAGTATTCAGTTGACCGACCAGTTTACTGCAGGTTTGTCTGACTCTTTAGCATTTTGCATGTGTGGGATAATTGAAAGTCTCACTGGACTTTGTTTTAGAAATTTACGATTGGACACTATATTCTTGCCAGTTTAAGACTCTTTAGATGAGTTATTGGTTTGAAGTGTGTAATCCTGGCTTTGAGTTGTGAAATTTGAAGTTCTACTGTGGAATAATCGAAGGTCTCATTGAATGGGGTTTTACTTTTAGACATTTACGATTGGCGGTTGAGTAATCAACAAATGAGATGTCTCCATTTCAAATTCTGTGTCTAATGTAAATATTTGGACTGCGGTATTCTTTCACATTAAAAACCTTGTCATCCACTTGTGCCAAGAAAACAAAATCCCATTTTTGGGAAAAATAGGGTTGTATAAAAGGTGGCTGGTGAAGGCATTTTATAGGATCATGCTGAAATTAATGTATTTGCAATTTATCGGTGTTAATTGTTTAGTTGTCACCTAAGCCTAAAGGTTGCAGGAGGCATTCTTTGCAGGGAGAAGTTTCCGAAGGCTGGAACTGGCCGTCTCTCTCATTGTTTGATAACAGACCCACATACTCTCAATTATCATCTTAGTTGGCTTGCAAAAAATCAAGTCCTTTTTGTTATTTGTTGGTGGAGTGTGCCCATTGGTCTCGCAGTGTTTGACATGGATTGGTGAAGGTACGGCCCCTCATTTTCTCAGCGCACATCAGTTGAGCGCTCCTTAACAAGGTCTTTTGTCAATTGAGTACCTTGGTGCCCTTTCCTGCTGGTAGAGTGTAGGATCCTTGTGTTTAACCAATGCGAGATAACTTTGGTGATATGTTGATGAAATTGAAGGAAGACATTGGCCTATGCATCTGATGTTTTGATCTCACCAAGGACACACATAAAATTAGAAATGCTCGGCTCTTCTCAACCACGGTATATGAACCGGTGATTGTACATGCCTAGGTATATGACCATTGATGTAGCAATATCACGAAGACTTCCGGTTGTCTTTTGACCTCCCTTATTGATTAGCACCATAGTTTTAAGTCAGCCAAGCAGGACACGACTATGGTTCCCAAGCTTCTCTTTGGAAATTAAGTTTTAGTACTCATCACTAAAATTTAGAAATCTAACATTAAGTTGGTTGAAAGTGAAAAAAAAGGCGGCGTTTTCAGCATACAACTAATTGTGAAGAACCAAATAAATGCTATAATTTGTCGTATGCTAAAATTTTAATTTGAAAATACACTCAGACCTTGTGACAGGGTCGATTTGAGCTTATTTAAACTTACCTTCAAAATTAGATTTACCACAATGGCAAACTTACACTAAAGTTGCCCTTAGTTATGCTCAACTATAGGCTGCGTCTCTCTCTTGCACTAAAAGAATTAATCGACAAAATGGGAGAAATTTCGTTTGGATTTACATTTCATGAAAAATAGAAAAGCAGAACTGAGCATTTAAAGTTTAGATCTTACCATACAGGTGACTGTTAAAGAATATTTTCAAGCTTTCAATGGAAACATATATGATACCCAAGTAATGATAAAAAAGTTTTAAGCTTTCACTTTTAAATTTTAAATTTTAGTTTAGAAATCATATCACCTGTAGCAGAATATGTAACTCAATTGTCGTGACACAACTTTTCATCACACCTTATAGAATACATTTTCCTTGAAGCCCCTCCTGTTTGTGCATTTGTTATACTGGGAATGCTATCAATCATTATTTAATTTAAAATTGTGGTGTGATTTTAATTATGACTGCAATGTAATTTATATATTCCATTTGATATCTGAAATTGTTTAGTGCACTTTAGTCATTATCCAAATTTAATAAAAGTTGTAATGTGATTTAACATTTCTTCTTGTATTTCATGCTGCCTGCCACAACATTTTGTCGTGTAAATTCAATTATTAACAGTAGTTAATTAGGTATCAAATATGCTTCTTAAAATTGTACAATATGTAATGTAATTGAAAAATTCAACAGTACTAAATGTGAACTGAATTTATTTTTAATTATTATAATTTATATGATTTGTAATCTATATAAATTTTTAAACCCATTATTTACATTAACAATAAGATGAAAATAAAATATAATCTTGTAATCTACACTGATAGCCTATTTTTCACAATATTATTTTTATGGGTTGTCTTAGATCTTACAAAATCATTTTTTTACAAGTAAAAATTCATGATTTGTTTCACCTTTTAAAATTACCTTTCATGACTATAAACCCAAAACAATTTTGTACATTTTTACATTAACATCCTCGTTCAATAAAATAACATCATTGTCCATTTGCTTTTAGCCATCACCATTATTTGGTGATAGTTTAGTACTTGTTCTTGCCTAAGCTTAGTTTTAACCTTGTTTCATTACAAATGACTAAGGACTATTCATCCTAAGTATATATATTCATTACCTTAGAAATTTCAATAATTTATTTTTGTAATGTCGGTAACACATAGAATACTTGATAGATATAGGTAAATGTAAATGTACTCATTTTTTTCTCCAAGCGGTGTATTAGTTTGGTGTATTAAACTTTCTTAATGCAAATATATTATTGGAAAAATCCTTTTACTTATCAATTGATGAGCTAAACAGTTCTATAATGAATAGTTCATAAGGCACAATACTTGCTGAAAGTTTTGCAAATGGGGTTGCAAGATAAGTGGACTTAACCTTGGGAAAACTTTGTGGTTAAGCATGCTTGAGTTGGAGTAGTACCAGGATGGGTGACCTCCCGGGAAGGTCCAGTGCTTCACCTCTATGAGCATCACCTAGATGTAATGAGTGTTAAGTGGACCATTCGTTATCGTGAGCATAGTTTGAAGACTCTCTGATTTTTCTACAAGACTCTCCAAACTCTCGAGTCTAAGCTGGCCGAGTCAAGTCGACCAGACTCTCGAGCCGAGTCTGGTTGAGTCTTGGAGAGTACTTGACCAAGTCCTACTCTAAGACTCTTGAGTCTTAGGCTCGGACTCTCGAGTCTTGAGTTCAGACTCTTTAGGCACCTAAACATAACAAACATAGTGGCTGGAATTTTAAATTTTGAGAGTTTAAGGATCATATGACATGTGTAATGTTTGAATTATGACAAATTGATCGTCAAATTAGATTTTTATGTTGTCTAAATGCATTTATTTCTTTCTTTCTTTTTGTAATTATGAGGTGTTTTTTTGTCGAGTCCATGCCGAGTTTTTTGCCGAGTTTGTGCTGAGTCCCAAGTCCGAGTCAAAATTTTGGGCTGCTGAGTCCGAGTTTTCAAACTATGATCATAAGAGATGGGTTCATGTGAATTGCTACTCATGAAACATCGGTCAATGAGTTTGACTCAACTACATGGTTGAATTCTGATAGCAATATCACAATTATTATAACATTAAATAATAAATTCAAAATATAACCGTGTTTAAGAAAGCGGTTATAGCGAGCAGAATTTGGTTAAGAGGGATTTAGGGCAAACTGGCGATTACTTTCAAGTTTAAACAATGCAACTTTTTGTTATCTTCTCGGCATCGTTATAGAAGAACAACTAAATGAATGTTAAATTTGGCTAAAATTTGAAAACCCTAATCTGCTGTTATTACTTATTAGGTTTGTTTAGAATCGTTGGGCCGGCGAACGAGTTGCGGGCAGGGCTTAAATTTGATGGCCGTATGACCGTATTTAAAGATTTTTTCCGTAAAATACAATCAAATTTTTAAGAAGATTGTATTAGATGAAAGGAGAGATTTTGGATAGACTGTCAAAATTTATATAGAATTATAATGATATATATATTTGATTTATATATAATTTTACTTACACTAAGGTATATCATAATGTTTTAAGTGCACCTTTGAATAGATAACCGTCATTAAAAAAATTGTTGACAGGCAAGGTCGACCGTCAAATTTAAGCCCTGGACTTGCGGGAAATCTCAAATCTTCTTCTTCTGTGGGCGTTGAGAGTGGGCGTGGGCGTGGGCGGTCAGCGGTTGCAAATATGTATTCGAGAGGAGAATTGAATTCGGAGTAATCTGAGTTTATATATCATAGAGATCGCGGAGATCAAGCGCTGTAGCGAAAACCGTCAGTGGCCTCCAAGAAGCTTGTGATCATGTCTCTCAACCCTCAGGAGCCTCACGCCAGTTCTGGCAGTTCACCTAGTGGACAAGAAGAGAAGCGTCGAGTGCCTCCCTCGCATGAGCCAGGATCTAGTAAATCATTTGCGACCAGGACAGAGTTCCCGAAGTTGCCCTTGATGACCCCATCTTTTGAGCGACCCTCGACTGAAGAAGTCGAGGTGGGAAATAAGCATTATGACTTTATTCAAACGAAGGAAGGTTTGTGGGACACCGTTTCCGTCGATCAGCTTTAGAAAAGAAACCGACCTACATCACGATCAAGATGGATGGATCGAATGCATCAAGCTATGTATGCTACACTGCATGGTGAGATAGGACGCCTCCTCAGAAATAAAGGAATGCTTAACACCTATGAGATTCAAAGAAAAGCCGAACAATTGGGCCACATGCTATGCAATGGCATTATGGTCGTGTTGTATCAGAAGTCGCAAGAACAGCACTTTACCTTATGGGATGAGTATGAGAAATTCGCTGAAGGACCGAGAGTTCCGAAGGATCTAGAGATCCCTCAACCCTTCGCCCTATGTATACAACAGCTCGGACTTGTGAAGATAGCAAGCCTCACCAAAGAGTTGACACTCGTGCCAACTATTGAGAAGAAGCCGGATTCATATCTAATGGACCAGATCGTCGCTTGGAACCCTCCAGAACATGCCGAAGCAGTTGAATATGTGAAGTCTTTAGGGATCCGCTGTTCGCGGGTTAACCTGAAGGTAAAGGTAGGTTCAACGTGGTGGTTGTACAGACAAGAAGTCGTGGATGATGTAGTCTGCCTTGCTTGCCCTCTTCCAGAGAGTAACTTTACAGAAGCAGGGAGCTGTGATGCACAGTATGTTCTTTACTGGACAGTCAGATGTTACTGTTAATGAGATTGCCGATCTGAGTCCTATAGGGACTGATACCTATGGTTCGATGCTTAGGAACCCCAGAGTGGGTATCAGGGCTTAAATTTGACGGTCGACCTTGCCTGTCAACAAATTTTTTAATGACGGTTATCTATTCAAAAGTGCACTTAAAACATTATGATATACCTTAGTGTAAGTAAAATTATATATATCATTATAATTCTATATAAATTTTGACAGTCTATCCAAAATCTCTCCTTTCATTTGATACAATCTTCTTAAAATTTTGATTGTATTTTACGGCAAAAATCTATAAATATGGTCATACGGCCATCAAATTTAAGCCCTGGTGGGTATTCAAGTGTCTAGTTTCTATGCATTGAACGGTGAACCCTGTAGAGATTAAGGTCTTAGTCCTGTAGGGACTAAGATTTATGGTTTGATGTCTAGGAACCCCGAGTGGGTATTTAAGTGTCTAGTTTCCATGTATTGAATGGTGAACCTTATAGGGATTAAGGTCCGAGTCCTATAGGGATTAAGACCTATGGTTTGATGCTTAGGAACCCCAGAGTGGGTATTCAAGTGTCTAGTTTACATGCATTGGATGGTGAACCCTATTCATTGTGGTAAACTCAATTAACTACTTACATATGTTTAAAGACAATGTAGTTAATGAATGATGATGTTGCATTTTAAGTCGTCTTTAACTTGGCGAAATATCGGTTTTGAAATGATAAACTTTTTAAGTTTGTATCTTGCTTTAAAAAAAAAAAAAAATCGAAATATAAATATATTGTAATTGTAATAGTGAACATTACACACCTTAAATTTTTAGTCTTCGTGTTAGACTTGTTTTAATTGAGTTATTTTTAATGTAGGTTTAGTTATAAGTAGTATATTTTAGGGTGAAATTTAGTAAATAATTTAAATTTAATTTGATTACATTTACACACATTCTTAGGGACTAGTCCTAATCTCATACTTATCCACTTATTATTGAAGGTTAATTTTTTTTACTCAAAATTGATCTAATTTAGTTTCATGAATGTAGAAATGAACCCATAACTTTTAATTATAGAATAAGTGTAGGTCTAAGATGATTCCCTTCAACTAGCTATTATGAACCAAGTAAAGCATTAAAATTGTTAACTTGTGCATAAGGGTGTTGTATTAAAGGATAAACACTAATTTCTTTGAATCCATCTAAACATTGGAGCACATCATGAAGCTTTCACTAGAGCATCAACATTGCATCATTTGTTTACATCACCATCTTAGGCATTATTGCATATTTGTTTGTTGTCTTCAATCATTTATACCAAACTGCTGAAATGACAAAAGGATTTTTACAAAAGAGAGTATTCCTTATCTACCAAGCTTCTAAATGGGGTTTATTTACGCCAACCCCTTCACATTGTAGGAGCCAAACATTTAGGCAAGAAAGTCTCTAACATCAAATTAAACACAATTAAAATTTATTGCCAAGGTTTAGATCATGTGTCGAGTTTAGGTTCATAGGTTTGGACATCACTTCCACTAGAGCATTCATCCAACATATCTTAGTGCACTAATAAATTGACAAATCCAATTGTGACATTTGACACAAGATATCTTCATAAGTCTAGAGCTAAGTAACATTATTTTTATTTATTGAAGTAGCATAATTAGTCCCAACTCTTTATTCTAGGGTTTAGTATTTGTCCGTGGATTAATTAATTTACCCTAGAATTTTAGAAAATATTATTTAAATTTAAATTTTCATTTTGGTTAACCCATCTTTCCTACATATCCTCAGATTCATCTTTCTACATTGGGGTTTTGAATGTGATATTTCTAATTATTAAACCTTTTACTTTAGATCTAAAATTAGAGTTTGGATCCACCTTTCATTGTGCTTCATTGATTTATATTGATTAGCTATTATTTATTATCTCTCCAATATTTAACCATCCACTATCCCTTATGCACTCATTGTTAGATCCCTCTTTCAAACCAAGCTCTCTTCCTCTATCACTAGGTTTTATGATAATTAAATGGAAGTACTACGAGTAGATGTGTCATAGTAAGAGCTAACTGGAACAATGACATGTGTTTGAAAAGTTTGAATATTAGAAAGGAAAGTTGTGGTGTGTACGTGATTATTATTGATGGGACAAGATGTTGCATGGGATGCGTGGTGGAGTGGAATTGTTGCATGTTGGGATGACAGAAGTGATGTGTAATGGCAAGTGCTAGTGGCTATAGGTTTAGTGGTAGTGAACTAGAGGTAAGTGCTATGAGTAGCAGTAGAACATGTCCCTTTTTGAAATGCCTCGAGGTTGTTGCTATAGGTCCCATGAACTTGCTATCCTCATCCAAAAATAACTGTTGTTGATGGTACATAGTGTTGCAAGTATGAGTAGATTGGTGTTGTCAAATTGATGTCAACAAGCTTGTGTTGTCATTAGTGTCAATTGTATGTGTTGAGGAAGATTAGTGTTGAAGATGAACGGTTGGTGTTAACCTCTTGTTTTACTTTGATAAGCTTCTATCTATGTATGTAGTAGTAATGGAGCTGATGTGTATGTGTCTCTGGTGCTTGGTTTCCAAGTGCTTTTGAGAAAAATTGATAAAGAGGAAACAATGTTTTGCAATGGTGTTCTGGGTTACATAGAGATGTTCTAGTTTTGCTCCGCATTTTTTCTAGGTTTAAGATCTACCTATGTGATTCAAATATGTTGGTGAAGGGTTTTCGGAGATGTTATATTCAAAAGATGGTATGTTGGATCGTCATACAGTAGAAGTTGTGTTCACCAGTGTGTGTGACTGTGCATTGCAAAGGTGTCTGGGAGAAATGTTTTTGCTCTACATTTCTCCGCAGTTATGTTTCAGGTCTTGCAATTCTAAAGATGTGTTGATGATGCTGGTAGTTTACCTCAGTCAAGAGGACTTGAGGTTTGGTGCTTCAAAAGATTATTTTTCATGTAACAATATATGGCAAAGTTGTTTGAGTGTACTGGGTTTGTACATTCTTCAAGTGGAAGTTGTTGTGAAGGAATTTGTTGGATTTCAGGGTGTTTGAGGAATATTCTAGATCGTGTTCAAGTGTGGTGTGTGGTTTGTAAGTTCGTTCTTGGGTTTGAGGAAGCATGTGCTTAAATGTTTAATGATGTTTGCATAGGTAATGATCAACCTAGTGTTTACACTACATGTGCGAAGGATAAATATTGTTTGAGGTAGTGTGTGATTAATTGGTGTTTTTGATTCGGGTCCCAATTAAGTTTTGATTTGGTCCACATTCACTTCTATTTGCCATGGAATTGTTTTGGTGCCGACCTAATTTGAATTTGCACGTTTGAGGTGCATTGCCAACCTTGGAGAGGGTTTCAAGGTTGAGGACGGTATAATTATGAGTTGAAAATTGTTGAAAAAGGTAAAGATAGATGAAAGTGCGAAGTGTGAGATGCGAATGATATGAAATTGAATAGAGCAATGCAAAATTTCAAGTGTTGGATTACCAGATGCAGTGAGCAGAAGGTGTCTGCAATTATTCAAACAAACTGCGAAGGTGTTGGAGCTATTGTGGTGGAATCTCTATTGCATTGAGATCATGTTTTTTGTGTAACATTTCTTCTCTATTTTCTTTTTCATTCTGACAATGTTCCTTGGCTGTGAGCCTTTCTAGACAGTGTGTCCTATTCTAGTAGTGAGCCTTTGTATTTGGTTTTGCAAATACTTATTGTGAACAGGTGAAAATATGTGTTCGAAAACGAGAAGCAAACAAAAGAGTGCAAACAACAAATATAAACACCCTACACCTCAAGATTGGGCAAATGATTAACTTAACAAAACAAAATGGAACATTTTACCTTGTTGAGTTGTCATTAAGTTGGCCCTTCGATCTTTGATGTAGTGTATGCTCCTTGGATGGCAAAAGATGCAAGTGTGGAATGCAAGATGGATGGAAAATAGGTGATAATGGATGCAAATGCAAGTATTTGGCTAAGTATGGCATAAGAGAAAAATTTGTAAGAGTTTGGTTAGCACAAATGATCTCCTTCCAAAATAAGAGAAAAGAGGGGGTATTTATAGATAATTTTAAATTATCTAGGGAAATGGACGGTTGAAATTAAACCAATATGGCCAAGATGTAGGGCTATGGTGAGTTGAGAACTCACAAGCCCTCACATCTTGACATGTGGCATGTGAAGTGGCTTGAGAAAGATGATGTGTAAATGAGTTGGAAGAAGAGTACATGACATGGAGGTACTACATAGTACCTTGGGATTTGGACAAGATCTCCTCATAAAGGAGGTCCTTGTCCCCATGTGGGTGAAAGGACATGTGAGGAATTAAAAATTCCTCAAATATCCACATGGAAATGAGAGAAAAAATTTAAAATTCTTTGGAATGCATTGGGGGATTAAATATGAATTAAAAATTTACATGGGGAATGGAGTGCCTTCTTCAAAAGGAGAAAGCCTTTAATAAGGTTGACTTATGACACATTTCATAAATGACATGGGGATTATGTTGACCTAATTAAGTGATTAAGGTTGTGCAAGTACCTGATTAGACAAATTAATGACATATTAGAAACAATTGGGAAATTATGGAGGATGTGACTCTAATGATGATTAGGGGTGTGCACATCTTAACCATAAATTAATTATGATTAAAAGAGAGTTAGATGGTTAAGAGGGATTAGAGACCAACTTGCAAAAGTTAGAGGATGTGACAATGAGAGAGAAAGTGAGGAATTAAAAATTAATTTAAATTCAAAGAGGTAATATGACTAAATTAAATAAAGTGGTATATTTATTTAATTTAGAGAGGAAAGAGGGGAAAATTATTTATTAAATTAAATACTTTGGAAACCTTATGTAGGACATGAAATATTAATTAAATGAATGATTTAATTAATGTCAGCAAAAAGGATGAAGTAGATGAGTAAAGATGAATAAGGAGACGTCTTTGACTATATGGAAGTGGTCAAATTTGGATGTCCGCATTTTTCCCCTCTTCGAAACATTATTAGGATAATAGGGTTTCGAAAAAAATAAAATGTAGATGACTCTATAGAGGAAGCGACCAGAAAAGAGATGCCCCAACATGAGAGAGTTTGTATGAGCTGCCCAAATGGAGAGAAATTAAAGGGGATGCCCTAGTATCACAAGAGAAGGATTATGATGGAAGATTGGGAGAGAATGGTAGGGTATGCCCTCTTGAAAAGGCAGACAGGAAAGAAAAAAGGGGTCCCAAGCAGCTTCTCAAAAGAATGGAGTGGTACATGTCGTTGGAAAGAGCACGAAAAACTAAAAAGATTGGCATTTGAACAGAGTCAAACGAGTATACAGTGTGCAAATGGCAGCCCCGGGAAGATAGAGGGTGAATGGATTAGTTGGGGGGAAAAAAAGCTAAATAAAGGGAAAAAGGAGGGAAAAGGGTTATAAAAGGTAATTCTAAGAATTACCTCTCCTCATTTGGACAACTATCAAGTGAGGAGGACAGGGAGAAAAGGAGAGGGCGAGAGTGAAAGTGCACGATGCTGGAGTACAATAATGACATCATCCATTGGGGGGACGAGAGACGACGATTCTTTAGTGAGTGTGTCGTGCCACACCAGGTTAGCTCTAAACCCAACTTTTTGATTTTTGTCATTTTATTTAAGTTTTTCAAAAAAATTGAAAATATGGGTTTTGTTGGGGGGAGGGATGAAAAATGGGTAGAAGGAAAAAAATCAGGATTTTCGGCTCAGTCGGGGAGGAAAATTTAGTCAGATACGACCCAAAAGAGGGCCAGGTAGCGGGTGGGAAAAAAATAGAGGAGGGGGGATTTTGCTCAGGTCCTGTGGAGGAGCGGATCCGTTTGTGCCTGGGCAGGTCCGCCAACGTATGGGGGTGGGTCCACCCGTGCCTAGACGAGTCTACCCACGAACGAGGGCGAGTCTGCTCGCGCGGCCTGGGGACCTACCTGGGAGCCTAGGCGGATCCGCCTGCAGCCGGGAAAATCCACCCAGGGACCTGGGCGGGTCTGCCTGAGCTGGGGCAGGTCTGCCCATGAACCAGGGTGAGTCCGCCCAGGGACCCAGGTAGGTCTGCTCGCGGGCCCGGGTGAGTTCGCCCGTACTCAGAGCAGGATAGCCCGAGGACTCAGGCACATGGAAGGGAAATCCCGGGGCTGGGAAAAAAAGGGAGACAAAACGACACAAGAAGAAAGGAGAAAATGACATAGTGGTCATGTCATGGATGTAGGATGTTGAGAGTTTGCGGACGTGGGAGAGACGATCCGAGGTATTGAGTAGATGCATAACGACGATGACAGACGTGGATCATCAGGCATTAGCAGAGGCAGGACTGTTCCACATGCTATCCTATCTAACGATTAAGGCCCACAGGGCCATACTGACAACATTGATAGAGTGTTGGGACTTGATGACATCAACATTTCATCTACCAATTGGGGAGATGACGGTGACTCTAAAGGACGTATGGCAGATTTTGAGGCTCCCCATACCAGGGCTCGCGATTAGCGAGTGTCGAGTAGAGGGCAAGGCATTGGACGAGTCTATGCAGGTTGTGTTTGTCGATGACGAGCTACCGATTCAGCAGCAACCGTTGGACGTGGATAGATGCTTGTCTTGCAGGGTATCGGCATTGTCGTTGTACCTAGCGGGGCTGATTAGCAGGATATTGCTGCCAGACTGGAGTGGTCGATTCTTGCATCTCAAGTTTGTCGAGGTGATCCCTCACATCATCGAGGGCCGAGAGGGTCAGTTTGTGTGGGGGACCTGTATGCTAGCGCAGCTGTACAAAGATATGCACGTGATATGTTATCGAGAGGTGTTGAGTGTGACACACGTCACACTGCTACATGTGTGGGTCTAGGGGAACATCAAGGTGACCAGGTTGATCGTGTTGAGAGCAGAAGAGTAGGATGACAAAGCAGCAGTAGCTTGGGGATGGGGGATAGAGGTGGGAGCAATACTTTGATATCGGGATGTCAGAGATGTGGATGTGTGGAGGAGACGATTTGATGATGTGCAGGCGGAGATGATAGTATGGCGTCTGTATATGCTGCGGCGATTCAAGGACTGGAGGGACGATTAGGAGGTACACAGGGGTTACTTCTTTACCCGATATTATATTATTGGGAGAGGTCTGCGTATAGTGGAGTTGCACAGACCTGATTAGATGACAAGGCAGTTTGGAGTGAGGCAGGATATTCCCGCGGGGCGAGTGATGTTCCAACGATTGACATGAGAGCGGCCATGGGGGCATGAGTTGGATCTGGATGCAGTGTGGGAGGAGTTGGAAGCATTGCAGTTTGTGCCATACCCAAGCAGGCGAGAGGGGCAAAGAGATGTAGGGACAACATATCGATATGGTCAGTGGTTTTTGGGACATCTGCCTCCACGGATTACACCAGCGGTGCCGATTGAGGGGGCACTAGGTTTCAGGTCAGAGGATGAGAGACGATTGATGGTAGAGAAAGAGGGATAGGGTCCACGAGGACCGCAGAGAGGAGGACGACGGAGAGGAGGACAAGAGGCAGTTGGAGCAGCGAAGGAGCTGGTTAGGGTATGCAGGAAGAGACGATGACGTAGAGCCCAAGGAGGAGATGGAGAAGAGGAGGGAGAGGATGAGGCTAGGGTTGCGGCGTAGTAGGAGAGGGGACCAAAGACCTAGAGAGAGAGGAGGCAGGAGGCGCATGCATCCCTAAGAGGTCGGCATCAA
The DNA here is from genome assembly GCA_007258455.2 of Sequoia sempervirens. NCBI lineage: Eukaryota > Viridiplantae > Streptophyta > Pinopsida > Cupressales > Cupressaceae > Sequoia > Sequoia sempervirens. The sequence continues at coordinate 3,095,116 of VDFB02058242.1, forward strand.
GATAGATAGGAGGAGGCTGAGGCTAGTGGAGAGCAGGAGGGACAAGAGGCAGATGTGGCCATAGGAGGGCAGCAGCGGCAGAGGTAGGAGGAGGTCGTGGCCAATGGAGAGCAGGTACGTGGAGCCCCTGTGGTGATTGATGTGGATGAGATGGAGGCGTCAATAGAGAGTGAGGGGTATGAGCCATAGGAGATGGACATTGATGCGGAGGTACATGGCATCCCACCACTATCGACAACACCACCGAGAGGAGAGGATCCGACAGTGGTATTGAGAAGGACCCTGGAGAGACTATGACTTAGTGAGCAGCGATTACGACAGACAGAGGCAGAGCGGATCAAATTAGAGGCAGAGATGAGTGAGCTATAGGCACGATTCGCCCGGAGCGAGAGGGACTACTTAGATATGGCCACGATGGTGACAGAGGTGGAGAGGATATTGTTGAGAGAGGGATGAGGCATAAGATGAGGTGGTTGACCTGTAGGCCGAGGTAGAGAGGTTGCGAGTGGAGGTGGCTAGGGAGCATGAGGAGGGGGATGCAGTGAGATGGGAGAGAGATCATTTGGTGGCGAAGGAGGCGATATGATAGGCTGTTGGAGGAGGGATAGGGAAAGAGCTGACAAAGATTGGGGCAGGGACTGCAGGAGATATAGAGGGTTTGCGGGGACAACTAGAGCAATTATGGAGAGAGAGAGAGAGAGAGCAAATTTGCACCAAGAGTGGGATGAGCTTAGAGACAAAGTGCACTGTTTAGAGCAGACAGTTGGAGATATGGGATTGATGTAGCAGAGAGAGGAGGAGATGAGGGTGCAGATACACATGCTACAGAGAGAGAGAGAGAGAGACGTAGCATAGACATAGGTACAGGTCATAGAGGCAGAGAGGGATGTGGTACAGGCACGTGCTCAGGTGTTACAGAGTGAGAGGTAAGTGGCAAAGACAGAGGTTCAGTCTCTTCATAGAGAGAGGGATGCAGCGGAGTCACAAGTATCAAGTGTTTGGTGAGACCGAGATGCAGCCAAGTTGAGACTTCAGGCACTTCAGAGGGACAGGGATGTAGTAGAGGCTCGAGGACAAGTTGCACATAGGGAGAGAGATGCCACAAAGGTGCAGATGCAAATGTTGCAGAGTGAGCGGGAAGCAGCACAGGCTCAACTGCAGGCAACACAGGTTGAAGGGGGTAAGGGTAGAGGTACAAGGGTTACATGCATAGTTACAGGCTGAGAGGGACAGGGCCATAGAGCAGGTACAACAACTGATATTAGCACAGGAGGCCTAGGGACAGGAGCAGAGAGCTATTAGTACAGATCGAGATAGGTATAGGCATGAGTGGAATGTCGCGAGACATCAGGTTGGGCAGAGAGATGATTATATGCAGGAGGTGAGTTATTGGAGGTGTGCGTATGAGCATGTCGTTCTAGATCCGGCGCAGCGCACAATGTGCTACATCAGATAGGTACCTAAGATGCCAGTACTGTCCCAGTCATTAGGGACATGTACCAAAGGGTATAGTGACTATTGACAGACTCCTTCTCCTTACAGTGGTTACCAGGGGACTCCTACCTATGATTATCAGGGGACTCCCACGCACAGAGGGCCAGTGCCTGACTCTCCTCAGAGATTAGATGTGGGCAGCTCACAATAGAGCAGTCAGAGAGCATATGACAGAATACCAGTTTTTTGACAAGTACAGGATGGAGGTTTAGCACTTATCGACAGAGATTAGAGGTGATCTACATCTCTGGATTTTGTACCTTATTTGATGATATATGATGGATATGTAGTGGATTATGCTTGAGACATTATGATGAGATGTACTTTGTATTATTTTGATTATAATATACGATAGCCCTTATGGACACTATGCATTATGTTTTTTGTGATAGATGATTCAGTTTGTGTATGCACATATATGGGATATTTCATGCTTATGTGGATGGAGGATTTGGTTTATTTATGCTCATGTATGGGATATTTCATGCTTATGTGGATGGAGGATTTGGTTTATTTATGCATATGTATATGATATTTCATGCTTATGTAGATGGATGATTGTGCATGTATTAATGTTAATAATGCAAGATGATATGAATATTTGGTATGAAATGTAATTCAGATGTATCCAACAATATGTTTTTGTAGGTGGTAATGCATGTATTATGTGAAGGTTAATATGGACATGTATGGGTTAGATGAAACTATGGTGCTTAATTTAATTAGTCTATGAACTATGAAATATGTTGTATCTATAATGTAACATGAAATATGAATGAAAGATGAATTCCTATAATGCAAACCTAAGTGTCAGTAAGGACTTGTATGAGAATGTAGATAGGCGATACGTGTACTGTGGGTGTGATACTGCACCTGTCAAAAAACCATTAGTACCCTAAGAGGAAAATCAAGAGGGAAAAGAGTCAAATTTTTGCACAACCTAATCACAAGTCATGGATTATGAATAGGGTTGAATGAAGGGTGCATGTAATGAAATGAAATGTAGTCAAGAACACAATTTTCCATCTTTGGAGCATTGATTTTTGCTATAGTATAAGATACCGAATACCCTGATATGTAAGACCAAGGCGAGTTGGCATCCAATGCATGAAAAAAACACAACAAACAATCAAAAAAGAAGGCTATCCCGACACCCCAAGGTCGCAATGACCTTGGTCAGGCCAGGTATTGGGATAACCACAATCACACAAGGATGCCCCAATGTAACACAAGACCTCGGGGATCTTGGTGGGTACTACGTGGGACAACCGAGAAGACAACAAAGAAAAGATCAAGATACGCCCCTATGTTGACGAGTCAAAGCACACAATGATATGATGGATCAAGGCGACCATGACAAGTGATGATAGAGAGCTCAAATGATAAACAAAATCCAAAAACATCAAAAGATCACAATCAATTTCAAGCGTCCTTTACCATAGGATCAAGGGGATGGATGGGATTGATGTGGTCTGCTAGGAAGGATGCATCTTGTTGAGACCGATAATGGATACTAAACTAGAACGACCTAGTTGACGCAAGATGTTTTGCATTAACCAGATCTCCTAACACTAGGGGATTTCGTTTGTGAAGAACAAGCCAGACAAAGACACAGACTGACACACCCTACAAACCTAGAGGCTCGGGGGCTAATCAAATATTAGCCTTGCCTATGTGAAAGCGCAGAGCCCTTGTAGTTCAAAAAAAGACCATGGATAAAGCGGAAAGAGGACAATGAAGGAAGATGATGGATGACCAACATAGGATGGTCAGAATACCCCGGGGGCATATCAAATGATCATCCTTGCCTACGTGACAACGTAGGGGCAATGTAGTTTGACTAAGGACGCGACAAGATGAGATCTAGATGGAGACCGACACGATGGGGGGGCTATATGAAGACACAAACCAACCAACAATCAGACGAATGACACAAGCTCAGAGTGGGATACTGAAAAGCTCAGGATGAGGGATAGCCAAGATGGATCATCCAATGCTTAATCAAGAGATATACCAAGCGATCGAGGATGGGATGGGTGAGGATTATAGGGCAGATGAAAGCATAAAATAACTAGGATTCCAAGTAGATAATGATTAAACTCTCTATGGATGATGCCTATTACCAGGTTTTCACCACCCGTACTTATCCAAAGTGCCACCAAAAAGTGGTTTTCACCATAGGACGAATTTATTTCTCTTTACTATTTTTTTTTTTGATTTTTTGATAGGTGGGGTTACCAAGTGGACTTAGGTGTAGAATCTCTTTAGATGCATGATATTGATAGGTTATTTGAGGGGCTCTCCTTCAAGGGTATCAAGTTTGTATGCCCTAGATCCATATTAGCAGTTATGATATAAGGACCCAACCAGTTTTCCTCAAATTTATCTTTTTTATCACGGTCTTGCTGGGTACGCTAGTTCTCTTTAAGGAAAAGATCACCAACCTGGAACTATCGAGGATGAACCTTCTTATTGTAGTTATGGTTGAGGCAGTTTTGGTATGCTTGCAGATGATCATAGGCTTTGATTCTTCTTTCATCAAGTAACTCTAGTTGTGCAAGCCGTGCAACACGAGCATCCTCCTCACTGATAAGGTTCTTCAGAGAAATCCTTAGTGATGGGAGCTCAACTTCAATTGGCAAGATGGATTCGGCGCCATACACTAAAGAATAGGGGGTGGCACCTGTAGGGGTGCGAATGGAGGTACGATATGCTCAGAGGGCAAGATGAATATGGAACTTCCAATCTCAACCAGTGTTGTTGACAACCTTTTTGAGGATGCGAATAAGGTCTTGTTGGTTGCTTCTATCTGACCATTACCTTGGGAGTAATAAGGCGTTGACCAATGATGTTGGATATGAAATGTGTCGTAGGGGTGTTTCATGGCCTGGTTTTTAAAAGGTCTTCCATTATCGGAGAGGATGGTGGATGGAATACCATATCTACAGAGAATATGGTAAAGGATGAATTTTGAAATTTGAGTATCGGTGATTTGTGAGAGTGGCATTGCTTCCACCCATTTGGTGAATTACTCAGTGGCAGTAATTATGAATGTATGGTCGTCAGAAGATGGTGGGTAAATCTTTCCAATTAAGTCGAAACCCCATTGAGAGAAGGGCCACGGTGCTAGGAGGGGTTGAAGGTCTTATGTTGGAGCATAAATCAAATTTGCATGTTGGCAGGGAAGGCATTTCTTCATGAATTCACAAACATCATGCTCTAATGTAGGCCAATAATATCCAGCTCAAAGAATCCTTTTGGCCAAATCCATACCATTTGAATGAGCCCCACAAACACCACTATGTACCTCTGTTAGTGCAGTATGGGCTTCAGTCTCATTCAGACATCTAAGGAGGATTCCATCATACCCACAACGATAAAGCGTATCACCGACGATAATGTATCAAGAAGAGCGGTGAACGAAGGATTTGCGTTGATTACGTGTAAGATATGGGGGAGAATATTATCATGCAGATAGGTATATATGTCTTGGTACCATGGGGAAGTAGGACCCACAATGTTGCACACCATGTCAGTCTCAGGGATATCATACGTTGGGATTAAAAAATTTTCCACAAGGAACTCACACTTTGTTTGATCTTTAGGCATGTCAATCAAAGAGCCAATAGTAACCATTGCATCAGCTGCTTTGTTCTGTGCTCTGGGAATTTGGTAAAATTGTATGAAGGTGAAATATTTCTTGAAATCGTCCACCATGCACTTATAGGGTAATAGTGTATCATCTTTTGTTAGGAATTCATCATTAACCTATTTAATGACCAACAATGAATCACCAAAGACCCTCAAGTGAGTTATGTGCCATTGCTTTGCAATTCAGAGGCTCGTGAGGAGGGCTTCGTACTCAGCTATGTTGTTAGTACAAGGGAATGCTATCTTGAATGATTTTGGAATGTAATCACCTTGAGAGGTAACCAATAGAATTCCCGTGCCTGACCCATTATGAGTATATGAGCCATCAAAATATAATATCCAGATAGGTGCTTCTGTAACTGTGAAAACTTTTTCATCTAGAAATTCAATAACTAGAGGGTAAGCATCCACTAATGGTGCCTCAGCCAACTGATCAGCTATGACTTGTTCCTTTAGGGCTTTGCGATCCACGTACTCTATGTAAAATTCACTTAGGAGCATGACCCACTTAGCCATGCGACTAGTTAGAGTGGTTCTGGATAATAGATACTTTAGTGGATCAATTTTTGCTATTAATTTGACCGGATGGCTGAGCATGTAATGTCGGAGTTTTTGTGTGCTAAAGACTACTGCAAGGCAGGATTTCTCCATGGGAGAGTAGTTTAATTCATAGCCGACCAGTGTTTGACTGATGTAGTAGATTGCTCTTTCTTTTGAAGATTCATCATGTTGTGCCAAAAATGCCCCCAGTGTGACTGAAGTGGCGAAGATGTAAAGTAGGAGGGGTTTCCCTGGAATAGGTGGCATCAAGATCGGTGGATGAGCTAAGTATTCCTTGATCTTATCAAAACCTGTCTGACACTGTTGGTACCATTTGAAGGTGAAGTCTTTTTTCAGAAGATGGGTGAATGACTGACACTTATCTACAAGCTGGGCTATGAACCGACGGATGGATTGCAGCTTCCCTTGGAGACTTCTTAATTGTTTCAGATTGCATGGGGGTGGCATGTCCAGAATAGATTTCACCTTGGCAGGATCAACCTCAATACCCCTTCGAGAGACTATGACACCCAACAATTTTCCTGATGTGACACCAAAGACACATTTTTTTAGATTTAGTCGTAGCTTGTAATGTTCTAACCACTCAAAGATCTTTTTCAGGATGACAGGATGTTCCGCTCGGGTTTTGGATTTTCCTAGCAAGTCATCAACATAATCCTCCATGATAATATGGATGAGGTCATGGAAGATGACAGTGATTGCCCTCTGATATGTCGCCCCTACATTCTTGAGACCGAAGGGCATAACATTGTAACAAAAAGTACCCAAGGTGTCGTAAAAGCGGTCTTGTGTTGGTCTTCAGGTGCAATTCAGATTTGATTGTAACCAGAGAAACCATCCATAAGGGATAACATCTCATGTCCTGCAATCAAGTCGACCATCATGTCAATATTGGGCAGTGGGAAGTCGTCTTTTGGACAGGCTTTGTTAAGGTCCCAGAAGTCTGTACAAATCTAAATTTCTCCGTTTGGTTTGGGAACAGGTACTATGTTGGAGATCCAATCAGAGTAGTCAATGGGTCTGATAAAACCGACATCCAGTAGTTTCTCCAATTCCTTCTTGACTAATAATGCTACCTATGGATGCATTTTTTGGAGCTTCTGTTTGACAGGCTTGGCATCTGGGCAAACATCTAGATGATGAACTACCAAAGCAGGATCTAAGCCTAGCATGTCTGAGTATGACCAAGAAAAATTAATGATACCATCTTGGAGTAGCTGAACAATGACTGAATATTCTTGTTGTGATAAAGATTTGGTCACATAGGTGATCTTAGGGTTTTATGTAGTACCCAGATTAACTTCTTGAGTTTCTTCAATTAGGATGGATGACCATGAGGATAATTGAGTTCCCATAAGGGGAAGATGAACGTCTCCATCCTCCAGCACCTCTTTGAGGTTTTCACTATCAGATGCGTCATTTATTTTTACTTTTTCCAGGTTAGGAAGTGCCTCGAGGAGGTTTTCACTAGATGACCATTTTTTATTTTTCTTGTTTTTATTTTTGCGACTGGAACGTTCAGCCTCCCCCAATCCCATGAGGTTGACATATGTATCCAAGGAGATATTGATAGGTGCGCTATCACGTAGGTCCCAATCAATAAGTTCGGGATGGCGAAGGGATAGGCTAATGGGAAAGACGGATAAGCAATCAAACATGGATGACAGATCCATGTGATCAACATCATCGTACGCATGTATGATAGATTCCTCCTTGGGTATGTCTTCCAAGGGGCCATTGTCCATAGTAACACTATTGGAAGTATTAGATGATGTTGTAGGGCCTTTCTACTTTTTTTCATATCTGAGGCCTATATTCCTTGGCAACTTTGATACATCAATAGGTTGCAACCATCCCTGCTCTTCCTTACCTAGGCCCTTGCCTTGGTAGTTATACTTTTCTACGAACTTAGCTGACCAAGGGTATACTTCTTAAAAATATTACTTTAAAGATGGATCTGGTTGGGGTTCTTCATGGTATACCCACTAACTGATATCTTCTTCTAGTGCATCTGTCTTTATACTAAGAGACCGGAAAGTGGTGGTGGGGATGTTTTTAACACTGAAGGTGACAGTCTTGTCTTCTTTTGGAGTAGCCTGCGAAGGTTGGTCATACATGTGTGGTGATGGTGGCATGGTTGCCACATTTAGGGATGTATGCATTTCATATTCACCACACCCCTTGTCAATGATCTGGACTTTGGTGACTGTAGGATTGGTGGCAGGAGATGGAGTGGCTGTTGTGGTGGATGGTGGATTGGAGGATAATGACTGAGATGCCCCCATTTCAACCCCAGGACAATAATGTAAATGGGGAAATGATGCTTCTAGAGTGAGACAATATTCAAATGGTTGTGGGTCGGCATAAATGGTGATCTCTTGTCCATTAACCGAGAATTTTAGGCACTGATGGTACGTGGAGGGGACGGCTTGCATGGCATGGAGCCATGGGTGGCCGAGGAGGAGATTATATGGTAATTCTAGATCAAGGACATGACAAGTAGTATACTGAACTACAGGTCCAACCTAATAGGAAGACTGATAATCCCTTCAAAATTTCTTTCTGCATTATCATAAGCCTTGATCGTGATGATTTGATTACTCAAATCCACTTCAGTATACCCCACCTATTTTATGAATTTCAGAGTGCATAGATTGAGGGAAAATCCATTATTTACTAGGACCCTTTTTATTTTATGATGGGCAACCAGGACTTCAATGTGCAAGGGACGGTTGTGATTGGCATCAATATTTGGCATATCGTTATGGCTGAAGTGTAGCTGGTAAGATAAAGCCAGGTGTCCCACTAAAGCTTGGAATCGTGTGGGATCGATATCATTAGGTACATGGGTTTCCTGTAAGGCTCTATTGAGAATTTCTTGATGTATGAGAGAAGACTTAAGCAAATCCAAGATTGAGATCTAAGCAGGGGTCTTTCCTAAGTGATCAAGAATGTTGTACTGAGAGTTTACAATATTTTATTGAGCGGATGTGGAGGCTATCAGGACAGTAATGCGGGATCATCATGTAGTAACAACACATTGGGGATCTTTAGCTTTAACATGTGTCATAGACACACAGGGTTCTACCTGCTCAATGTAATGGAAAATGCCATCATAATTGAGGGGTACATTTTTATAGCTTATATTATTTGTGTTGTTATCTTGGGGATTGTTGTTGGAGGTGCTTGCGCCTTCATTATGGTTAGGGAAGGCATTTTGGTATATCTACAATTGAGCATTAGATGACAAAGCTTGACTGGTGTCGACTTTGATATCTCCTCGATCGATAAGATCTTGGACATAGTTTTTGAGACCTTGACACTTATTCAGAGTGTGTCCTTTAATTTTATGGAATTCACAATATTCATTCTCCCTAAACCAAGAAGGTTTAGGCTTGGATTCATCAAGTGGTTTGGTGACAGGGTACGTGATCGGATAGTTGACCTATAACAACTTATTGAAGACGACACTCAAGGGTTCTCCTAATTGAGCATACTGGTGTGTGTCATTCCCTTGACTGTTTTGGTTTGACTGTTGAGGAGGACTAGATGCCTCCTATGGCACGGATATGGCATTAGGTACAAATGGTTGTTGTCTCTGGGATGTATTGGCCACCTGAACATGTTTAGTGTCAGTGACACCATCATTCACTGCATTTTTGTTCTTGTTCCAAAAGTGAGACTTATCACTGGACGACCTTTCTTTGTCGTGGTTGTGTATCTTGATGTGCCCTTTGGCAATAAGGGCACGTTCAAGGATGGGTCATTTTTCCACTATCTCAGTGAATCTAGTGACACAGTGTAACCTAAAATTATGAGCCATGTTGGGATGAGAGTTCTCCATAAAGAGGGTGACCATATATTTCTCTTTGAGAGGGGTTTTCATTCGGCTCGCTAGCACACACCACCTCTGAAGGTAGCTAGCAAAGGTTTCACCTTCCCGTTGTTTTTCTTTGAGGAGATCCAAGGTATCAATGTCCTTCTCCAAATTGAAGGAGAAGTAAGAAACAATTTTTTCTGAAAGATTTGCAAAGGATTTTATGGACCCTTGTTCTATACCCATGAACCATTCTAGGGAATTTCCAGTCAGGCTCCGTGGAAACATATGCAAGAGATAGTTGTCGTTGTGCATAACTTCCTGACACTGGGAGTAAAACTCTTGCAAATGGGCCTTAGGATCTTTGTTTCCCTTGCATCTGTCAAATTTTGGTATTTCAAAGAGTTTAGGGAAGGGGATCAATGAGATGGAGGGATCAAATGGATAGGGACATATGTCTTCAAATTTGAATGATTGTTTTCCAGTCCCAGCTTGAAGATCTTTCAGAGCGGCTTTGATTTCTAACAGATCTGAGTTGACTGGTGGCATGAGAGCCAAAGATGGGTTAGATGGATATGGATGATAGGACGACGAAGGATTTTGTTGAGACAGTGTCTGAAGGTTGAGGTATGGATTTTGATAGTGAGATGATGATATCTCTTGCTAGTATGCCGGGGGAGTTTTTGGTATTGGGGTTGTTGTTGTGAGGTATAGTATGGATTTGTTTGATAAAAATGCACAGTAGGATGCTGAGGAGGTTGGATGTGATGTTGTGGATTGGCCTGCTGGTATTGGAGGTACTGTTATGACTATTGGGAGGCCACATAAGGTGGTTGTTGGTTATGATAATAATAATGTTGGGGAGGTTTTTGATGTGATGTTAGGTGTTGCGTGGGCCGAGACAGAATGTTGTATTGTGATTGAACTTGTGGACGTAGAATGGATGCGAGGAACGGGGATATGGTCTGGGCAGGAGGTTGAGACAGATTGCCTTGCGATTGGTGTGGTGGTTTTTGTGAAGAGATCAAGGGGTTATGCGGGGGATGTTGTTGACGAAGCAGCTGAGATAATGTAGAGGCATTCTGCAAAGGAGGTTGTTGGGTACCAAAGGGAACATTCGGTTGGGATGTACCCAGCGGCGGTAATGGAGGTGGTATGTTAGATTGGGGAGGCTATTGAGATGTGTATGAAGGCGATGGTAGATTTGTGGCCCCAGGAGGTGGAGGAAATGCGGTAAAAGGGTTGCCCCTAATGTTGATGGGAGGCTGATTTGAAAGGGGTGGTGTCGTTAGCATTAATGGTGGAGGTTGCGGAACATTTTGTGGCATGTCATAGCCCAAAGGATTGTTGGGATCAGTTACTTGAGGATCCCCCATGACTAAGATTGTGGCGTGTGGGGGATTTTTAACGTGATACAGAACAACGTTGCCAAATTCAGGTTGGTGCCAACCCTCCATCGGAGGGACATTGGGGATGTACAAAATACCTGGTGCGTTTTGTGAACCTTGGGGTATGTTAGATGTGGAACTTCCATACTTGGATAGGTCGATACTTGATGGAGGCAGGGACATTGGGGATGCACGAACTACCTGGTGCGTTTTGTGAACCTTGGAGTATGTTAGATGTGGAACTGCCATACTTGGATAGGTCGATACTTGATGGAGGCTTCACACCTTTTCCAATTAGGTGGGCCAAGATTTCTTCCCCATTATTTTCGAGAAGGCGATCTGTTATTTGCACATTGATAGGGTTACTAAAGTGTTCCTCAAATGTAAGTTCGGGTTGGTTGACCATGTTCTCATCCCCGGGTGGTGATGTGTTTTGACCATCAATATTGGATTATGATGATGTACCATTATGAGGATCTTGAGGGATATTTGTACCGTTATTGGGATCTTGTGAGACATTAGCTGGGTTGTTGGGATCTTGAGGGATGTTTGGTTGGGAATTTTGGGCTTGTTGCTCAGCCATTTTCCTTGTATGTGACAGGGTATGAATGGGCATGCAAGATTATAAGATGAAAGGATGTTAGGATGATCCTAATGATGAAAGGATTGCCTTGATTCAATGATGGATTAGCTGACAAGAAGGTGGTTCAATAGGATTGGTTCGGATGATTGATTCGACTGAAGTGGATTTGTTTGATAAGATCATATTAGGTTAATTGGTAGACAATTGGTCAACCAGGATTCGATGATATGAGGATTTGATTTGGATTGATGATCGATTAATAAGATTGGATGGTAGGATGAATGATAATGACCAGAATCCAAAACTGAGTTCAAGAGTGATCCTTGGTAATGCTAAGTGTTGATTAATCGACTAAAGGGTGGATGTATGATAACGACACCAAATCCAATTTGAGATAGAAGTGGATTGATTGGGCCGACAAGGATGACCGACTTAGGATGGATGACAATCCTAAGTCGGTTGTGATAGATGACGATTAGAGACGAACACCTAGGTCAATTTGGACAACTGCTTTAACGAAGTTTGGAGAAATGATAACTAGAACGTGAAGAACGACTGAGTGAATGTGGGTTCAAAATGGATGAATGAGGGCTCTGAATGGGTGGATGGATGCTCAATGGTGGAGGTTTACTTTTAGAATGAGGAAACGAAGGTTCAGAACGAGCGAATGATTACCTGGAACTTGAAACCGACAATCCCGAATAAAAGGATACTTTCAAAATGGCTAGACAAAGGACTAGAAAAGCTACTTGAAGGTCAGGTCCGCTTGTGGAAGGGGTCAGGTCCACCCCTCAAGGTCAAGTCCGCCCTTGGATGGGTCAGGTCTACCCCTGGAACTGAAAATGGCCAGAAATAACTATTCGAACTAAAAACGGGCGAAAATAGTTATTTAAGATGGGTAAACGGGCACACTGAACAGGACGATGAATGCTCAGACTGAGGGGATGAACATTTAGGATGGCGAATGGACTCTTGAAGTGGGTGTACGAACGTTCAGAATGGGAAACGAGTGATCAGAACAATGAAGCAGGCACGTGAAACGGTGAAATGAGTGCTTAGAATGATGAGACAGATGATAAAACTAACTAGTCAAGGGTCAGGTCCGCCCCTGAGATGGGTCAGGTTCGCCCCTGGTGGGAAAGTCTTCCTGTCGGGAGGGAAGGTTCGCCTATCAGACAAAAGTTGGTTAAATTTGGCTAAAACAGGCTTAAAAGGGCTGGTTCAAAGGTCAAGTCTGCCTTTGGATGGGTCAGGTCCGCCCTTGGAGGTCAGGTCCGCCTGTCCAAAGGGTAGGTCCACTTGTCGGACAAAAGTTGGTCAAAATTGGCTAAAATAAGCTTAAAAGGGTTGGTTCAAAGGTCAAGTTTTCCCCTAGATGGGTCAGGTTCGCCCCTAGATAGGTTTAAACTTGAGTTTTGAAAAGATGACTAAAGAAAAGGACCCTAAACACAACAAACATCAATCAAAAGGATACGATTGAACAAAAAATTACTGGTTTTCCACGAAGAAGACAATTGAAACAACACAATCCTAAGACTAGTAGAAAGGGGTATGGCTAACAAAGTTTTCTATTCTAGGATGAACATGGTGGCTAAGGAGTCATTGATATACACCCGGTACGTGAGGCCCAAACCATGAACACCAACCCGTTACAATCATGAGTCTAGAACCTTAGCAAGATACTAGAGGCTTGGACCAACTCTTCACATCATCCCGACGCTTCACCAATTACAATGTGGTTGGATTGAGGTACAATTTTTGCTCTCCCTCCTTTATATACCCCGCCGATACGCGTGGTTGGAATCGTCCCTTGGGGTGATGAAATCCCCAAGCAAGTCCTGCTAAGAAAAGAAAAAAGAGGGTGAATCAAAAGACTTGGTAAGCTACAATTTCTCGTCACCCAGGATCGCCAAATGGCACAAGGGAATTGGATACGTCAAATATCTTACCAAAAAGCACGACAAACAAGATTAATCGACACCCCTAGTTAAACTATGTGTCTAAGTTATGCAAAACAAGAAGTAGCAGCTGATAAAAGACTAACATTTCAAGGAAAATTGTTAGTGAATCTTGTCCTTGTTCCTCGTCAAATGTCGATCAGATGCTTGCACAGACTCAAACAAGACACGTTAGGGGGTTAGAAACACTTAAAACAACCAACAAAAGTGCTAAAAACTAAAATTTCACCTTCTGAAAAAAGTTGCCCAGGTCAGGTTCGCCTGTCTGGAGGGTAGGTCCGCCTATCTAGAGGTCAGGTCCACTTGTCTGTCAGGTCAGGTCCACCTATCTGGAGGTCAGGTCCACCCCTCTGTAAAAAATCTACAAAAACTCAGTTTTTAGAGTTTGTGGAGGGCAGGTCCGCCCCTGGGCAAGGTCGGGTTCGCCCCTAGAGGTCAGATTCGTTTGTCTGTCAAGTCAGGTCCACCCCTGGATGGTTGGGTCCACCTCTCTGCAGGTCAAGTCTGCCTCTCTGCAACCTACACCTACAAAAAGTGAAAAAAAAGCAAACGTGAAAGATACAGACTCGTTTGTGGGTTCCACTGGGCATGCCAGAAATGTGAACGGGTGAAAATATGTGTTAGAAAATGAGCAACAAACAAAAGAGTGCAAACAACAAATATAAACACCCTACACCTCAAGATTGGGCAAATGATTAACTTAACAAAATAAAATGGAACATTTTACCTTGTTGAATTATCCTTTAGTTGGCCCTTCGATTTTCGATGTAGTGTATGCTCCTTGGATGGCAAAAGATGCAAGTGTGGGATGCAAGATAGATGGAAAATAGGTGATAATAGATGAAAATGCAAGTATTTGGCTAAGTATGGCTCAAGAGAAAAATTTGCAATAGTTTGGTTAGCACAAATGATCTCCCTCCAAAATGAGAGAAAAGAGGGGGTATTTATAGAGAATTTTGAATTTTCTAGGGAAATGGACGGTTGAGATTAAACCAACATGGCAAAGATGTAGGGCTATGGTGAGTTGAGAACTCACAAGTCCTCACATCTTGACATGTGGCATGTGAAGTGGCTTGAGAAAGATTATGTGTAAATGAGTTGGAAGGAGAGTACATGACATGGAGGTACTACATAGTACCTTGGGATTTGGACAAGATCTCCTCATAAAGGAGGTCCTTGTCCCCATGTGGGTGAAAGGACATGTGAGGAATTAAAAATTCCTCAAATATCCACATGGGAATGAGAGAAAAAATTTAAAATTCTTTGGAATGCATTGGGGGATTAAATGCAAATTAAAAATTCACATGGAGAATGGAGTGTCTTCTTCAAAAGAAGAAAGCCTTTAATAAGGTTGACTTAAGACACATTCCATAAATGACATGGGGATTAGGTTGACCTAATTAAGTGATTAAGGTTGTGCAAGTACTTGATTAGACAAATTAATGACATATTATAGGCAATTGGGAAATTATGGAGGATGTGACCCTAATGATGATTAGGAGTGTGCACATCTTAACCATAAATTAATTATGATTAGAACAGGGTTAGATGGTTAAGAGGGATTAGAGACCAACTTGCAAAAGTTGGAGGATGTAACAATGAGAGAGAAAGTGAGGAATTAAAAATTAATTTAAATTTCAAAAGGTAATATGACTAAATTAAATAAAGTGGTATATTTATTTAATTTAGAGAGGAAAGAGGGGGAAAATATTTATTAAATTAAATACTTTGGAAACTTTATGTAGGACATGAAATATTAATTAAATGAATGATTTAATTAATGCCAACAAAGAGGATGAAGTAGATGAGTAAAGATGAATAAGGAGACGCCTTTGACCATATGGAAGTGGTCAAATTTGGATGTCTACACTTATATTGTGAGCTAATCCTCACTATGGTTTTTCCCTCCTTTGGTTTTCCACATAAATCTGGTGTTCTCTTATGTTTGGTGTTGAGTTGTTTAAGTTTTCATCATCTACTTTTCATGTTAAAACTTCATAACAGATTAAGCGTTTAATGAATACATGTGGATCTGAATGTTAATGAGGGTTTTGACGTTATGATAAGATACAATTGATTCACCCCTCCCCTCTCAGTTGTTTTGTTCATTCAACACATAGTGCATGTGATATTTTATTGTGAGATTTTATACCTATTACACATCAAATGGTGAGCTAGTTGCCTCATCTGTGAATGTATCACTTGATGTTTCGACCTTGTTTGCATGTTTTGCATGCAATGATGGATTTTTATATGGTATAAATTGTTGTTGTAGATCATGTAGAAACTCCTCCTTATGTAATGGTTTTTAATAAAACTTTAGTTTGTGTCCATTGACCATTAAGGAGAATCAGATTGAATCTATGTTAGTTCTAGTTGGACCGTTCCACTCTGAAAAACATACTTAATTTCATACGGGTCAAGCCACCTTGTTTGCAATTTTCCTTTGTGGTCTTTATATCATGAATCATAAAGCAATTCCCAATCTCCTTCATTTAATTCCTTGGTTTTAGTAAATTGGTCATATCATTTGATTCTTTGCTTTTGCATAATCTTTGTATGATGGATTACTTCCATCCTTATTGAATCTATGTTAGTTAATTGGACCATTCCATTCTGAAAAACATACTTAATTTCATAAGGATCAAGCCACCTTGTTTGTAATTTTCTTTTGTGGTCTTTATATCATGAATCATAAAGCCATGTCAAATCTCCTTCATTGAATTCCTTGGTTTTAATAATCTGGTCATGTCATTTGATTCTTTTCTTTTGCATAATCTTTGAATGATGGATTACTTCCATCCTTATTTCATCCAAAATGTTGATATTGTGTAATCTATCCTTTTATGCTTTAGACAGGTCAATTCTAAGTTGTACTATTGTTCGAAATGTTTTATGCTCAAATTCAATTGGCAAGACAAGATTTTTCTCATACACCAATTTATATGGTGTGTACCCTATTGCGGTCTTCCAAGTCATCCTATATGCCCAAAAAACTTCATGTAACCTTGCTGCCCAATCCTTTTGATGTAGTTGAACTGTCTTTGTTAGAATGGATTCTATCTCCTTGTGTTGTGACTTCTACTTGCCCATTGGCTTGTAGATGGTAGAGGATTGACTTTCTATGTTTGGTTTCATATTTATTTACTAACTTTGTAATCAAAATAGAAGTAAATTGAGGTCCTTGGTTTGTGACTATATCCCTAGGCACAATATACCTAGTGAAGATTTCTTCATAAAGGAAATTTGCAACATTGCTATCTTTGACAAACTATAGTGCTTTAACCTACACCCATTTTGTCAGATAGTCAAGTATAGACTAGAATGCATTCTTTATTATTTTATGTGGGAGATATTGGCCTAATGAAGTGTAATCCCTATTTTTCAAATGGTGTAATGAATAATTGTGACGAGAGGAATTTCATCACTCCTAGTAGGTCTACCCATCCTTTGTCATCTATCACACCTCCTTGTGTATTTAACTACATCTTTGTGAAGTGTAAACCGATAGTAACTAGTGGTTAAGATCTTTAGAGTTGTTCACTTGGTTGCAAAGTGACCTCCATGGCTCATCATGACAAGCCTTAAAGATATCATATATTTCATCCTCCCTTATGCATCTTCTCGTTATGTCATCTAGCCCTGTATAAAAAAGATAACCACCACCCATGAATAAGGAAAGTTTCATTCTACCAAATGATTCCTTTTTATAGGTGAGAGATGTGGAGGTGTTCTTCATACAACCAAGAAATTATCTATGTTTACATACCAAAGTGTTTGCATAGAGAAGGAAAACAAGTGTTTATCTGGAAAGGAATCATCCACCACTTCTTTTGATTTGATTTATAGCCAAGAAAATAAATCAACAACTACATTTGCTTTCCCTAGTATATCCATAATTGTTATATCAAATTCTTGTAGTAACAATAACCATCTAACAATTATTCCACCAACCACTGGTTTTTTCATCAAGTATCTTAATTTTGTGTGCCTTGTATGAACAAAGACAAAATATTTAGTGATATAATGTCTAAATTTGTTAATGGCATATACCACTGCTAACATTTCCTTCTTAATAATAGTGTAGTTAAGCTCAACAGCCTAGAGATTTTTACTGATTTAGTAAATTACATACTGAAATTTCCTTCCTTTTGTCTTAGAACAACACCTATGAAAAAATCAAGAGCATTTGTATGTATGTGGAAAGGAATTCTCTAGTTAAGGCCTCTCAAAACAAGGGTCTTTGTGAGAGCTATTTTGAGGGCTTCAAAAGCTTCCTAGCAGGAAGAGGTCTAGTTAAATTCAATGTCTTTAGATAAAAGAACAAACATGGGGGCTATTATTTTACTAAAATATTTAACAAACCACATGTAATATCCTACATGGCCAAGGAAACTCTTGACATATTTTTTCTTTTAGGGAATAAGAAAAGTAGAAATCACTTCTATTTTGTTAGGATCCATTTGTATCCCTCTAGTGGAGACAAAGTGTCCCAAGACCACTCCTTTATTCATTATCATGAAACATTTTTCATGATGTAAAGAGAGGTTTTGATTTCAATAGCTTTGAAGTAATTTCTCCAATTTTCTTAATGCTTCTTCATAAGAGTTCCCATAAGTGGTGAAGTCATCCATATAAATCTCCATTGAGTCATGTGCAAAATTCAAAAATATGCTCAAGACTGCCCTCTAGAATGTTGTAGGTGCATTAAACATTTTAAATGGTAAGACTGAATAAGCACATGTACCCCATGGACAAGTAAAGGGAGTTTTGTCTTGGTCTTATGAATTTATCTTTATCTGGTTGTATCCACTAAACCCATCTAGGAAGAAGTATTTCTTTCCTAGTAGTGAATCCAACACTTTATCAATAAAAGGAAGAGGAAAGTGATCCTTCCTTGCGGTTGCATTTAGCTCCCTACAATCTACACATACTCTCCATTTACCTCCTTTTTTGGTACAATCACTAATGGGGAAACCTATTGGCTATCTAATATGGGATAAATAAACCTTGCATCCAATAATTTCTACAATATTTTTTCACTATATCTCTCACATTCGGGTTCATCCTTCTTTGTGGTTTCCTAACTAGCTTCTATCCTTCATTAATGTAGATTGTGTGCATACTTAGACTAGGATCCATGCCCTTCATGTCATGATATTCTCAAGTAAATGCTATTGTGTGAGCTTGCAACATTGCAAGTAATGTTGATTGCTAGGAAACTATCAACTGGTTATTGACATTGAGTGTTCTGCCTAGTGTGATTTCCATGGTTAAAGCAAAAGTCATGACAGAAGCAACATCCAACCTTGATAGATTGAGATTACAACTATGGGGAAGTAGTGATTGGAAAATATGGGAAGTGGACTTAGAGGCATTTTTAGGTATGATATTGTGTAAGGGGTAGTGTAAGTATGCTAGACAGTAGTGTTGCTACAGGTCTACCATAAGATTTTTACATAATTTGGAAAAGGACTTTATCTTCATCTTGAATTTCAATCATTGGGCTACGCTCTATAGTCATGAGTTTTTGTAGAGAGTATTGGTCATCTAATACCAGGGTTAGCCATATAGTTTGTTCCAATTTTGCATGTGGTTGTGCAGGTAGGTAGATGTAGGTAGATGACTAATTTTTTGGTCACAATCCTATTGGAAATTATCATATTGCCAGACCTACATCCAACAAATGCATTTGCAATAGCTAGCCATGGTCTTCCTAACATTAAGGGGTATACTACAAGGTTGACTTTGAGATACAAAACCATAAAGTTTGCTAGATATTCCCATCATTCTAGTGTGATAACTAAATCCTCAATAATACCTTATGGCTTGATAGTTGACCTATCTATTAATTGTAGAACGGTAGGTGTAGGTCAGAGATCTGTCAGTTGAAGTTGTTGCATTGTTTCCTTTGTCATTACATTGATGACTACCCCTAAGTTAGTCAAAGTGTTCTTGATAAGTGTGCCATTAGTTTGTACATCTACAAAAGGACTCCCAAGATATGCATATTTTGGTACAACTATGTTGTCTAACATGATGTCAATTAGTTGTTCTAAAACATGGACAATTTAGGGGTCTTTCCTTTTCCTGCCTAGCTTTTTGAGGCACAATTCTCTCATAGTTTTGTGTATATCAGTGCTTTTTAATGGCTTGAATCAATGGCACCTTAACATAAACATTCTTGAGTTGGCTCAAGAAATCAAATTTAGGCTCATAATGAGATTTTTGTGTTGTTAGACTCTTTGGAAATGGTGGTTCCTTACTTGTGATGTCTTGATGTGTCTTACCTTGTTCAGGTTACTTTATTGAATTGTCAATGGTTTCTATTGTTGGTTCCTCATATGTAAGTTTTGTGATATGAGGAGATGATGGTTTGGAAAGCATCCCTCCTGAATGAAGGTGGACATTACTTACCTCAACCCCATAGGTTGGGTACTAGATGGATTCATTAGCATAAGCCTACTGAACATACTTATTGTTAGGGTTTGGTGCAAGTTGATCTAGCAACTGAGGTGGTCTTGGTCACGTTGGGGTTGTAATGCTGGGTTTGGCATTATGGTGAGATTTTGTTATTGTAAGGATTGTTGTAGCCGTGGGTAGCTAACATTTTGGTTTTTCCACTATTGGTTCCCATGCCATTGTGGTGGCCATTGGTTTTGTGAGGGCTGCCACTGACAATTATAGTTTGAGGCTTGGTATGATTGTGGTGGCCACATCCCCTATAATGGAGCCCAATTAGATGGTTGGGCTATTGGGCATGATTGATTTTTCATGCTATTTTAGGGTTGATTATTCCAATTAGAGAAGTTTGTATTACCATCAGGAAAAAATATATTGTAAGATAAAGGAACTTGAGGCATACCTTGTCTTTATTTCCATGGCTTGCACTGAGCAATATAGAACACTTATCCTTCCTCATCCTCCAGGGTACAAAATTCAAGTTTCCTTGCTTCTCCTCATAAATGCTGGCAATCTTTTTACAATTACATTTTACCCTCTTTGGGCAGTAGTGTGGATAATATTCAATGAGAGTAACCTTATCCAGTTGGGTAGCTAGATGACTTATTATATCCTCTTTCATGTTGGACAAAAGGTTGCTTAATTCCACCTTGGAAACACCCGTGGATATCTTGGTGGAAGAGAAGGCTCTAGTACCCCTAGTCTTCTTCATAGATGATCTTCAATAATTTCTACATACTTGGCATATTTCATCAAAAGGTAATTGATAAATATCCCCTGCTCTTATGAGGTTTAAGGCATCCATGCAATCTTCATTTACTACTCACAAAAATACTAGCTTTAATGACTCTAGAGAGAGTCTATTGTAGTGTGACTTCTTTAGGCAGAATTGAAACCTTTCTACATGATATTCAAGTGGTTCTTCTTCCTTTTGTGAAATTTGGAAGATGTCATCTCTCTTCATGTCTACTCCACAATAATAATCCTGGTATTTTCACAAGAATTTTTCTTTCATTATTTCTCAATTTGGTACTATATTTCTTCCTAGCCCCATGAACCACCACAAAGAAGCATCTTTCAATGTGGTTGGAAAGAGTTTTAATCTAAGAGCATCCATGGTGTAATCATAACTTCTGTATAAAACATCAAACCAAACAAGAATGTGTCTGGATCTTCTGTAATTAATCCATAGAAATTGGATAAGGCTAAGGGAGTAAATTTTTGAGGGCAACAAATCATTCTTGAATTGTGATTAGAAACTCGAATGTAATAGGCTCTACTGGATTGTCCACTGCTGCCTCTTCCATAATTTCAAGATGCCTTATGTGAGTTCTCCCTAGGTCTGCAATAGGTATTGGTGTGAGGGGTAATTCTATATCATCGATTCCCTCTATTGGTTCTTCGCTTGCACTAGTATCTTCAAATTCTTCTTGATTCAAGGGGAGAAATCTTCCCAAAGTATCTCTTTTCCTTTGCATACAACAATATCTTGATCTTTAGATAGCTTCTCCTGCACACTGTTAGTGTATAGCTTGAGGTCAATTTTTAAAATGTATACTAATTCTAATTGTTGTAATTGAAAACTTCCTAGTTTATGAAAGTAATGAAAAATTAATTAAAACACAATTAGGAATTATGAACTTAGCACCATCCTCGACAATGGTTCCAAAAATTTAGAGCTTCCCCTTATGTCTAATCAACTAATGTAGATAGAATACATACGATTTAACGAACCTAAAAATCCCAAATTAAGTAGTTCATTGTTCAAAAGGGGGCTTCATTAAATTATCAACTAGGGAATCATAATCTTGAGATGATGTTGTAACTATATACGTAATTGATAATCCTAAACTTTCTTAATTGATTAAGTATAGGTAATTGAACAAGATTAAATTCATCTAAGAGCTTCTTAACTTGAAATAACTCCTATTTGGAAAATAGCTCAAGCAACTACTAGTTACTATAAATGACCTTAGTAACTGCTATGGGTGCTTATCCTTTCAAAGACTATGACTAGTGACTCTCTATGGTGCAACATGACCTATTTCAACTAACTGTTAATAACATTCAACATAAAGTAAATTAGAAACTATAATTTAGAAAGTATAATATAATATTCAACATGATGTAAATTGGAAACAACAATTTAGAAATTATAATTCATTTAATCTAAGCTAATATGGATTTTGTAGTACCTCAAGTGGCCATTGCTTGAGTTGTTGCAATCCACAATGTCTCCCTTCAAATACTAACTCATAAATTCATGAAATTGAAGTATCTTTCTTTATTGCAATTCAAACATACACCGAGCTTTACAATAGAGTATAACAAGTTCTATATTCAATCTATTTCATGCAAATATCTAGCTAGTTGGTCTCTCATAGGATTGTCCATATATACAAGGTCTATGAGAGTTCTCTTATTCCAAAACTGTAAACAAACTATGAGTAACTATCAACTCTTCGAAAAATGTAGGAATAGGACTAGGTCTTAACAAAAAAGAAAGAAAGTGGTGTAGACATCCAAATTTGGACACTTAATTTATCCAAATTTATCACTTTTCGTCTAAACATCCTCTTATCTGAGTTAATTAAGTAATATTACTATTATTTAATTAATATCTTTAATTCTGCTAAATCCCTAAGGTATTTAATTAATAATTAAATACCCCCTCCTAATCTCTTTTCATCAAATAAATTAAATAAATATTACATTTATTTAATTCCTCACATCATTTTCATCTAATCCTAATCCATTTCCTAATATCTCTTCATTAGGATGTACGCAATCCCATTAGATCTCACATCCTCAACTTCAGGCCCCCTCCCCTAATTGTCCTAATGTGATTAATTAAGCCCAATCATTCTCCAATTTTAATTCTTTTTTTTCTCCCTAGGTTCCCCTCTTTGTATGTAATTTTTAATTCACATTCCATCCTTCAAGGCTTCTAGAACCTTGGACTTGTCACAATCTCCACATGTGACCAACCTTGGACTTGTCAATCCTCACATGTGACCAAGTCCCACCTTTTTAGCCCATCTTTTATCTTTTAGACTTTCCTAGAATGTGAATTTTTAATTCACACTTATTTCCCCAACCACCTTTCCTTTTCCCATGTAGATTTTTGAGGAATTCTAAAATTCCTCAAATGTCCCTTTCACTCCCACTTGGGGACAAGGAATCTTTTTTTGTGGAAATCTCCTCACTCCCCAAGGTGCATGTCCTTTTTCCACCTCATGTACCTTCTTGACATCCCATTTACACCTCATATCCTCTTGTCCACTTCACCCTCCACATGTCAAGATGTGAGGGCTTGTGGGTCTCAACCCACCTTAGCCCTTCATCTTGGCCATGTTGGATGTATCTTGACCATTGAATTATCTAGAGAATTCAAATTCTCCTATAAATACCCCCTCCTCAAGGGCATTTTCAACACTTTTGTATTTTCATAACTACATGTTGCCAATTTACATCTTCAATCCTTTGCCATCATTTAGCCATCTCATTTAGCCATTTTGCACATCTAATCTTGCATTTAGTCACTCAAGCAATCATCTAAGGAGCACACAAACCATTACAAGCAAGGGCCAATCAAGGAGAAATCAACAGCAAGGAAGGTGAAATCGTTTGTGTCTTATTTTGTCCATTTTCCTTATTGTTTATCACTCTTTTGGCTAATCTTGAGGTGTCCTTGGTATTTTGTCATTCACATTTCTTAGTTATTTTGAACATTTAGAGTAGGATAGATTCCAAGGTATACAATTGGAAGTAAGAGTGTAAGAGTCTAATAAGGGCTCTACACCAATTAAGAAGACTGTTATAACTAGAAAATGTGCCTAACATGGAAGACTTTATTACAAACAGTTATCCCTTGTTAGAACATGCCTCTTCTTCCTCCCATGATTTGTTGAAGGGATGAAATTACGCATGAATATTCATGTTCACATCCTCATACTATCACCTGCATCATCATAGGGAAATACATAGGTGTTGTAATTGGTCACTTCCTCTAACCATTATCCTTCAGTTGCAGGCTGAGAATCCTTTTGTTGCAGGTTGGCAAGTTCTTCACTGTAGGGGTTAGTCTTATTCCAAAGGCATTTTTTCATTATTAAAAACTACAATTAATCATAAAATTCTACTAAATCCTGTAGACATTAAAAGATCACACACTTATTCATTAATATAATATATCCTCTTCAATGTTTTTTAAATACTTGAAGTATATAGAAAGGTTTGGAAATGTCTCTGAAACATAGCAGAAATGAGATAAAAAAACATGAATCTAAAGCAAGGAATTAGACATTTCTAGGGCTCATCACCATGTGTTTTAGATCACAAGACATTTTAAATATGTGCTAAAAAAATTGTATAAACTTGGTGCATTCTTCCCCATACCATCCACAAAGCAATGGATATGTAAAATCAACTAATGAAAGCTTGATGAAGATCATAAAGAGGACACTTGATCAAAACAAGAAGAGGTGGGATGAAAAGCTCAAGTAAGCTCTTTGGGTTGATATGGTTACTTTCAACCAGGTTATTAGATGCAATCCATTTGAACTGGTATATGGAGTTGAGGCTAGGATTCCCATCAATTTAGAGTTTCCAGTGTATTAGTTGTTGTGAGATATAAATGTTGATCAACCATGTGATGTTGTGCCTTTGAGGATTAGAGAGCTAACCAAGCTAGATGAGAAATGAAGAGAAACACAAGAAATGAGCCTACAACATAAGTGGATCATAAAACATCTACATGATAAGAAGTCATCACCAAGGGAGTTTCAGGTTGGTGACTTGGTTCTTTTGTGGAATGCTAGGTCAAAAGATAAGGGAAATAATGGAAAATCCAATCCCTAATGGCTTGGACCTTATGGAATTGTTAAGAGATATGAACTTCATGTATATTTTCTTATGGATTTTGATGGAGAATTATTGGAGTTTCTTGTGCATGGTTAGCATATGAAGCATTAGTTTTCGTAGGTGGTGGAGCTCACAATTTTGAATGGTGATTGAAATGTTACATCTTCCATATTTTACCCATGTCTTCATGTAATCTTGATTTTATTTTAGTTAGGATGGTGTTTTATTTTGGTCTTGTTGGAAATTTTGTGGTTTTCTTGGAGATATGTGATGAGGTAAAAATAACCTCATCAATATAATGGACTCAATATGCAAACCTATACCTTTTAGCCTAATTTACCCTGCCAATTAATTACCTTTAGGATAAATAATTGCTCTCTTTTTATGAATAAATGTGCAAACTTTACTTCTTGGAATTATTCGAAATAAGCTAACTTATGTTGATTTAATCATTTAGTTCTTGAGCATTTCATAGGTCAACTTCCACCCCCTCGGTTACCATTCCAGTCAAAGAGAAATGAAAGCAGGTCTCAACACCGTTGAAGACAAGCGAGTGGGCGTTGGAATTTCAGGAGCATACATTATGGGCTGAGTCTTCATAGTTCTGTTATTTTTTAGTTTCAAAAACTTTATGGCTCGTGTCAAGCCTCTTTAATATTTCATGTCATGGGCTTTAAAGTCCATTAGTTGTTGATAATTTGTTGAAGACTTTATTAACTAAAAAGTAGGATTTCGTTAACCACTTTCATATAAATATGTAATTGTTGAAAATGATGAATACAAAATAATATTGTTATGCTTCCAATATGTCTTTTTGAGTAAAACTACCATATGAATAAAAATGAGTTTTCCCGCCACTCTTTGAGTTACTAAGCAATGTGAATGGAGTCTTTTGAATGAAGTATCTTGGAGATTACCAGTGCATGTGATCTAAGATAGCTGTAGAAACACCCAAGAGCTAGCCACTCAAGGGTTATAGATAGATAGATAGATAATTATTTTACTTTTCATTTTGTACTTTCCTTTAATAGATAAAAATTAAAATTGGAATTCATTCTCATGTGTGTGTCATGTTGTCAGTGTCAATCCTGCAAGTTGTAGTTAAGTCCGTAGTCTTTGAATTTGGTATCTGAAGTTCTAGAGCATCTTCTTTCACTCATTGCAGATTGTTAAGTCATTCTATGCTAGCTATTTTAGATTGTTATCTTTTGATTAGCCCAATGTTTCACAACTTCTTTACTGGTTTTACTTCTTCAACAATTTATACATTTCTTAGTTTAATCATTTCCATGCTTTCTAGTTTAGTGGTTATGCTTTTTAGATTTATAGTTTTCTGCTTCCTAGTATAGTTATTTCAAGTTTTCTAGATAGATGATTTCCTTCTTTCTAAGTTTAGAGGCTCTTTAGTTTAGAGTTTTATTCAGCTATTTGGTAGTTAGACAACCTACGAGAGATAGTCAAGATGACTTCTATTGCATACAACCTTTGGACACTACCCAGTCGATATATTGATGTGTTTATCAACTAAAGTGTTAGGACCTAATGACAACCTATCACTTTTTGGCACCATTTGCAGGGACCCTTCCTTTTTCTAGTGTCAGTAGGGGATATCTTGAATACCCCTTTTAGGAATAGAAATAGTTCTTCGGCTTCTTTTCTACATAGTCAGGAAACGAGGCCCCCATGGAAGGTTCATTCCAAAAACCCCCACAATCAACGTACCAATAACAAGTAGGGAGGAAGGAAACTTAGATCAAGAACTTACTGAGGAATTGACCGAATAGGGTCAACCTGAGACCTTCCCACGTACCCCGAAATGAGAACGTATAGTGGTCAAGGAGCATATTCTTTTGCAAACTCCTAAACCTCGCCCAACTGAGCGAATTTTAGAAGAGGATTGCATCCCCTTCAACATCATGGGTGACCATAGAAATGTCGCCAACAACAACAACAACAACCCTCCACCACCACACACATTCACTTATCCTATTGCTATTGATGCAAATGACGATGTGACAATGAAAAATATCTCATCGACTTTCTTTCCAACCTTTCGAGGTTTGTCTACTGAGGACCTTGATCAATTTCTATTTGAGTTTAAATTCTCGTGTTAGACATATGACTACAATAATGATAATCAGAAACTAAAGCTTTTCCCTTCCACTCTGAAAGACTCAGCTATGCGCTAGTTTATGGGATTGGCTTCTCAGTCGATAACCTCTTGGAATGAAATGGAGTCTACCTTTTTGGAGAAGTACCAAAGTTACTGCAGGGTCAATGATAGGAAAGAAGAACTGTTCAAGATAAGGCAAAATGAGGATGAAAGTTTAGAGGATTACCTAGATAGGTTCATCTTCTTATCTAAATGTTGTGGTGGAGAATACATAAGTCTTGATATTTTGAAGACCTTATTCCTTAAAGGTCTCGATGATAAAGCTCAGAGGATTTTGGATTTAATGGGAAAAGGAGACATGTCCCAACTGGGACTAAACGATATTACAAAATTGTGTCAGAATTTCTCTCGCACTCATGGAGGTATCTGGAAGTTCACCCCCTTATGAGGTTCTAATGACATAAACAAACTTCGTGAGGAGCTAGCCAACTTCAAAACTGACATTCTTGTTCATATAAACACCACCTTAGACGTCATACAGGCTAAAACCCGAAATCTTGAGACCTTGTCTATTTACTACCCTAGGTGTCGAAACAAACATTTGTTAAGGGAATGTCCCTTGGACAAAGTTTACAAGATTGATGTTTGTCAAGTGTGTGACAAAAATCACCCCACTAATCAATGTGAGCTACTGAATGCCATCAAAAATTCTAAGAAAAGAACGACCCCAGTTGAGGAAGAAGTGAACGTTGTCAATCAAAGAACTGAGGCAATTTTTCCTATGGCCAAAATTCCAACCCTAACTGGAGACCCCAACCAAATTGGAACAATAATCAATGGGCAGCACCTTGGCCTCAGGCACCACCTCCAGTACCCTCTAATTGGGGAACCTATCCTTGGGGACCACCTGAATGGGAAAACCAATCTTGGGGTAACCCTCAATGGCCCAACCAGTCTCAACAATAGTGGTACCCCCAAAATTCCATTCCTCAATGGAATCAACCTCAACATCAATTTTATATTGGCCCCAGGAGGATGCCTACTCAACAACAAACTCTCCTATACCACCTCCCTAGAACACTCAACTAAATGAACAAGTTAACCAACCACCACTTTCAGTGCAACCAATTCTGAATCCAAAGAATAATCGTCCAAATACTCCGGTGTATTCCGTCGAACAAGACAATGCCACTGGACTTAACACCATACACTGTGGAAATCTACAATTAAGGTCTGGAAAAACACTTTTGCAGCCGACTATTGAAGAAATCCTAGATGAACCTATCAAGAAGTCTGTTGAGAAAACCACAATAACGCCCACATCCATAGAAAAAATCCCAGACACTACGCAACATAAGCCTGACCCACCATCTTTAGCTGGAGCTTCCGACCTACCTCAGGAGGAGGGGGGTCAGTCTCCAACAAAATTTTTGAGGGATTCCATGCCTAAAGACAAAATCAAAACACCTTTTCCGAAGTGTTTGAAACCAATTCCTATGAAATATGCTCCGAAAATGACCTCACCCACTGAAACTACATTGATACAAGAAATTAAAAAATTGCAAATTGAAGTCCCTTTGCTACAAGCAATTAAGGAAATTCCTGAATTAAACCAGCTGATTAAACATTTGTGTATTAAAACCCCAAGGAGAAAACCAAAATGAATCAACATCGTCCACATAAATGGGTACCTAGCTGACTTGTTGGCTAGGACGACCACTACTCTGAAATATGATGATCTAGGTAGTTTGCTTAAAATAGTAACAGTTAATGAGGTAGCAATACCTAATGCTTTGGTGGACTTTGGAGCAACCATTAACGTGATGACTGTTGATGTGATGGAAAATCTGGGACTTACTGATCTACGCCCCACAACTACAGTCTTGCAAATGGCAAATCAATCCATAACTATTCCTAAGAGCATTATTGAAAACGTTCTTGTTAAAGTGGATGGATGGGAATACCCAGTAAATTTTTAGATAATTGAATCCCTTACACCCAAAGACAATTATCCAATAATTTTGGGATGACCATGGGTGGCTATTGTTGCAACCAAAATTGATTGCAGAGAAGGAGGAATGACCATCTCACATGGAACTAATAGAAAACATTCATTTTTGTATCCTCCTGCCAAGCCTGCCGAACACAATAAAGTATGGGTTGATGAACCAGGAAGTCCCAACAGACAGGAAAATTTAGCTTCACTGGCCATGGTATTCATCAAACAACATGGTGAAGAATTAGAGGATGAATTGGAAAACGATGTGGAAAGTCTTACTATGGATTCAGGCAGTGAGGAAATGACAGACATAGAAGAAATTCTAGGACACCCAATCAACATAGACCACGCAGAATTTGATGATTCCAGTTTCATTGGATTACCTTTTCCTTTGATGAACTTAGTTCCAAAAAATCACCATTTCTTTGCAGATGTTGCCTGGCTTCATAAAATTGTACCTCAAAATTGTCCTCTCAACACCCTGATAAGGCCCATGTACATTGTCACATCCAACCATCTGGGATTCAAAACCATTATGTTGCTACTAGGAAAACTTTGAACATCAACAGTTGGTTGACTGAGACGAAAGAACACAGATTGTTTGACACCCTAGTGAATAGATCTAAATCGTTCGCCTAGGACTATACAGATATGAGAGGAATACACCCTAGTGTGTGTACACATCATATCTAGACTTAGGATGTTCGACCTGTTCACCAACCACAATGGAGACTTAATCATGCTTTGAAAGACATTGTTAAAACCGAGATTGAGAAAATCTTACAGGTAGGATTTATCTACCCAATTTTTGATAGCAAGTGGGTGTCACCCCTGGTTGTAGTTCCAAAGAAGAATGGGAAGTGGAGAGTGTGTGTAGACTATAGGGAGCTTAACAAAGCAACACGCAAATATTATTTCCCCTTGCCATTCATGGACCAAGTGTTGGATAACTTGGCTGGGAGGAAATATTTTTCATTTTTGGACGGATTTAGTGGATACAACCAAATACATGTAGTAGAAGACCAAGATAAGATGGCCTTCACCTGCCCTTGGGGGACATTTGCATATCAGGTTCTTCCCTTTGGGCTATGTAACACTCCTGCAATGTTTCAATGGGCCATCTTGGCTATATTTGTTAATTTGGTAAATGAGTGTGTGGAAGTTTATATGGACAACTTTACTGTATACGGCTCAACCTTTGATGAAGTCCTCACGAATCTAGACAAGGTGTTAAAATTGTGTGAGGATCATCGGTTTTCCCTAAGCCTCGAAAAATGTCTAATCATGGTGGAACAAGGAATAGTGTTGGGACATCATATTTCAGCCGAAGGGATTAAGGTTGATCTTAAGAAAATTGAAGTCATACAACAACTTGAGATCCCAAAAACTTAGACTGGTGTCAGGAGTTTCTTAGGGCATGTTGGATACTACCAAAGATTCATAGAAAACTTTAGTAAAATTGTGGCCCCTATGTTTTCTCTCCTTCAAAAAAATGTAGACTTCATTTGGACGCCTGAGTGTCAATTGTCATTTGAAATTATCAAGGAGAAACTCATCTCTGCTCTTGTCCTTCGAGGACCTAATTAGAGCCTTTTGTTCCATATTTATGCCAATGCGTCTGATGATGCCATTGGAGTGGTTCTAGGGAAAGAAGATGAGAATGAGGGAAAATATGCTATATATTTTATCAAGAATTTGACACCAACAAAGAAAGAATTCTTGGTTGTAGTGCATGCAATCAAGAAATTTTGACATTATGTCACGGGATACAAAGTTATAGTGCACACAA
This sequence comes from Sequoia sempervirens, assembly GCA_007258455.2. NCBI lineage: Eukaryota > Viridiplantae > Streptophyta > Pinopsida > Cupressales > Cupressaceae > Sequoia > Sequoia sempervirens. The sequence goes on from VDFB02058242.1 coordinate 3,125,794, forward strand.
ACCATGCAGCCATCAAGTACCTCATGAATAAACCTATGGTAACTACAAGCATAATTAGGTGGTTACTCCTCTAGAAGTTCAATGTGACAATTGTTGGCAAACTAGGGAAGTCCAATGTAGTCGCAAACTTCTTATCTTGGATTAAACATGATGGCGACTCTTCTTTGGTACAAGACAAGTTTCCAGATGAAAATTTGTTCATCTCCACTAAAACCCCTTGGTTTTCTAGTATTGCAAATTATTTAGCCACCACATAAGTACCACCTCACTTTTCATCAAAACAGAAGAAATGCCTCGTTAGAGAGAGTGCCCCTTTCAAATGGGTTAATGGGATCTTGTTTCGATGTGGACCCGATATGGTTTTATGACGGTGTGTTAGGGAAGAAAAGACCTATAGTATCCTCAGGGCTTGTCATAATGACCCTTCTGGAGGGCATTATTTTGCTAAAAGGAAAACTCACAAGATTCTAGGAGTAGGATACTACTGGCCTTCAATGCATAAGAACATCAAGAAGTACATTCGTAGATGTGATGAATGCCAAAGGGTAGGAAGACCAACTGCCTCTAATGAAATTCCTTTGCAACCTCAAGTAGCCCTTGAACCATTTAAAAAATGGGGATTGGATTTTATCGGCCCAATAGACCCTCCTTCACAAGGAAAAGAGTACATTCTAGTCTATATTGATTACCTGACTAAGTGGGCAGAAGTGTAAGCCCTACGTATTGCTAGGGAGGAACAGGTAGCTGATTTCCTCTACAACAAAATTTTCCTCAAATTTGGAGCTCCAAGGACAATTGTCACAGACCAGGGCCCCCAGTTTATATCTAAAGTTTTGTTGGTATTCACAGATCATTTCTGAGTAACTCACAAGAAGTCCTCACCCTACCACCCATAGGCAAATAGACAAGTTGAAGTCACTAATAGGGAGTTGGAAAATTTTTTAACAAAAATAATTTCTTCGGGAAGGAAAGACTGGGCTAGGAAACTACCAGAAGTTGTCTAGGCCTACAACTACTAGCTATAGTCCCTACAAGTTAGTTTTTGGGAAGAAGCCGCTCTTCCCCATTAAATTTGAACTCCAAACCCTTAAAACAACCATGGAGTTGGGCATGGATCTTAAATGAGCCCAAATTGAGAGAGTTTTACAGCTTAGTGAATTGGATGAACTCTGTTTGGACATCGTCCATCAAACTAAACTGGTCCAACAACAACGTAAGGTCTGGCATGATAAACATATCAAAAAGAAATAATTCCATAATGGGGATTGGGCATTATTGTTTGGTTCTAGATACAAGGATCATTAAGGGAAACTTAGAACACACTGGCTTGGATCATACGAAATTTCTGAAGTGTTTGCCAATGGTTCGATCCAGCTAAAACCTATTGATGGTGATACTCGAGCTCTTCTAGTTAATGAGCACTGATTATGTGTCTATCATAAACCTGTTAATAAAGAAGAGTTTATAAAGATGATAAAAACACAGGGATAAATCCAGTGCATTGACTCTACTGAGGCAAGGTCAATATAGTTTTGTCAAATAAATAAATGCCAAAAAAAATAAAAAATTCTGAATGTTTCTTCAATTTCTTCATCAACTTCACCATTTGGACTTGACTAAATTTTTTCTGTATTTTGCAGGACTTCATCTTTTTGGCAAGCACAATTCTGGCGCATCTTGTTGCGATGCTTCGAAACTTGTCAGAGCGATTGTTGCGATGCTACGGAACTTGTTGTTGCAATACTATAGAACCTGTACAACAGACTTGTCTCACTCCTCATCTTGATCCTGCATTTTGACGCATCACTCAATGATGCTTCAGGAAGCCCATGCCAAAATGCCACATCTTTCTTCCTTCTAGCAGCATCTTTTCAGCGATGCTCTGGAATTCTTTCGTTTCTTCCTTCCGGCGACATCTCTCAGTGATGCTCCAAAATTTGCTTGGGTGCTCCAGAAATTTGTTCGGATGCTCCATAAATTTTGGGTTGTTGCTCAGGCTACATATTTTGACGATGCTCCAAAAATTTTGGTTGCTACTCCGGATGCATCTTCCAATGATGCTTTGAAAACTTTGGTTGTTGCCCCGGCTGCATCTTTCCAGCGATGCTTCAGATACTTTGGTTGTTGTCTCGGCTGCATCTTTCCAACGATGCTCCAGAATCTTCAATCTTCTTGCCATGTGCTGATGACATCTCTCTACGATGTTCTGAAACTCTCTTTTCTTTTACTTTGGTTGCATCTTTTCGATAATGCTTCAGATTTTTGTAAGCTTTTTTTTGTAAGCTTTTTCTTTCCAACCTTTTTATTTTTCCTAAGTTCCACGCATGCCCATCATTTGATTTTATGCCGCTTCGAGATCTACTCCCTGACCACATCATACCTAATCTTTCCATAATAAATAAAATTATTCTAACACCTTTTTGTCATAATAATTTTCGTCTCCATTTCAACATCCCATTTGTGTCATTATTATCCAGCGCCACCCTTGCCAAACCACATGACTATCTAATTACGTCAGCACAGGTGAGTGATGTTTGATCTAATGACAAGACCTAAGGTGCATGCAAATTTATTTATTTAAAAAGTTAGTACTTATTTTTAATAAAGGCTAATTATTTGGCATAACTTGTTCCTTCTTGCAATTTTGAAATTTGTGCCTTCACACGATTGCTAAAAGTACGAAAGTAGTTGTGTAATTCCCCATGAAAACTCATTATAATTACTCAGTAAGGTGACAAAAAAGGTGATAATTAATTTCTCCTCTATTGGGTATATCGACACAAAAGTATTTTTCCATTTGCAATTCAGTAAGGAAAAAATTACAGAGTTCTGCAGAATTTTGCCGACTAGCAAAGAAACAAAGAGAATGGAAGGAGCCAAGAAGAAGTTCGAGCCAACTTCTGCAGCTCCATTGTTGGCATTGGGAAATATTGCAGCCTTATTTCAGAAAGTCAAGTGGTTGGAATTCATGAAACAATTTGAAGGGTATACAAAGCAGCTCGTGAAAGAATTCATCGAGAATTTCATAGATGGGAGACCTTGGTGCGCGACAAGCGATTCTGGGTAAGCACGAAAACCATTGCTCATCTTTTTGGTCTCAAAAATAAGGGAATTAATTTGAATGAAAATGACAATGTTCCCTATCAAAACTTGATAGAACTATTTCATAGGGAAGGGGAACATCAACCCATAATGACTATAAGCACTAGGGGAAAAAATAAAGGAATCCATAGAATGTCTCTTCTAGAACCCTAGAGGACTATTGTAGCCTGGATAATTAAGTATTTCACCTATGAGGGACAAATAACTATAGTAGTGGGACCCCCTTTTCGTTTGCTAACTCATTTATGCCACGACATTGAGGACCCTTCTTTTAGGGTAAATTTACTAGCCTTCTTATGTCACTCAGTCACTTCTATGATGGAAAAGTACAAATTTGGGATAGGGCCCCTCAAACATCATGGTCTCATACAGTTAATATGAAAATATCATTTCTACAAAAATCCAAAAAAGAAGTGGAAAAAATTCCCGCAGAAATTTGAAAAAGTAGAACCTAGAAGATCACTCGAGGAGGGAGAATCTTCCAAGCAAAAAGAACAGTTTTTAGAAGGACCCTCCTCAGAGGCATTGGATGCTGCTGAATCCCAACATACCTCAACGCCTCCCAATGGTGATGCGCCGAAAACTTTTCCAGATGAGCTAGAAACCCCAGGATAGGAAGGGGAGGTGGAAATTGTGCACTCCGGAGATGAAGAGGAACCTCCTTGCAATAGGAAGAAACAAAGCAAAGTTACCTTTCAAATGACTCCTCCTCTATGGAGAAGTAAAAGGTTGTCTTCAGGGGAAAATGAAACTGAACCCCTAGGACATAGGCAGTACTTCCAAAAGGAAGAAGGCCAAGACTCTAACAAAGGTGGTAGAAATTGATAGTCACCTGATAGTAAGGAAATAGATGAAACAAAAAAGCAAGGTGATAAATTTCCTAGGGGAGAGGACAAGAAAACCTCATCACCCAAAGACCAAGAGGGGGAGAAAACACAGTCGCCACATTCAAAGCAAATTGAAGATGAACCTGTGGGGGGATTTTCTCCTTTTCTTGACAGAGTGGGAAGCATACTTGAAATTGAGGAAAATGTGCCTCATGAAATTCCTCATTCATCCTTCTCTGTGGAGAAAAGGGATACAAAATCTAGCTAGAGAGACGAAGAATTAGAAAAATTAAAAGTAGAAATTGAGGAATTAAGAACCAAGCTATAGGATGATGAAGCACATATTAACTAGCAGAAAGAAGAGATTGAGGTGCACGTCGCCATTGTAAATAAAAGAGACTAGGAAATTTCAATATTGACAATACAAATGAGGGAAAAAGATAAGCTCAATGAATAGCTGTAGTACCAGATTCAGCAAGATAAGCAACACAAGGATGCACTGTATGATAGATATATGCATATTCAAGACTTGAAAATGATTTTATGCAATTATTTAGCACTTTTGAAGAATAAAGAAATAGAAAAGAAACTAAATTGAATGCTTCTAGGAGTAAGATTCTGGAACTAGAGCAAGATTTGCAAGAGAGTGACACTAAACCTATAATGGAATCAAAGGAGACACAAACTGAACCCATTTTCATAGAATGGTTCCAGGTATGCATCCCTCCAATACTAGTGAAATGGATAGAGCAATGCTATCTTTTAAGGGATGTGGAATTTGAGAATAATAGGTTGAAGAGGGAATTGGTAACGTTAAAAGAATCATTTCATAAAGCATATAGGAGTAAGCTTGTGAAATTGGTGAAATACTATTAGCCTGTAGAAGACCATCTAGGTTGTACTCTATGTTTCTTAATGAATAACTTTTAAGATGGAAATTAAAAAGAATTCGCCAAAATCAGCCACATGATCCTGATGACAAGGAATTTGTAAAGATATTTGTTAAGTCACTCCCTGAACAACAAGATTTTTTATGTGAGTTCTTTGTTCATAATTTGCTCCTGGAAGAATATACAAATTTCTTTGTTAATTTCTTTGTGGGAGAAGTACAATTGAGATCATTCCTGTCTACAATGAGAAATCAGCTTCATTGGTAAGACAGATCAAGAGAATATGCACGTGCAGAAAGGATTGGGGGATTGCAAATGAGATATCCTCATAGGAAGCCTTTCTTTTTCAAGGCACAATTTTTGAGTGTTCTACTTAAGAAGGAAGTATAGGGAAAGTACAATAACAACCTTCGATTGTGCTATGATCACTTTCAGGAATAAGGGCCAAAATTGATAGGAAAAGCTTGGCATGCATGTGAAGAGCGGTATACCCCTCTTCCTATGTATCTCAAGAAAAGGGAAATAATTTCACCCCTTAATATTAGATGGTCCTATAGAAGAGTAGTAGCTTTGGCCAAAATCTTTGAAGGTTTGAAGGTTAATTGGATTGGTATGAGGTACAAACCTCCTCTCCTTCTTTCACCACCTCCTTCAGAATATACCAATCTAGACCAAAGTGATGACAATTTTGCAAGGTGGGTACAAAGAGCCACTTTTCATCAGGGATTCTTGAGGGAGCCAGAGCAGCTAGATATAGAGGCAGACAATTTGTATGATCTTAGTGCCAAGTATGAGGATATGAATAAGGGAAATCAAGGACAGGGAACACACCAGAGAGCAGGAGGACCTGCTGGGGCTTAGGAGGGGGAGGAAATGATGAGCTAAAAATAACCTCATCAATATAATGGACTCAATATGCAAACCTATACCTTTTAGGCCAATTTTCCCTGCCAATTAATTACCTTTAGGATAAATAATTTCTCTTTTTATGAATAAACATGCAAAATTTACTTCTTGGAATTAGTCAAAATAAGCTAACTTATGATGATTTAATGGTTTAATTCTTGAGCATTTTACAGGTCAACTTCCATCCCCCAGTTGCCATTCCAGTCAAAAGGGAAATGAACATAGGTCTCAATACCATTGAAGACAAGTGAGTGGGCGCTAGAATTTCAGGAGCATACGTTATGGGCCGAGTCTTCATAGTTCTGTTATTTTCAGTTTCAAAAATTTTATGGCTCGTGTCAAGCCTCTTTAATATTTCATGTCATGGGCTTTAAAGTCCATTAATTGTTGACAATCTATTGAAGACTTTATTAACTGGAAAGTAGGATTTTGTTAACCACTTTCATATAAATATGTAACTGTTGAAAACGATGAATATAGAAGAATATCGTTATGCTGCCAATATGTCTTTTTGAGTAAAACTACCATATTAATAAAAATGAGTTTTCTTGCCACTCTTTGAGTTACTGAGCAATGTGAATGGAGTCCTTTGAATGAAGTAACTTGGAGATTACTAGTGCATGTGATCTGAGATAGCTGTAGAAACACCCGAGAGCTGGCCACTCGAGGGTTATAGATAGATAGATAAGTATTTTACTTTTCATTATGTACTTTTCTATAATAGATAAAAATTAAAATTGGAATTCATTTTCATGTGTGTGTGCCATGCTATCAGTGTCAATCCTACAGGTTGTAGTTAAGTTTGTATTCTTTGATTTTGGTATTTGAAGTTCCAGAGCATCTTCTTTCAGTCGTTGCAGATTGTTAAGTCATTTTATGCTAGTTGTTTTAGATTGTTATATTTTGATTAGCCCAATGTTTCATAGCTTCTTTACTAGTTTTACTTCAGCAATTTATACATTTCTCAGTTTAATCATTTCCATGCTTTCTAGTTTAGTGGTTATGCTTTTTAGATTTATAGTTTTCTGCTTCCTAGTATAGTTATTTCAAGCTTTCTAGATAGATGATTTCCCGCTTTCTAAGTTTGGAGGCTCTTTAGTTTAGAGTTTTATTCAATTGTTTGGTAGTTAGAGAACCTGAGAGAGATAGTCAAGATGACTTCTATTGCATACAACCTTTGGACACTACCCAGTCGATATATTGATGTGTTTATCAACCAAAGTGTTAGAACCTAATGACAACCTATCAATATCAATTCTCATTGTGCCTATAGGAAGCACACATTCCCAACCAGAGCCATTATTGGGACTCACATTTTTGTTGCCCTTTTTCAACTTGAGCCCCCTCCTTAGATATTCCTATGAGATACAAGTCTCCCTGACAACAAAATAAGTGGTCAAAGGTTCCATAGGAACTAGGAACCAATGGCTCCCAGTTCCCATGGAATCCCTAATGGATCAAGAAGAATAGATACAAGAAGGTGGTAGAGGTTTCTAGGATGTTCAGACATGTCCAAATCCTTGCCAAGATTTCACATATTTGTATATGGGTTGAATCTCTATAGAAATCAAGGAAGGAATAAAATGAAAAGACCTTAGGGGGTAGATGAAGTTTTATGGAATTTTTTATGCCTAGTAGATCTTTCAAGTACTTTTGATATATCGGGACATATCTCGATGGAAATGATTTTTTGTAAGTGTTTAGATGTACTCCAAAGGCCTGTAGAAATCCATTTTAAAAGTAGAAGGCATCAAAATGTTCAAATTTTTATTGTTTTTCTATGAGATGGTTTCTCACCTACTTATCCAACCTAATTGGGACACCATCAATGCATTCTTCACCAATCATAAGATTAATTGTTGATGTCATGAATGTGTTTGGGTGCCAAGGTTTCAAAGTATGGATTTTATTTTCATCTATTTCCATTACTATAGAATGGTCACTGAACCACCCAAGTTTAATGTAAAACTCATCTTTCAATCTGAGATAGTTATTTTGAGGTGCAACTCACCTTCCATCGTGGATTTTGTGTTGCTATAGTGGCACAACTTAGGGTTTGGCTTGACCAAGTGTTTTTACTTGGTTCTTCTCTCTTATTTTATTCATTGGACAATACTTGGATGAAGATAAGAGAAAAAGAATAATATAGAAGGGAATAATTATATATAAGATCATTTCCAGAGTGGTTATAGGGAGGCAGAAATGGTGTCAGACTGTTGACAAAATGTTATTATATCATTGTCTAGTTGTATGTCTCCGTTGATGTGTGGACAAACTCAAAAATGTAAATTATTATTATTTTTTTATTCAACACATTTTTTGATGTGAATATAAGAACCATTAGAGGAATGTGACAAAGTTCTAAACATGTTGCAAGACTTGCAACAACTCTTTTTGTTCTTGCATATGAGTTTGAAGAGTTCAATATTGAATAACTAAGAATATGAAGCTAACAATGATATATGTGATACATTTTAATGTGTAGATCACTTGTTTATTATTCTCTTTTCTATTTCTCCTTATTAGATATGAATCTATTTCCTTGTGATAGACACCACTCTCCTTGTACTTGTTCTAGTCATTCACATTAAAACAAAACATCTCACATTTTCATTTTTAGTTTTAGTTAGTGTGGTTCATGATATCACTACATATAGGGAATAGTATATACAAATCTTATCGATTCATGCAACTCACCCCACCTTGCACTTATTGCTTAGGTGATAAATCAACTATACAAAGGTATTAGGGTAGTTAGATTCTCTAGCCTAGTGACAACTTTAGGGTTGAAACAATTAATTTGGTTAACTACCAATTTCATTTGTTTGTCTTATAATCCAACATCCATGTATACCCTCATAAGTTTAAGTTGAGATCAAAGTGAAGGAGAGAAAACCCACTCCCATAGAGCCATATCAGAGTCCACCATAGTTCTATAGATGAATTGATTTCACTCACTTGTTGAAAACCTTAGCCTTGTGAGTGGGTTCTAGTTTTAGGAAAAGGAGTAGTGATTTTGATACCTAACAAGATCATCTCATTTTCATCATATTATATAGATACTTAGAGCTTGCACCAACACATTCATCGATCAATACAACACATTTATCTATCATCTAGGAACTTTACATCTTTTTGAGGTGTTTCTTATAACCTTATTTATTTATAACAAGGATTGACTAGTTATCAATAAATTTTTCATGCTTTCTCTCTACACTCTAGTAATCTCCCCAATGTTCTTAACACCACCCAATTTACAAACATATAAAAATACATGAGTAAATAGGTTTGATAGATTCATGGGAGCAAAAGGTATTTTCTTGCATTAGCAAGACCGAAATACATCATGAGAGGAAAACAATAGAAATGACCTTGTATAGGAGTAAAGAAGACCTACAAAGATCCACAACAATGAGCTTAAATTATTGGTTCAATGGAAAAAAATAGATTTTAATCATAGACATCATTTTATAGATAACCATTCTTCATTGGTTATAAAAAAATTACAAGAAAAAAACTAATCTATCCTAAACCTCCTATTCATTTATATTTACATTCTTAGCTCTTTTATTTGGTCTAGTTGTGTTTGTTATTTTATTTGAGTTTATTAGACTTAAATAACCACAAGGTGTGTGTTTTATTTCCCTACACATAAATTAAAGTGTTCTTATTCTAAAAATAAACTAAAAAATGCTTCGACATTGCCTAAACAATTTGAGTCACACCTCATAAGATATTTTTAGGGTATATAATACACCCTAAAAATATATTTAAGGGTAAACCAATAGTATTTAAGTCTTAGATAAATTAGGAGTTGAGAATGAACAACTAAAAATTTTAAGATAGAAATAAATTAAATTTTCTAAGATGAATTACGACACTTGAAATTGATAATGTGATGTGGTCTTTAATTGTTGTAAATTTGTGATAAAACAATAAAAAAAGAAATCTAGAATTGGATAACTGACCAAATTCCATTGTCAATTGAGAATTGAGGATTTGAGGGTCTAGCATAGGATTGTTCTTGTTGTCAAGTCTACTTCCAGTTTGGTTTTGTCTCGACGATTATTTCATCTTGATAAAATGTGGAGCTTTGATACCTAGAAAGGACATTTGTTTGATGCATATTTGTGTAAGTAAAATTGGGTGATGTTAAGAACCACAACTAGAACCTATTATGATGGAGTGAAGGATATTTTACTCCCTTAATAATAGTTAGGCCCCTAGATTGGTTCAAAAATATATACACCTAAAGTTAAATAAAGAAGTCAAATGTTGATGTTGAATTTTTTTATGGTTAAACTTGTAATTTTCATTTTTTTTTGTTTTTGATGACATAGAGGTATCCCCTATCCTCACGATAAGTGCTCAAATATGCGACTCATCCCAATGAACTCAACCACCCTTGCCTTGGTCTCACATTTATGCTAGGTTATGGGGGAGGAGGAGGCGAGACTAATCATCTAGGGGTTGCAGCATGGCCCGAGCATACCACAATCAGGAATCGCCAACTGGCGTGAGTCGAACCTTGGACCTACATGGGATGAACCCAAAGCCTTAGTACAACCATGCCAATAGTTTGGGTAGAGTGGGTTACCCTCAATTGAACTTGTAATTGATACGACATTAATTAATATGCATAAATTTAAATTTTTTGTCCAAATTGATGTTTTTCCACTTGTGTGATCTCACAATTACAATAAAGTAGGGTGATTTTCCTTTAAATACAAGCCCTAAGCATGTAATTAGAACCTTATTGCACTTTGGCTAATAGGTAATGATTGCATTTTAGAAGAGTTGATGTAAAAAATATTAAATAATTTGAATTGGGAAATAGAGGGATGTGGTTACAATTGTAATTTAATCGAAGGGATAGAACTATAAGCATGATATTGTCAAGTGATCCCACAATAGTGGTTTACACTTTTTGGGACATCCTGATTTTTGCTGAAATCACATATTTTTAGAAAATATAATGATTTAAGCCTTGAAAAGTTCCATTTAAAGGATTCCAGTTAAAGAGGGTTTGATCAAACCACCTTAGATCAAACCCCCTTGGATAGAACCCCACTAGTCTTAAACCATACCTATAATGGAGTCTCCTTTACACCTATCAAAATGCTGATAAAAAACCACTCTTGATTTACCTTTTGGGGGATCAAATGAATTCATTTAAAATTTATTTTTTGTAAGTATGTAGTCATTATTATAAGCTTCCCAAAAAGTATAATTTTAAATATATTTAATTTGATTATTATATATATTTTTTGTGAATGTAGGTTTTTCATCGAAAATCAAACTCCTTGTTCTACATAGGTGGAAAAATAGCAGATTATCAAAAAAAATTCTGAAAATATCTATGCATTAGATATTGATGTCCTTGATCCAAAAAAATAAAATAAAATTGAATTTTTATAAATACAAAAAAATTTATGTGTTAGCAAGTAAACCTATGTTTGAATTGTAACTGGTCTGACTTCAAAACTTAATTAAGAAAAAATATTCAATAAAACACTATGAAACCAATTGCATGTAGTAGATATCGTAGTTACAAAACTAAATTAGAAAAAAATAGAATTTTATCCTTCATAGAAAAAAAAGTTATATGTTAGCAAATACATGCCACTCTTTAAAAATTGTGTTTACTGTTAAAAACTAGTCTTCAAAGGAGATTTAAAAAGAAATGCAATTTGATTCAAAAAATTAAAAAATATATATATTTAGAGTCTATAGACAAAATGTCACAAATCACTAGTTTGCATCATCTTCAAATTCCTCATGGTTTAACAGCTATAGGTGCCCAAAAGTGAAGATTTAGTTAAAAAAAATTGGTTCAATGTCCAATTTGGCCAAAAATTGTAAACCAGTATTGTGGGATCACACTGCCCAATATAAACAATGCTCTAGGAATTAGACCAAAATATTTTGATCTCAGTGATATAAAATAATAGTGAATTGGATTTGAGTTTTAGGTCAAAAAGTACATCAAAATGATCAATTAAATATTGAGATCTTATATTAAAGACATTCATTATAACATTGACCAAGATTTTGTTTCAGTTCATGTCTTGAATCTTTGTTACCTCTAGATCTCAACCCTCTTTATAGTTGTATTGTAATTCTTGATAGAGTGTTTATTTTTTGGTCTTGATTAGCTACCTCTTGATAGCTCTTATTCTTTGTATTTTTTATTTGTTTGGTATTAAAAAAGATATCATAAATGACATAAAACAAATGAAAAATATAAATATATAATTTTCTCCTCAACACATTTATTTAAAAATAATAATAATTTATATTTTAATTAATTTTATCGATATATTTACCCATTTCTTTTTTTGAAGAAAATGGGTAAAATATTTGGTCAAGAAAACTAATTACACACAATATTAGGAATCCACTTAGGATACCTACAATACTAGTTGGATAAGAAGAAATAACCAATCATACCACACTTCCTCCTATCCAACAACCTAAGTATATTAATACAATTGGTCATCCTAAATAAAATAGAATAGTTGTGGGTCTTAAGTGGCTCCAACGCAATCTGATCCACAATATTCTAATTATCAGTCTTGTTAGAGGCCCATTTAGCCAAGTAATCAACAACCTTGTTCCGTTTTTGAGGAATGTGAACAAAAGATATCATCTCAAATCTTGAGGAAACTAAGAGAATTTGTCTGACAACTTGAGCAAGTTTCAAAGAGGCATCTTCTAGATTCTATTTATTCAACAAAGAAACCAAAATCATAAAGTCTATCTTGCACACAACCTTTGTCCATTCAAGATCACTTGCCTTTTCCATAGCCTTAAGCACAACCCAAGCCTCTATAAAATTATTGAATCCCACACCCATATGTGTAGAAAAGAAGAATTGACCAAAGACCTTGTAATCTCAACCAATTCCTCTAATCCCAATAGGACTAGGATTTCCATGAGCTAAGCCATTAATGTTAATCTCTAGCCAACCACTGGGGGGAGGATACCATTTTCTAGACCTATCAACTTTTCGAGAGTGAGGCCTACCATGACATGTCCTAATAAGAACAATACTAGGTAGAATAAGCTCCAAAAAACTAGTGATTCAATTGTCCAAAAGGGATAGAGATGCCTCAATAAATAACTTGGCTTCAATAGTTTCTTTGAGCATACTTCTAATTGTATTCCAAACTTGCCAAACAAGACTCTGGCCCCCTTGATAATTATAATGGTTTCACTCCAACCATATTTTCCATAGAATAAAGGAAGGTCCTATATCCCAAGTAGCTACTAGGAAAGAAGAAGAAACTAGAGGGTGATCCATATTATCCCATAACTTTGACAAAGAGGAAGAAATAATTCTTAATCTATTCCAAATATTCCACCACAAGTTCTAAATCACAGTGGAGAAGGGGCACAAGAAAAAAATATGATTAGTTGATTCTTCATCTTTATTACAAAAACACACCTTGATGACCCCTGAAATCATCGTTTTCTTATAGTTTCCCATGTCAAACATTTATTATAAAATACAATCCTTATGAACATATTACATTAAGTTGAGCTAAGTTTATTCCAAATGCTTTTCAACCAAGGGCCTTTATGTATCTATAACAATTGATATCCAATAGAAACATAATATATGCCTTTATTGCTATGTCCCCAAGAAAGAATATCAAGCTCCTCTAGAGGACAACAAGGATGAATAACAAGAATAGAGACAAGCATGTTTGGATCTTCAATAGATCCACCTCTATGCTAGCTCTAGGGTTCTTGCCATTGATAGATCATAAACCTTTCGATAGTGGAAGAACTCTTGAAGTCCACTACTCTTGACCAACCAACCTCAAGGAAAACCTCACTCATGGATTGAAGATGTGGAAAATAAGAAATAATGGGAGGAAATTTATCCCAAGAATCGGGCCAAAACCAAGCATTTTCACCCTTATTTATCACCCAAAAATCCCTTCTTTAATTAGAAAACCCCTCTCTGATTAGACTTTAAATCACAAACCCCTTCCCAACTAGATCCATATGAGGGTCGTAATTATCCTAAAATCCACCCAAATATTTGTAATTAAGAATTATTTCCTAGGGTAGCCAAGGATTTTTGCACCATCGCTAAAATAATTTATTAGTGAGGGCTTGACTGTTTAGCTCAAATGTCCTTAGGAAAAGGCTATCATTCTCTTTGGGCTGGAAATTTTTCTCCCAACTTACCAAACTCCATTTATGAGTATTTAATATTCCCTCCCATAACACTATCTAGATAACACATCATATTCCTTAAAAAAACTCTTAGGGGTAGATAGAAGCATAAACCTATAAATAGGAAGAACCTATAAAACCAATTTGAGAAGAGTCAGTCTTCTTAAAAAAGACAACCATCGATGAGTCGAATGATTGACCCTTGATCTAAATCTTTCAAGAATCATTCTCCAATGTTGTCTATTTAAGGTACCTGAAGTTAGAGGAATTCCTAGATAGTCAAAAGGAAGATGCCAAATTTGAAAATGAAGGATATTAGCAATTCTTTGTTGAATAAGTTGTGAAGCATTAAAGAAGAAAATACTAGATTTCTCCTTATTAATTTTTTGATTTGAAGTAGATAAGTAAATATCCAAGGCTTGTTTGAAATTGATGGCTTCTCTGTTTTAAGAAACCCCTCAAAGCAATATCATCAACAAATTGCAAGTGGGTTTGAGAGTGCACATGTTGGTTCCGCTACCACCCTTGAATTAAACCATTACTTTTGAAGTGTTTTAGAAGTCTTCCAAGGCCTTCAACTAATCGAATAAACAAGGAGAAAGAGTATCCCCTTGACGAAGATCCCAAGAGGCGGTGAAGAGATTTGAAGGGGCACCATTAATTAGAACAAAAAATGAAGTTGGTGTGACACAACTCAGGATCCACTCCACCCTACACTTAGAGAAAAATCCAAAGGCTAACACAATGCTTTGAAGAAAGGACCATCTAACTCTGTCATATGCCTTTAGCATATCCAACTTGATGAACATAGATTTAGTTTTCAAAATAGCCACATAAAGAATCACTTTTGAAGCCACAATAATTCCATCAAAAATTTGGTGGCCTTTAATAAAGCCCCTTATTCTAGTGAGATGAAGGGATCCATATGATTTTTAAGACAATCATCAATAATCTTAGTGATTATCTTATAGGTAAAATTGCATATGGAAATGGGTCAAAAACAATCTAAAGAAGAAGCCCCCTATTTATTGGGTATTAGAGCAAGGAAGGTAGAGTTCATAGCCTTAAACATCTATTTGCTTTATTGAGATTCTCTAACCACTTCCATCAAATAGAGTTTCAAAATTTCTAAAAATTCTTGGAATAATTCAATTAGAAATCCATTAGGTCCGAGATTCTTACCTTTTTCATTTGAAAAAACCATCGTCTTTAGTTCCTTAATAGAGATAGGTTCTAAAAGGGATTTTTTCATAACCTCTAAAACTAAGGGAGGGATGCACTCAATCACATGCCTCTCCTCCATAAGAAATTGATCCCCTTACTCTCTTAACAAAGAGAAGTGTCGAACAACTTCTTAAGAAATATCCTAAAAAGAATTAAGATTAACTCCTTGAGTAGAAACAAGAGAAGAAAGCACATTACCTCTCCTACATACTTTGACAGAGTTGTGAAAAAAATACATATGTTTATCCCCTTCATGGAGCCAATCAATTCTACATTTTTGTTTCCAAAACTTCATGAAGCTCCAACTCCAATAGTTCTTTAGACCACTTTTTCTCTTCCTGTAACAAAGCATCTAACATACTTTGGTCTCTTATATCAGAAGTAACTCCCTTTAGTTGGGATTGAATTTGTTTTTTAATCTTGAAAAAATTTCCAAAGGAGAATTTGTTCCATCTTTTGAGATTATATTTAACATATTCAAGCCTCTTTAGAAAGGAATACATAGTTGTGCCAAAAGAAGGTTTTCCTTCAGACCACCGCCTTTCAATTAGATTGACTAGGTTTGAATCCCAAAGCCACATAAGTTGAAACTTGAAAGAAGATTTCTTGGGGGCAACATACATTAAAGAGGAAAATTTAATGGGCCAATGATCAAAACCTTTCCAACCCAAAAATTTATATTGAGAGGTCCAACTATTACTAATCCAAAAATATGAAATGAGGAACCTATCCAGTCTTTTAGAAATATCTCCAAGATGACTCCTTTTATTACTCGAATTGAAGAAACCATTACTCGACTTTCCATCCAAAAGATTGAGGAAAGTAATATTATCTCGAAATAGAGAAGAAGATGACCCCAATCGACTAGATCATCCTAAATTTTCATCCAAACTGCTAATGACATTAAAATCATTAGGTAGAATCCACAAAAGGTTTGAAGCTAGAGAACAAACACATCTAATCTAGGACCAAAACAACACTTTACCAAGAAAGTCTGTAGGAACATAAACATTTGAGAAAAAGGAGATTCACCTAAAGAAAATCTAGAAGCAACCAAGGATAAAGAATTTCTACTTCCTACCCACCATCTCAGAGTGATCTTGCAAGGATCTCATAAGCAAGCAACAATGCCATTCGTCCCCTGAGCACCAAACCTTATTCCAAATTTTCGAGGAAGTATTTATCATCTCCTCCATTGTGAGTTTTGTCTCTTAAAGAAACACAATATGAGGAGAATGCTCACCTATCAAATCTCTGACAACTCTTTGTTAGGGGGCAATGCCCAACCCCTAGCATTTTAAGAGATTACAATCATTTTTGAGGGGTAGCAAAGTTAGAATCAAGTATTTTGAATACACCAGATTTAATTAGAGACTCCCCTATAAATTTCATTTTCTTACGATCCTTTTTCCTTCTAGCCTTTGACACATTTCCCCTTTCTTAATATTCTTTTGTTGTAAACTAAACACAGGAGGAGATTTCTTTTTACCATCTTCTTTAGCTCTTGAGAAAGACTCTAGATCTGCACAAGACAAAAGAGTACTTGCATCCATTGAAGATCCTCCATATCAATAGTATAATCTTATGCTACTATTAGTGCCTCATTTTCCTATGGAATATGTAGTTCAACCAAATTCGAGGTAGCTAAAACAACTTGAATCAGAGAACCCAACCCTTTAGGTCTCAAAGAAGGGTTACTAGGAATTGCTAAGGAGTTTAATTTATTAATAGTGTTATCTTGATTGGTATGGAAATTATCATGCTCCATTGAATCTAATTCCTCAAAGATCTCCAAAATATCAAATTTATTATCGAACATATCCTTTTGATTTCCCTTTTAGGGCAATTCCCAATCTTCCCTTTAAAGTAGGGTTTCACAAAGATGAACCCATTAGCATCTGGTTGATTTGGGTAGACTGTAGCCTTACCTTTTGCCTTTGGATTGAGAACTCATGACTCAGAGGAGGGATGAAGAGGCTTAGACTCCATCTTTGGAAAATTCCTTTAGAGGTGTTCATATTCATGGCATGTTTGACAGTGGAAGGGGAGTGCTTCACTATCAATCTGTTGGATCCAACTCATATTCCCTAGTATGATTTCTAAAGAATCTAGAATAGGATTATTTAGTTTATCTCAACAC
Source organism: Sequoia sempervirens (assembly GCA_007258455.2). NCBI lineage: Eukaryota > Viridiplantae > Streptophyta > Pinopsida > Cupressales > Cupressaceae > Sequoia > Sequoia sempervirens. The sequence goes on from VDFB02058242.1 coordinate 3,143,070, forward strand.
AAATATTAGAGTGAAAGTGACAACCTTTCTATCCAAAGTTTGATGCGATAGACCCAAGGGTTTACCAACCACAACAACACTTGATTGAAGAATATCTAGTCTTCAAAATTCCATTGGAATCTTGGGCAATCGAATCTAGATAGGGATCGTAGTAGAAATCTCTTCCATAAGATTGAAACCTACATGCCATGGTTTAATGAAAAGACCTGCCTGATTATGAAAGTAAGGTTCACCTTCAAAAACCATGTTGTGATTAGCCATTCTAGAAAAATACCACCATAAAATATCCATTTGCAATTAAGATAATCTCCATATCATCTTCTGGGTTCCAATTTTTGTGAGCCCTTAAGACTCCACAAACTAGAGAGAAATACAGAGGCCCATGAATCTATAAATTAAAGCGTGTTCAAATAGGCAAAGAACATCATTCACCACTGACTCAAGGTTTATGACTAGCATCATGTGATCTAAACTCTTCTCTAAATACCTGTTAAGGTTTGTATGATTTGGAACATGAGTATTCGATGTAGACTCATTTGCAACATGCAAGAGGAATTGAACAACTCTCTTGTGCCCAAAAGTTGAGGATTCCTCCGAATTAAGGATATCTTTGAAAGAAATTCTAGTGGGGGGGTATCGAGGATATCTTTGAAAGAAATTCTGAGGGGGTCCTCAAGACCCCCACTAGTTGCCATGTATCACCTTCCCAAAATGAAACCAATAGAAAAAGGATGAAGGATGAAGGATGAAACAAAAGATGAAAAAGAGAAATAAAAGATAAGAGCAACACAACCCTCAACGAACCGCACCCACGAACCAACAAACAATGCCTCTAAAAGATAGAAAACCTACACAAAAAAGACTCTAGTCATCGCCATAGAAGCCAAAGGCCGCCAAAGAGGAGAGGGAAGGGAGAGCAATGTCACATGCAAGCTTGGTCGCTCCCCCTTGACCTCCTCGACTTGATTGCAGGCTTGCGTAACATCCATAACCCCTACCCAACACTTGAGAATAGCTTCACATGCCATCACCTAAAAAAATCCCATATAATTCAAACCAAAATTACCCTAAAAAGTTGAAACTTAAAAGGACTACTATTTTTTTCATAGAAATTAAATCCAAAGTAGACCCAGGGTTTTAGTGTGGAATTTTCAAAAGTTTAACCTATATTTACCCATTTCTTTGTCAAAAGGCTTGTGTCTTAGTTTTTAGTTAACACGCACAACAACACCCGCAAACCAAGTGCCATTTAAATATAAAGACATTTGAAGGTTAAAAGTAGGTAATATATCCTTTGGATTAAAACAACTGATGAAAAAAGGCCTATTTCATAGAGCTTTGGCATCCGCAAGAAACCCTAATTCTAGGGTTTTTATTTCTCGGCTATTGTTTATGGCATTGGTTTTGGAAGGAAGCAAGCTAAGGAAGAGTGGTTTTGCCTCGTCTCGTTTAAAAAAAAATCTGCCAGTAAATTTTTCCTGCTAACTCTGGGCATTTTTTCTCATCGGCATCGTTGAGAGCACGACACAAGTTGTGCAGAATCTTGAGGTAAATCACTTGCCATGGTTTTAGTGATTTTTTTTTTTTTGATGGACGCTGCCAGATCATTTTTTTGTTGGGTTTAATTTCATTCTAAAACAATTCTGTTGTTATCTGTTAAACGAAGGGATTGGTTCTCCAGAAAGTTGTTGCACGGGAAAACAACTTTCAAGGTGAAACATTCCTCGCCCCACGCCTGAAAACAAACATTAACTCACAACCAATTTGTTTGTTTAAAATGTTGGAAAAATCTTGTCTCGAGCTCAATAATCGAGTAGCCCAATAACCCCGATGTTTTCAGATGCTTAATTAAGCGCGCTTAGAAAACTTGGGCGCATCGACATGTAGTATCCCTCTGTTTTTAGGGTTTGAAATTACAGGGTTTGAAATCCTATGGCTTGAAATTTTACGGTTTGAATTTTTCAGTGTTCTACGGGAGTATATCTATGATTGCCATTCAAGACGATTAAATGTTCTTCCCTGGTAGATCTGCAGTTTTAATAAATGCAATTGTAATTAATTATAACAAAAGAAATTATGCCAATCCATTGAGATGCTCTTCATTTCTGACAGTGTTCCATAACTAGAGAAAACCTAGCAGTATAATGATATCTCTTTTAGTAGCCCTTACTACTATATATGAGGGAGTAGTAAGTGCTATTTTAATTGGGCGGCGAGCATGAGAATTTTGAGTGTAGAGTGAGCTAGTTGCTGAGTTTGCTTGATTAAAAAGTCCAAGCACAAAATGGTAATACGATCATTTAATTCTCAGGTGTTAAAATTAATATTACCTACATTGTTTTCTCCTATCGGGTTAGAGAGGTATCGCTTATGCTGAAGTTGACTGGGACATATATCTAGCTTACTCTCATTTATCTGCTCATCATTGCACAAAAGCTCAATGGAAACTCATTAATTTTTTGATTTTTCTGTGGCGGTTTAGAATCTCAATTACATTAAGCCTATGTTCATGCATTTTCAACCTCCTTTGATCTTTTGTTTATCCAGTTTATTGTATTTGCATTGCATTATAGTCCATCAGCAAGTTTTATCTGAATTATCTGCAATTAGTCCAAAGCCTGAACGTGAGCCTAGCACTTTGGATATTAATTCTGACCTATTGTTTAGTGTTCCTAACTGGTTAAATTGAAGAATCAACATGAGACTACACTACAAGGACCAGAAGACATGCACACATCTTGTGGTGCCTATATTTACATATAATATAGTTGTGTCCTCGTGCCCTGATTTGAAGGTGCCTGGATATGTGTACTGGTACACTGTTGTCTCCAGGTGACTATTGTCAATATTTATTCTCTTTGTAAGTTCTGATTTAATGTTATCACAAAACTGAAGGGTAAAACCCAGAGGTTAACTATTATTTGTTGGACATAATCTTTTAATGTCTCGAGTTTTTTGAAAACAACTTTCTTGTACCTTTGGGTGACATTCTTGAAGAAAGTTTATTCTTTGTTACTAAGTACGGGATCAGTGGCATATCACTTCATGTTGAAGCAAACTAATCTGAAGATTTGACTTGCATATTTAAAGCTGTATACCAAATTTAATATTAATGGGTGTGATTATATTATGTTTTCTTTTTGCCTATATTGGTTGCGAGGCAAGGTACTTATAGTTTGACCTGATGCATTTTGTAGTGGCAGCAGCTAGTATTATAGCCTGAAATGCTGCATTGTTAACAGTACACATGAATATCTTTGTATATCTTTATCTTGTCTCCTTCATTTGGAAGGCACAATTTTAATTGCTTGGTTTTTAAGGGTTTTTTATGGAGCTTTATGAACATGAATGAAATTACACTGTTATGGATTATAATGATACAATATTATGTCAATAACATGAAAATTAGTTCTTACAGAGTAAAAAATCCATCCAATCTCGTTCAAATTAGTTGTATGTGTGAGAGAACGATAATGCAACAAATCTACAAATGAGAAACTCAGCAAGAAATGCATTTAATATCATGACATACGTTTTCTGATCTGTTTGCACTGTGACAAATATTGTGCATATTGTTTGATGCTGTAAAATTAATAATTCTGTGGGTCTAGTTATTTTATGAAGATTCTTCAAAGTTTGCTATTCATATTTGTTGATTTCAAGATCATTTATGGCGAAATTGAGTATGCCAAAAATATCTGGATCTCTAGGATCTACAATTCAAGCAAGGCTCAATATTGTCAATTGATAAATCATTATCTGTGCCCTAAACTTACTATTACAAGCATGTTCACATGTATGTTGTGGCAGCATTAAAATATATTAAGGTTTGTGTGCAAGATGTTCAAGGAACCACTAAAGAAGTGCCCCACATGGCTTTTTCGCAGCCTCAAAATAGTTGAAAATGTATTTTTTGTACATCTGGCTTGCTGTTGGCCATTTTGTGGGTTAGGAATTCCAGTTCATTTTCTTTATTTTTTGTGAATTGGAAAATACACTGACATAGATATGCATTGTATCTCGAGGTGATGAACGAAATAAAATGGTTAAAACAGAATATTCTTCAAAACTTAAAGATGAATGCACTAATAGGGTGTTTAGCCTCTAGTCGGTTCTCTATGTCTACTCTAAATACAGTTCTCTATGTCTACTCTAAATTGAAGGATATTTATTACTTGCAATTTTTTAGCTGCCACTGTTCATAGCTCCTCACTTGCTATATTTGTTTTGGGAACACAAGACTTGTGTATGATTTCCCAAATTTTATTGTGTTTGTTTGCAGGTAAGCTTTAGCTATCATGTATACTGCTAGGAGGAAAATTCAAAAGGAAAAGGGTGCAGAGCCTGATGACTTTGAGGAGTCTGTGGCTCAGGTGAGGATCAAATCTTGTTATGCATACTTATCTTTGATGCAATATGTATTAGGTTTCTTTCAGGTTGTTGTAACTACCCTTCACTCTATACTGTAGGCCTTATTTGATTTGGAGAACACCAATCAGGAGCTGAAGAGTGAACTCAAAGATTTGTATATCAACTCTGCCAAGTAAGTCGTTTTTCTATCAGTAGTTGGATTCCCATATGTTATTTGTGACTTGTGATGACTCAAGTCTTTACTGCTCTCCAAAACTCACACGCATGGATAGCTATTAGCATGTATTGTAGTTTTACTTAGATCATTTCCACTCCTAGAATAATATTTAAGCAGAGTTTAATAAGTCTTAGATTCTAATTGTCAGTTTTAAAATCTTTTGGTTTTGTACAGGCAAGTTGATATATCTGGCAACCGTAAGGCAATTGTTGTTCATGTTCCATACCGCTTGAGGAAGGCTTTCCGGAAGATTCATGTGAGGCTTGTGCGAGAGCTGGAAAAGAAGTTCAGTGGGAAGGTTAACATCTTAACAAGTTGTCTGCGTGTTTTTCTTTTTCAAATGTTTTTTTTCTTGCTTCCTCATTATTTTGCAGTAATATGCGGTAACCAATTCTTGTTGAAAAACAGGATGTTGTTATGATTGCCACAAGGAGAATATTGAGGCCACCAAAGAAAGGCTCAGCTGCAGTTCGACCCCGTAGTCGAACATTGACCGCTGTCCATGAGGCCACCTTGGAAGATGTTGTCTATCCTGCAGAGATTGTTGGGAAGCGAGTTAGATACCGTGTTGATGGCTCCAAGATAATGAAGGTAAGATGATTGGTGATAAAGAAACTTGTATATCTATTGCTTTGGACTTATTCCAGGCTGTATCTGTGTATCTTAAACTTTGACTAACTGAGTGATTTCCCATTTTTCAGGTCTATCTGGATCCTAAGGAGCGTAATAATACAGAATACAAGTTGGAAACCTTTACAGGGGTTTATAGAAAATTTTGTGGGAAGGATGTTGTTTTTGAGTACCCTTTGTCAGAGGCTAGTTAAATTATACCTTTGAAGTCTTCTCTCCTTTGCTGGATGGTACTTAATTGATGTTGAGCTTAATTTTTCGATATTAGGGTATGTATCAAAATATTGTTTGGTTGGCATTAGAAAATTTTCTGATCAAACATTTCAGGCTGTGTGAAGTATCAATGTTTCTTGTTGAATTCTTCTTATTGTCCTATTCTCTTCAGATGAGTTAAATTTTGTTTGGCTGAAAAGAGCCTTGCTATACACTTAAATGAATTTGAGAAGCATTTGTCACTTATTCATATTTTTATCATTGCTTTATATGGTGAATGGTTAATGGAAGTTAAATCTTGGGGATCTGGTTGAGAAATTCACTGGTATTGAAAACTATTTCAGGCCTATGTTGAACTCTCTGTTTAAGGCATTTGTTGACAAGGCTACAGTTTTTTAATTTATTTATCTTTCTGCTGTGCTTGGACTTACTTTTGTAAACTTGCAATACACAATGCACTTTTGTTCTTTCTGAATTGAGACTAATAGTAATTGATAATAATGTAAAAACTTTCTGAAGCCTTGTTTGTGGAGTTTTATGGATTGCCGGACTAACAGCTAAATAGCTTACAAGGTTTGACAGCTTTAAAATTCCTATAGTTTTTGTGGTGAACAATTTTTGTACACATGACTGTATGAGGAATATCCTCCTGAAAGTTTCTTGAGTCTCCTGCTCAGTGCTTTTCTGTTTTCAATATATGTGCTTAACCCCAGCAATATTTAATTGACCTAGCAGTATTTAATTGACCTAGCAGTATTCAGTCGACCAACCAGTTTACTGCACAGGTTTGTCCGACTTTTGAGCATATTGCATTTTTGATAATTGAAGGCCCCACTGAACTTTATTTTAGACATTATGAATTGGGCACTATGTTCTTGCCAGTTCAAGGCTCTTTAGATGAGATATTGGAAGTGTGTAATCCTGGCTTTGAGTTGTGAAATTTGAAGTTATACTGTGGAATAATTGAAGGTCCCATTGAACATTGTTTTAGACATTTATGACTGGTGCTTTATTACTCAACAAATGAGTTGTTCCTATTTCAAATTCTGTGTCTAATCTAAATATTTGGTCTGTTCTTTCACAAAACAAAATCCCATTTTTGGGGAAAATCGGGTTGTATAAAAGGTGGCTGGTGAATGCATTAATAGGATCATTCAACCTCCCTGATTGGTTACAAACTGTGGGCATTATTGGTTCTGCATTACTCGAGAGATATACTCTGAAATTAATGTGTTCGCAATTTATTGGTGTTAAACGTTTGGTTGTTACCCAAGCCTCTAGAGGCTGCAGGGAAGCATTCTTTGTGGGAAGAGGGCCCCAAAGGCTGGATCTGGCTCTCTCTTATTGTGTGAGAACAGATCCACACACTGTGAATTAACATCTTAGTCGGCTTGCAAAAATCAAGCCCTTTTGTTTAATTTGTTGGAGGAGTGACCATTGTTCTTTCAGTGTGGCAGATGGATGGGTGAATATCCGACCCCTCACTTTGTTAACACACATCAGTTGAGCTCTCCTTAAGGTCTCTTGTCGATTGAGTAAGTTAGTACCCTTTCCTGCTGGTAGAGTGTAGGGTCCTCGTCGTTAACCAATGCAAGATAACTTTGCGGATATGTTGATGAAACTGAAGGAAGACATTGGCCTATGCATCTGATGTTATGATCCCGCCAAGGACACATAAAAGTTGAAACGCTTGGCTCTCCTCAATCACGGTATTTGAACCGGTGATTGTACATGCCTAGGTATATGATCATTGCTACCGCAACATCACTAAGAGTTCATTTTTCATTTTGACCTTACCCTATTGATTAGCACCACAGTTTAGTGAGCCAAGCGCCCAAGCTTGCTTCCCTTTGGAAATGAAGTTTTAGTACTTGTCACTTCTAAACGTCGAAATCTAACATCAAAATTGGTTGAAAGTGAAGAAAGGCATTTTCAGCATACAACTAATTATAAAGAACCAAATAAAAGCTGCTATAATTTGTTGCTTGAAAAAATTTTAATCTGAAAGAATACATTATGCCCTTGTGACAGGAGGCGATTTGAGCTTAAGACGTTCAAAATTAGATTTACGACAGTGGAAAACTTATACCAAAGTTGCCCTCGTTTCCCCTAAATGATAGGGGCTCCGTCTTTCACTTGCACAGGATTAATCGACAGAACGGATGAATTCTTTGAAGCATTTAAATTTTAGGACTTTACATACAAGTGACTGCTAAAGAATATTTTCAAGCTTTCAATGGAAACATCTATGATGCTCAAGTAAAGACAATCTCAACTGTAGCAAAATTTTTAACTCAATTCTTGTGACAACTTTTACTCACCTTAGGTATTCCTTGGAGCTCCTCTTGTTTGTGCTTTTGTTATGCTAGTAATGCTATCAATCATTATTTAATTTAAAATGTATTGTGAATTAAATTATGGTTGCACCGAAATCTATATATTCCTTTTGACGTCCGAAATTGCTTAGTGCACTTTAGTAATTCAAATTGTGATTTGATTCAACATTTTCTGTTGTGTTGCTGCAACAATTTTTTTATAACATCTGTTTAAAAATATGAGAAATTTCATGCAGATTGCCATAGAATTGTGTCGTGCAAATTCAATTCTATAGTTCGCAAGGTATTAAAGGAAAGGGCCCTATGGTGGAGTGGGCTCCTGTTGTGGGGATAGGAGCTGATAGCTTGGGCCCCATGATATAACAATAAAAGATCCATTTTTTTTCAAATAGTTATTGTAATAAGATATGACAAGTACATATTAAATAAAAAAAATGTTCAATCAATGGTAGAGTAAATACTTTCCACCTTCTCCGGTGAATGCAAATAGATATTTTTATTTGCATAATATATGCACTAATACATTAAAACTGAATTGACATGCATAAAATCTATTTACATTGACAACTGAAACTTGGAAATACATTTGAACATATTAGAAATAAAAATGTAACATTATTCATCTTTGGTTGACAAACTTATTGTTCCACTATGTCCAACTATACCCATCTTTTTGCAAATTTACAGGCTCACTATGCAATACAATTTTACAAAATAAGAACTCAATATTTCAACTATATTTCACAATTATACATGATATTTATTTAATTTTAACAAAATATTATAACATAAAATAATTTCAAAATTTTCAAATCACATTATAACTAATATTGCCAACCAAAATTTCTAATCTCTCAAATCACATTTATACATATCATTCACAACCCAATTCATATCACTTCTACCATTAATTCCAAGTATGCAACCTCAAATTTCGTTCAAAAATTCAAAATTCTCCACTTGCACCTATCTTATCAAATTTATACAAGTCACTTTACCCTTATTTATACAAATCACCAAAATTGTGCATTGCAAGCTAACCTTATTCATAATTCAAATTTCTCCGTTTCAATTTCAGACACCTGTTCAAGTCTAATTGGAGACAACTCTTACAATCTTCTTTCAAGTCTAATTGGAGACAACTCTTGCAAACTTCTTTAACACACCTATTGTAGCTTGCACGATATGTATGTTTCAAAGCTATTTTAAGATTACAATTGTATAAACTGTTCAATGTGTGATTATTATTCATACGTATCATGATTTTCTTCATAAACATTTGCATACATACATATTAGTCCACGTATCATCCTTAATTTATACATACACATAGTCGATCAAAAGATAGGTGCATAAAACCCTTAATAGTCGAGTATAAGACACCCTCAAATGCTATATATATTGCAGAGATAGATAAATTGATGTTTCATACAACCTTGTTCATTTACATTTAAATGAATTAGATCTATGGTTTATTTATTGTAAGTTTATTGTTCATACATATCATGATTTTCTTCAGAAACAATTGGATGCATACATATCATTCCACCTATCATCCTTGGTTTACACATGCACACAGTCGGCCAAAAGATAGGTGCACAAAACCCTTAATAGTTGAGTATATGATACCCTCAAATGATATATATGTTAACCTTTTGTGAAACAACATAATGATATTTATATATAACTTGAAACAACATTGAGATACAAATATTTATAACCATTTTTGAAACAACATTATGATATTTATATATAACTTGAAACAACAGTATGATACAAATATTTATCCTTTTTGAAACAACATTATATATATAGCCTTCTTCATTTTCATTTAAATGAATTAGATGTATGGTTTGTTTGTTCTTCAATTACATTAACTTTTATATGTATGATAATGTTGTTTCAATTTATATCATAATGTTGTTTCAAAAAGGGATAAATATTTGTATCAAATTGCTATTTCAAGTTATATATAACTATCATAACGTTGTTTCAGAAAGGGATAAATATTTGTATCATACTATTGTTTCAAGTTATATATAAATATCATAATGCTGTTTTAGAAATGGTTATAAATATTTGTATGATAATGTTGTTTCAAGTTATATATAAATATCATTATTTTGTTTCACAAAGGGTTATACATATGTATATCATAACGCTGTTTCAAGTTACATTAACCCCTTTACTGATTATAAATATTTGTATGATAATGTTGTTTCAAGTTATATATAAATATCATTATGTTGTTTCACAAAGGGTTATACATATGTATATCATAACACTGTTTCAAGTTACATTAACCCCTTTACTAATTATAAATATTTGTATGATAATGTTGTTTCAAGTTATATATAAATATCATTATGTTGTTTCACAAAGGGTTATACATATGTATATCATAACACTGTTTCAAGTTACATTAACCCCTTTACTGATTATATACATATATATATATATATATGTTCCATGATCAACTAAGGGTTGTAAGAGTTATAATTGGGGATATGATCAGTTAAAGGTTGTATGCAATTCAAGCTTTTGGCCAACGTGTTGTCTGCTGACGTGGACCCCTCGCACAACATAGCACTCACCACCATTAGACCCTCTCCTTTACTTTGAATATATGTCTGTGTATGTGTCTGCCATTTATTATTCTTACACTTGGCTCAATGCAGATGAAGAGTAAAATGCAAGAAAGAACTAGGTGAGTAGTAAAGAGAGTTCGAACAACATTGCCTCCACACAAGAGAGGTGTGAGGCTACCACATAGTGAAAAGGATGAAGTTATTTCTATTCCACAACCAATCGAGCCTATAGTCCAAGTGAATGCAACTATTACAACAAAGAAGGTTTTAGTGCAATGAGAACGGTCCACGACTAACATGGAATCTGCCATGAGAGATGTTGAAGACAATGGAATGTCAACAAGGAGGGTAGCAATGAAGTGGGGTCTTCCAACAACCATGTTGATGAATTGGTTAACTTGTGTTATCTCTACAAAAAGGAAAGGCCCCCCAACAGTCTTGAACGATGATGAAGAGGAAAAGGTTGTTGAATGGTACAAGATGGTTGTTGTTGGCCATGGTTTGAAATTGTCATTTTGAAATCTAACATATCACAAATATGCTAAATGAGGCCAAATCAATTCAAGGATGGAGTTCTTGGTAAGTCTTGGTGGATAGGATTCAAAAGAAGACATCTTGATCTGACTTTAAGGACAACACAAGGCCAAGATAGAGACTGTGCACTCAATTTGAGGTTAGCAGTGGTTGTTGCATTCTACGATACATTGACAAAGGCATACATAACCAATCCGTATGGTCCAATGAATATTTGGAATTGTGATGAGATTGACATTCAAGCTGAAAGAAATGGTGCAATGCGAGTGCTTGCAAAAAAGGGCAACAAAATTGTATCGTATATTATACCTAAGAGCTAAGAGGATCACAATTTTATGTTGTGTCAATGCAGTTGGACAAAAAATACCTTCCTTTTATTTGTTTAAGAGAAAAAACACCTGAAGAACTATATAGTTCATTGTGAACCAAGTGCATGTATGGCCATTCAACACCATGTGTGGATGACAAAAGACCTCTTCATCAATTGGCTACACCATTTTGCTGATTCTATAGTTGGGGTGTGTCACCCACCAATAGACACATGTTGATATTTGATGGCCATGGAAACCATGTTGCATTCTCTACTATTAATGAAGGAAGGTCACTAGGCATTGATTTGCTAACCCTACCATCCCACACATTTCATAGATTGTAGCCACTTGATGTTAACGTCTTTGCATCTTTCAAATCATATTTTAAGAAGGAAAGAGCAACATGGACGAGGAAGTATCCAAATCTAGAGATTAAAAGGGTAGAGTTAGCTACACTTAGCAACGCTACATTTCAAAAAGCATTGACTGTTGAAATAAAAGCATGCTTTAAAAGAACAAGTATTTGGCCCCTAAATCCAGATGCATTAATGGAGGATATGCAACTAAGTGAGACATTCCAATTTGTTTCCCTCAAGGAAGCAACAACTATTGAAAATATTCCATCTATCCACTAATGGTGTGCCACAAACAGAGGTTGAAAGGACAAATGGAACACTTGATTTGGTTGACTAACATACTCCAATAGAAACAACTAGTTTGTTGGACCAACAATCTCCAATTGGAACACCTGATTTGGAAGACCAACAAACTCCACTACAAACACCTAATTTGGGTGATCAAATATAGATGCAAACTTGTCTCTTTCTCTACCCAGCGCACCAGATGACCCATCATGGTTGTTGGAGGGGGTTGAAAATCTTGGTATTGATTTGCTTGTGGATTTAGACCAAAGTCTATCCACCAAACAACATGGGCCCATCTACCTTATTGCATTTTTATGCTGATTGTGGAGAAAGTGAACCTGATCAATTGGGAGGAGGTGAGGAAGTGGATGAATCAGTTATTGAGGTGCAATTTCAAAATGAAGAAGATTCCATGGAGCCATTGGGAGGCCAAATAAGTTCAGAAATCTCCCAAATTTTGAAATTACTTGTTCATCTGGTCAAGGATAAGTCCAATCATCTAATTGATTGTGGGATTCAACTTAATAGACAATCCCAACTCCTCACCACATATGACTACATGAAGATGCTAATGGAACAAGAGGAGAGGAAGAAGGAAATCCAACAATTGAAAGATAGGAACAGGGAACAAATCAAGCAACAAAAGATTGAAAGAATTGTGACAAGGGACTTAAAGGACCAAATGAGAATTAAAAAATACCTTCATTGACAAGTAGTTGAGGTACAAAGAGAAAAAGGAAATAGAAGGAACAAAAAAAGGAGTAGCAAAGGATTGAACGAGAAGCTGCTAAAAAAGAAAGAGAAATGGAAAAAGGCTAGAAAAGAGGCAGCAAGGGAAATGCGTCTGAGCAATCCTATAAATCACTTGCCTGAACAACATGCAATATTCATTGACTTTGTTTCTATTCATTGCCCCAACATTTTCCACCCTCACCTCATACAAATATTGGCCAAACACATTCTAGTTGTCGTCCTATAGATTCAGAGGCCACAAACATGGATGAACAATTGGTTAGGCAAGATTCAAAGGTGAACAACACATCAACAAATAACTTCCCATCAACCGAATTCTTTTTTCCAGTTTTCTTTACATAATTGGAATGTTAGATTGTGAACAAATTTTTGTCAATATTTCTAAGGTGTTTCGTTTCCGTAGAAAGAACTTGAACAACTAATATGTAATGTGTCTAAGTGATGTAATTTTTCAAAATACTAATATGTTCAACTTTGTTGTTTCATAATTGAGTTTATGTTATACTAATATGTTGATCTTTGTTGTTTTCATAAACAAGCAATGCATGTTATACTATCTTTTGCACCACTAACTCCTACCATATTTAATCCATTACGTTCACATTAAGGATACAACCCTTCATTGCGATATATATCATAAAGGATTAGATATGGTAAGAGTTAGATTTGGGATATGATAGTATAAAATATATATATGTTACTGTTTAGGGTTTGTATATAACTTGAAACAACATTATGATAAATATTTATAACCCTTTCTAAAACTAATATAGCTTAAAATATTATATGTAAATTGAAACAACATTTTCATACATGTAAGAGTAACTGTAATTGAAGAACAAACAAACTATACATCTAATTCACTCCAATGTAAATGAACAAGGTTATATGTCAAGTGAAACAAACAATGCATGTTCTACTATCATATCCCCAATTCTAACTCTTACAACCCTTAGCTGATCATGTTAATTGATCATACACACACACACACACATACATACATACATACATACATACATACATACATACATACATACACACATATACATATACATATGTACAATCAGTTAAGGGGTTATATATGATTTGAAACATCATTATGATATTTATATATAACTTCAAACAACATTATGATATAAATTGAAACAACATTTTCATACACGTAAGAGTCACTGTAATTGAAGAACAAACAAACCATACATCTAATTCACTTCAATGTAAATGAACAAGGCTATATGTTAAATGAAACAAGCAATGCATGTTATACTATCATATCCCCAATTCTAACTCATACAACCCTTAGCTGAATATATATATATATATCAATTAAGCGATTACATATATTAGTTACGGGGCTATATACAACTTGAAACAACATTATGATATCTTTATATAACTTCAATAAGCATTATGATATAAATTGAAACAACATTATCATACTTGTAAAAGTCACTGTAATTGAAGAACAACTAAACCATACATTTTTTGGCTGATTGCGTGTATGTGTGTATGCAAATGGCATAGTTATTTTACTCAACTGTTAAGGGTTTCATATAATCGACTGATAAGGGTTTCATGCGCCTATCTTTTGGCCGAATGTGTGTATGCAAATGACATAGTTCTTTTATCATTCTTAAAAAAGCTGTAAACTAAGGATGATAGGTGGAATTATATGTATGTATGCAAATGTTTCTGAAGAAAATCACAATACATATGAATAATAAACATACATTGAACAATTTATATAATTGTAATCTTACAACCACTTTGAAATATACATACTTTGGAAGCTGCAATAGGTGGGTAGATTTGGGGATATGATACTTTAACATACATTGCTTGTTTCATTTGACATATAGCCTTGTTCATTTACAATGAAGTGAATTAGATTTATGGTTTGTTTGTTCTTCAATTACAATGAGTCTTACATGTATGAAACTGTTGTTTCAATTTATATATAAGATTTTATAGGTATATTAGTTTCACAAAGGGTTATAAAAATTTATATCGTAATGCTACTTGAAGTTATATACATAGATATACATATATACATACACACACATATGAAAGTATGCATGCATGCATACATAGATATGCATATACATACATACATATCCATGTATGTATGCATACATATGCATATACATACAAACATATATGTATGCATGCATACATACATATGCATATATCATGCATGGAATACATACATATGTATGTATGCTTGCATACGTATGTATATATGTATGGAATACATACATACATTTAATATGTATGTATGTATTCCATACATATATACATACGTATGCACACATACACACATATACATATAATTACATATTTATATAATATATATATCTATAAAATAATTTTTTTTACCAATTTAGGGTTTAATTGCTATATATGTATGTCAATTTCTATCAAAATGTCCATCATTCAAGTAGAAGAGGTGCATGTAGAGTTACATATGGTGGGCAGAATGCAGTATTGAAAGGGCAGAGAGGACGATGCCTGGTTGCAGGTAATGTCATGCGAGGGGTTCAAAATAGCGAAGGACATAGAGCCAAAAAAACCATAGGTGCATGAAACCCTTAAGAGTCCACCATATGAAACCCATAAATGGTATGTATATATATATACACACAGTCAACCAAATGATAGGTGCATGAAACCCTTAACAGGGTGAGATATAAACATTGTTTAAAGATATTGCATATATATGAATATATCTTTTGGCTGACTGTGTGTGTATATATATGTATATATATACATATATTTATATACATACATACATATATATACATATATACATATATACATATATATATATACACATATATATATACATACATACATATATACATACATACATACATGCATGCATACATACATACATACATACATACATACATACATACATACATACATACATACATACATACATACAAACATACATACATATACAAACAGAGTCAGTCAAAAGATAGTTGCAAGAAACCCTTAATAGTCAAGCATATGATAACCTCAAATACTGTGAATATATTTATCGAGATTACAAAGATAGACAAGTGAAATGTCACAAATGTATATATTATTTAAAGCTATTGTAGTTGCATCAATATATCTTTTAGCCGGTTCTGTGTATATATGTAGTGTCGTAAATTGTCACCCTTGACAATACCACCCTATGTTTTGTCCCCCCTAAATTATTGAGTCTAATTGGGTCCCTAATTTCCTAAATAATGCATTCTATAGCCCATTTATACCACTTTCTGAGAAATTGCAAGCATTGAACAAATGCACCTAATTAATATTTTTCCCTCGACACTTAATGTCCTAGAAAATAGGGCTAGGATCCATTCTCCCTAGGGCATATGGGTCCCCCTATTATGCTGGGGACCAATTTTGGATATGTCAATGTCAAAATTTTAACATTCAAAATTTAGGATGCAAATGTCAGCTATTAGAATTTATTTTTTGGGAAATTAGAGAAATTCTTATAAATACCTAGTTATTGCATCATTTGAAACCTAACAAGCAACAAGGGGAATTTATGAGAAATTATTATTGTCAAGAGCACTATCAAGCAAGTCAAGAGCAACATTTCAAAGACCTATTGTATCAACTCAAGATACAACATCATGTCAAACCCTATGTGAGTTTATGTGTGTTCATGTTATCATTATTTTGTGAAGGCTAACACTTTGGTAGGTCTCCAAAGCATTCAAGCAAGCAAGATCCAAGACCTTGAGGTGATGTGCACGACTTTAGTCCTTCGAGGAAGCCATTGAAGGGTGGTGAGTTGCAACACTTTGTGATTTTATCATTCCTTCCTATTCATTATCATTTTATCATTGACATTGCCATTGTGGTAGTGGAAACACTAACATGGGGTTTGACTAAGGCAAGCCCCTAAATGGCACAACATCTCCTCTTTTTGAATGTGCAGATCTTAGGTTTAAAGAGAATTGAAGGAAGCTTGAAGATAAATTGTTCATTGTTGCAATTGAAGCTCTACATCTTGTCAACTCATGAAAATTCACCTACAGAATTATCCGACAGTGTTTCGAAAACTTTGTAACCAAAAATCAAAAGCTTAGATATATGCCATCAAAAGACCTCAAAAATAGAGCAAAAGAATCCTACAAGGACCCATACACCCTTGGGTGAATCAATCCTCTTATGCTCATTGAAACCAACTTTTTTGGGTAGGTACATAGTACTTTGTACCTTCCAGATTTGCTTGCAAATTACTGTTTCAGTCTGTTGTTTGTCAGATTATTGCATTTTACGTATTAGGTCACATAGTTTAATTAGGTTAATTATAGAAAATCAATCCCAAATCAGTCCAAGACTCAATAGGATGGAGATCCAAGTTTGATAGGCTCACCTTCATTGTTGAAAGCCAATATATTCACCTTGTTGATCTCTATCCCAATGAACTTGAATCCTATTGTTCTAAGCACTTAGGACATTAGGACCACCCTTTTACTATGTTTCATTTTGGTGAACCTGACTTGTTAACATTATATACCTTCTAAAATTGCATCTTAGATCTAGGTTTTGCATTGCATTGTTTTACATTTCTTATTTAGGGTTTCATTATTTTCACCATAAAAGACAAAAAATGAAAAAATTGCAAATCATTTGGCATCATAGGTTGCATTAGGGTTTAATTCAGTCACTTAGATAAGATCTACATTCAAAATTGCATTCACAATTGTCACTCATTGTTACACGTTTGCATTTGCATCATATTGTCTTAATTTAAGCAAATTTTGGAAAAATACTCAGTTACATACCTGTTTGCACATATAAGTAGAACCTTTAGATAGTATAATAAACATTCAAATTTTGAGTTTTTAGAACCCCTATCAAGGACTCAGATGGCCTTGGGTGCCTCTATCCTTGTACACTTGCATTAACAAACTTTTTCACACTTCTATGTCTTTGTGCCTTTAGTCGATGTTTGCTTGCAAAACTTTGTTTTGAAATTCTTAATTGCATTCATTTACGCATCTTTCATTTACCTCAAAAAGTGATTAAAAAATGAAGAAAATTGCAATGTTTTGTTTCAAAATTGCATCAAAATCATCATTTTCAAATTTAGGCATCTTAAAATCAGTCAATTTATGCATTTTAGATTAGAAAATTACATTTAAAATTTTCATTTATTGTTCACATATTGTTACACACTTGCATTGGCATAAATTAGCCAAATTCTAGAAAAATATTCACTGTCAAAATTGTCTGCAACCAGATCCAAAATCCTCAAGTAGAATCACACATAGTCAACTTTTGAATTTTTAGAAAACCATCCTAGGAAACAAATGCCCTTGGGTGCCACTGTCCTCTTGCTATTAACCGAATCAATTTTTGTACAGACCTATATTGTGATATCCTTCCTGCTTTTGTTGTTTGAATCTTGTTTTTGGCTATTTTATTGTGTTTGTTATTTTAGTGTTCATAGTGGGTGCACTTAAGTGTTTTGAAACTAGCATGAGCTTCATGACCTGGTGTCCTATTACCAATACTTCAGTGAGACGTAGTTCTAGACTTATGGCATCCCACATTTGTTACATTCGATGTGGATCCCAAGTCTTCCAACTCCTTCATACACAATGTTGTTAATACTCAACCTATTTTGGACTCTAGATCTCTAATGCTACCATACCAATGACAACCTTACAATCAACCAATTTTATGGATGTTGATACTATGGTTGCCCATGTTTTCGAAGATAAATTGAAACAATCAGACAAATACTTAGAAAGACTTCAATACTTTGTGAGTATTGAATACTTCGTTGGTACAATAGTCCCTATAATAGATAACATGAGGAAACTAGTTAATGATGATAAAGGATTAGAGGTTTTGCATATCCTAGCCCATATAGTTGATGCTAATGTACCTATAATGACTAGTTGCACTCAAGCTTTGGGATACAATCAAAGTTAAGGAGGAAATCAAGTCTCCCTCCCTACAACTATAGCCTCTATCTTTACATACACAAATCCAACAATTGCTTCAACGACACAACAAAGCATTGGTATAACTCCAACATTAGGCCTTTCCACTAGAAATCCTTATGGTTTTGGATCTTCATATGTCATACCTCAAGTTTCATTCCCTCTCATAAATTTTCAATATAGTAGTCCACCAAGCACATACACACTTCCACTACATTCTCAACATTCTCAAAACATGTCAACCAATGATTTTTTCATTAACCAACTTTTGTAAAACGTAACCTCACTTCAAAAACAAATCTCTTCATCCTTCATTTTTTGTCCCTTACCTCATCTTCCCCCTCAACTTTTCTTAAGGCCAACTCTAGAATCTAATTCATCATTCTCATCTTCCTTATGATGAATCACTGAGTGTGAATCAAAGCATCAATCTAAATAAGCATACATAGTTGAATTCAAAAGCTTTCATAACTAAACCTCTAATATTTTCTTCTAATTTAGAATTCCACCTCATGCTACTAAAGGTTAAAAGACTTTGTCCTCTAATCTCCACCATCCATTTCAAATATAAGGATCTAATCTGGACCCTCCATCTTTACACATGCCCCCTCAAATCACCTATCCCTACTCTTTGCTTACATGTGTGAGCATACAACATGGAGGAACCTTGACCTTCAATTTCATCTCTCAATCTCCACCCTCCACTTATCTTCTCCATCCATTACCACTTGCTTGTACATCTCCTTCCATCTTGTATTTTAAGAAAATTTCATCCATTGATCAAGCATATTTCACGTCCTCATGCCACTTGCTAAGAGGCTAGAATGTAAATCCTTGCAAAACAATCTTAACCCTTGATTTCATCCTTCAATATTCACTTTTTATGTCCAACTTGAAAAACCTATTTAAGGAGGCTTACCCAAAGGACATTGTAATCCATCATTCATAGTACTTACATGCTATCAAATTGAGTAACATCAAGGCAAGGAGCACTTACATTAAAATCATTAAACATCTGGACCACATCACAAAGATTCAATGGAGGTATAGTTTTCTTGTTTATTACATTTACATTGTCATTCTAAGTTCCATTTTTGCTCTAACTTGAGTGTGCATGTTTTGTTTGAGTTTGATTTTTATTGCTTGTTTGTGCATGCAACTCTTCCATTTTACCTCAAATTTGAAATCCACACTTAATTACATTGTCTTATTCTTTTATTTTCAAGGAATTCATTTTTATTTTTAATAATAACTTGTTTACTAATATAATTTTCTTTGTTTGATAGATTTCACCTATCCTTCTCCATAAACTATATGTGAAAGTATTTTCAAAAGAATTTAGAAGGATGAGATTAGAGAGACACTAGTATCATCCCTCAAGCCTTCTTGTTGATCTTCTTCTAGTCTCTATTTAATATACCAATAATATTTTCCTTATTTTTAACAACTCTCAATTGATCTCTTTTCTCCAAGAGATCCTCTATTTTTAGTTTTCACAATTTGTACTTGAGCCATTCAACTTCTTAATCTCTAAAAAATATGTCGTTGTTATGGATTCTCTAATCACACTAGAATATCCAAAAAAACTAGAAAAATGATCCCACAATAACAACAACTACAAGAAATACATCCCTCTCCAAATCAAGCCATAACTCATATCAAATATTGAATACACGGGGAACAACATAATGAGAACATTAACAAAGTAATGTCTCAATCCAATAAATCATGTTATTAAACCAATAAGATTAATAAAAAAATAGAGAAGCAAACATGAAAAATGAAAACCATATGGACACCAAATATACATGGATAAATGCAAGGAGAAACAAATTCCACCACTAAAGAGATCCTATCATGTATTGGTCACAATTAAATCTATACATCAATACAATCACTTGTCCCTCTAACAATACTTTAGAAACATAATAGTACCTAAAAAATAACCATACATACCTCTATTTCATGCCTCTAATATATAGAAAAGTTTGAAACTAGAAACCACCAAGTGGTATCCCAAATTTATGAGTTAAAACCATAAGCCATAGCAAAAATTCAATGCATTTATAGTCATGGTAAAGCAACTTAGAATAGAAAGTAGCTTCTCTTACACCTCATACATATCTCATGCCTCTCTTATACATTATTAATTCTATCATAATGGTCAAGTTGACCACTTTCCAAGATATAGGTGCTCCATGAGAATATTCAATGTTTGAGTTATAACATTCAAATTGGGAAGATGCTCTTTAACTCCTAATTTTGACCATGTTTCAATGTAACCTCCCTATTCTATGCCTTCATACACAATATCTAAAGTTATTGAAGAATAAATAATAAATAAATAATATCCCCACCTCACATGGGTGTCACATTTTTCTCATTCTAATGTTTGTTATCATCTAAATCATTAAATACAATTTAGAAGACTTAACATTTACAAGGTGAATGACACACCTAATCCTAACCAAGTATACTTACAAAAGAAGAGATTGTATGCTATTTTGAATTCTATTGAGCTATTCGATAATGTGTAAATGATTTAGGATGATACCTTTAAATACATAAACCATAGATGCATGATTTGAATTTTGGTGCCCATTCGAAAAAGTGACTATAAGATCTCAAGAATATTAGCAATGTAATGCAAGATATGAGGCCTACTATTTGACTTACCCAACTTGAATCTATTTTGATTCGATCAATTTGATGCACTATGATAATCTATGTGGTTTTAGATGATTTTGGATGATTATAGACATTGAAGTTTATGCTAGTTATGGATATATGTTTATTCTTTCACAACTCTTTATGATTTTGCTAATCTCATTGCCAAGGTTAAAATGGATAAATGTGTTAATGGAATGAATTCAATGAGATGAAAACTCAAGATAAATAACCATTGATTTATTTGATAGAGTTTTAATGAGTTAGTGGTGAAGTTGATAGAATAAGTTGTTTACAAAAAGAGATGAATTTGCATAATATTGATGTTGCATCTGATTAAATTTAAAAGGTTGGATTATCGCTAAGCATATAGATGATATTGTCTAATTTAGTTTCTTTGGCTATCATGTGTTGGATATATTAACATATGAATTTGAGTGTGTAAGAATATTACTCCATGGACCATAGAAATGGGAGACTCCCCATGAACCCTATGTATTTTATCATGAAGCCAAGACCCTAGCCCATATAGAAGGGATAAGGTCTCATATCTAATGTGTTTAATTTTGTGATGTGTTGAGAATGTGTGTGTTCAAAGTGGTTAGGATAGTGAAGTCCTTATTTGGGGTAAGAGTTTTATCTTGTTATTTTTAATCCTTAATTTCGGATGCATGCTTCAAGGTCACTTTTGAGGGGCATAAGAAGATTTATTTTGTGTGTCTTTATATTTTTTAAACCTCCAAGTGGGTTACTTATGGGTTGGGGCCTTATTTAAGGACATATCTTGGATAATATCCAAGATGTGACCCCTCATAATTACCCTTAAAGAAGGGTGGGGGATTTTTTTGAGTTTTAGAGAAAGGGTAGAGTGTTTAGTACTCTAAACTCATTTATGAGAAAGGACTCAAGGGGTGGAGTGTCAAAATTTCACCCACCTCCTCTTAATGGTGTGAGGAATTTCTTGTTGGAGTGGGGCACACTCCAAACCCTTTTCATCTCCTCAAAGATCCCACTCAAGTGGGAGCACATGTGGGGATTTGAGTTTGAGGGATGAATGAGAGAAAGAAACTTGTCACCCTCATTCAAATGATTCAAATTTGGGATCCCTATTTATATTTCATTAGAAGAATGGGAGAGGGTTCTTCTTTTTCCTATTTTTCTTTAAATTTTGATGAGTTTTGTGAAGTGTTGAACTTGTTGATTTGAAAAAGGAAGCAAAGAAGGCTTGGATGGGAGCTCTTCATCAATCTCCTATCACCTTGAGACAATTTTTTGAGGTAGGACTCTTGTTTAAACTTGCATTTGGGTTTTTTTATAAGTTTTATGATTATAAATTTGGATGAGGTAATGTGTAATGTATTGGGTTTTGTTTTGCTTGTTATGTGTTTTATTGGGAAATGGGTTGTGGAGGCCATGCTCACCCATTTTGGGAAGAGAAACCTTAAGGGGTGAGAGGGGAGGACCCGCCATGCAATGAAATCCTTATTTAGAGGAGGGGAAATGGGTATGATTACGCCACTTTCATATGTGTTATTATGGAGGTTTGGGTGAGATTTGTGGTATGGAAATAGAGTTTTGATGGAGATTTGAAGATTAATATGGAATATTATTTAAATTTTTTCCCAAGAGAGTGTTACCCACTCTCTCTCCCCATTCATTGGTCCTATGCGGGTTCAAATGTTAAAAAAAACTTGGAGGGAGTTGTGGGTATGTTTGAGTCTATTCATGCATTGTTTTATGTTGTATCCTTGAGTGTGTACTTATTTCCCCTTGGGAGTTTCCTATCTTAGGGGTGGCTAGTTTTTTCAACCAATGGTTGGGTGGTGAGCATAACCATCAACCTATGGAGGAGATATTGGTTTTCATGTGCAAGTTGGAAATGCTTGGCTATCATACAAACCTGGAGGAAACCTAGCCATTATGTTTAAATATCATAGGACTGTTCTTTCAATGTGCAATATGTTTGTGATGGTTAAAAAAATAAAGAACATTTAAAATAAATTATGTATTTGTAATTGCATGTTAATATGCATTATGTTATTTTTTAAGGAATATTAAATGAATGGCTTTGTTCATAATATTGTGATGGAAGATGGATTGCCCTCACTATGGTAAGATTGTCCCTGTAGTAATATAAAATTTTCTATTTTAAGAAAATTTATGGACATCATGTACTACTGTCATAGAATGCAAGTGTAATATATTGCTCAAAGGAAATATATTCCGCTCTAGATCAAAATTATATCAATTATTTTTTTTGAGAACATTCACACAGAGGTTTGTTTGACAATGATGTTATGTGTTTTGTATGATTTTCAACCAATAAACTATTCATAATATTGTAGGAAGGGAGTAAATAAATGTTTATTGTTCGAATAAAAAAGAAATATGTTTAACTTTATTTTCTATCAGTTCTTGGAACAAAATGAATTCTAATGGTTAAATGATAGATGTAATAAATTGTGCAAGGTAATAGAGCCTTGCAGGCTAATAGTCTTATAAGAATGTAAGGGTAGGAGCATTAGGTGAAATGAATAAGTGTATAAAGAAAAATAAACATATACATATATCCTTCCTAGATGGTCTTAAAACTTTGTCTTAGTTAGCCTTTAGTTAGTCATGTGTACTTGTGAAAAAAATTTCCTTTGAAATGTAGTTGCAACCATTTGTTATACTTTTGATTTAAACTAGCTATTAACATGGGTATTATGAAAATAATGGAATGAATAGAACAAAATTTTCAAGTTATGTACCTTGCCTTGCTTGTATTCTTGAAAAATATAAACAAAAATCAAGAATTTTAGTTTCAACATAAGATGGTTATTACATACTATCTACATAAATATTGGATCATTTATTTTATTTTATTTTTGTGTTCCTCTCTCTTCCTTGGAAACCTTATAATAAATAAAAATAAAGAATTTTTAGTTCCCGTAAATGTTTCTTAAAAATAAATAAAAGAAAGAGGTTAAAGAATCCCTCGAACTTCTTGGGACTAAAATGCTCTTTTACAAAATAAGGCCAATAATATAAAATAATAATAAGTATCATTCTTGAGGTGGTGCATTGTCAACATTTGTTTCGTGTGATGACTAGGCTGATTGCCTGGCAATTTTAGCCTTTAACACATCCAAAGTTCCATTAGAGAATTTGTTAGTTTTGAAAACCTTTTTGGGTTTCAACGACAGTTTCAAAAACTCTCCAATCTTCCAAAAATGATGTTTTTTGAGAAGTATTTGTGGTCACCGAAAAAGTAACCCTTCTAACTTTTCTGAGTCGTTTGGGCCCTCCTTGTGACTTTGGCTTAAATATTGCCTTGATTTAGTGTTGAAAAGTGGATAACACATTCACATTAGGTCTTGGGCCCTTGTGAACTGATGGAATTTTAATGGTGCCTTGTAAAAGTGTTGTGAAGTATCGTAACACACTTTCACACTTTTCTAGGGTTTTATCAAGTGGCTAAGCATAATCAATACAATTCTTGCCTTATTTGGAGTGTTGTAAAGTGTTGTAACACACTTTCACATTTCTCTAGGCTTATCATTAATAATTGGGCTTTCTTATGCTTTAATTGGCCCCATTTTGCATCCATAGGCCTTATTTATGTATATTTTTGAGAATAATCCTGACAAAAGGCATTTAAAATATCAAAATCCCAAAAAACCACCTCAAATTCCTAAGGTGGGACTCATTCACCATTATGGGAAAATGAGTCCCCTTAGGTGGGACCCATTCACCCAGGGTGGCGAATGAGTCCCCTTTAACTCAAAATTCAATTTTTATTTAGAATTCTGGTGGGTTTTTATTCTCCAAGATCTGAGGTCGGCTTGTAGTGTTGTAATTTCGGGAATTATTGCAAAATTGAGTATAAATACAAAGTTCTTTAACTCATTTTCTCCTCACAAGCAATCAAGTGATCCCAAGCATTCAAGTATTCATACCTAGCATTCAAGTGAGTTCACAAGAGAATTTGAGCATTCACAAGAGCATTCAAGGCATTTCAAGAGAAAATTATCAGGCATTTGAGAGCATTCTTCAAGTTTTTTTCATCATGTCAAATATTACTTGCATCATGTTGTTTTAGAGCTAACAATTGTGGTGTAGGGTTTTGTGTTTCAAGCAAGAGCTTCATTCAAGATCTATCAACATCAAGCTAGATTCCAAGTCTACATCCATTGGAGCCATTATTTACATGATTGCAACATCTTATTGCAAGGGTTTGGTGAGTTTCAACGTTATATTTTGTTCATTCTTCATTCTCTTTCCATATTTCATTCTATTTGATGGTTTAATTACCAATAAGGGGTTTGACCAAGGCAAACCCCTATTCACTAACCCCACAACATTTTCCCCTCTTCTTGTGTGTGATTTGTAGGGGTCGGTTGCATATTTACCAAGGAGAAAAGGCGGAGAAAGGTTTTCAAGTTGTTAAATTCTCCATCACACCTAAGAGAAGCTTGGAGAAGGTCTACAGGTGGAACTTTACAGATTTAGACCCAAAAACTAGTCAAATATAGCAGAACAAACTGAGAGGCACAAGATCTAGTTTAGAACTTCCCGAAAAGTAGAAGTGGATTGATTCGCCACTATTGGTGAATGAGTCCCACTGTACATGCCTGAAGAAGATTTTTGCAGATCTGGATACCCTTTTGGAAAAAACTTGTTCCGACACATTTTCCCTGAAACTGGACTGATTCGCCCAGATTGGTGTATGAGTCCCAGTCGGCATTAATAGTAGATTTTTTAGGATTCCAGACCTCCATTCTACCTCCTTCAATTTCCCAGGTGCACATTTCCAGTTTCACAATTTTCTATTGCATTTTTTTTTATCTTTCTAGGCCATTTAGCATTTGTTTGCATATCACATTGTGTTTTCCAACATTTTCTTTTCCAAGTTTATACTTGGTGGTAAACCCTCTTTCCTAATTTCAAATCATATCCTAGGATGTCTTCTTGTCAGATCTTTTCCATTCTTTATTGGGTGAAAATCTCTAAGGTGTCCTTGAGTGTGGAGAGTATGAAATTGGGTCTCTCTCTTTGTACCTCTTTTGGTCAAAGTGTAGTACGTATCCACATTTCCATCCACCACAGTATTATAAGGTTGTCAAACTTTCTCAAGGTTGTGGAAACCTTTTTGGGTGTCGACGACGGTTTTGAAACCTCTCCAATCTTCCAAAAAAGAATGTCTTCAAGAAGTATGTTGTCATTCTTTCTCAACATTGTGGAAACCTTGTTGGCTGTCAACGATGGTTTTGAAACCTCTCCTAACTTTTGAAAAATATGTCTTCAAGAATTAAGTTTTTGGTCCTCCTCAAAGTTGTGGAAACCTTGTCAGATTCTAACGACGAATTTGAAACCCCCTTTGGGTCTCGACAATAGTTCCACAACCTCCTTCAGAATCTGAAGCTATTTTCACCTCTTTAATATGCTAATGAATTTTTAAAATTTTAACTTTGTCTCCCCCTTTTTGTGAAATGAATAATGTGTCAACATGCTAAGTGGTTATCACAACCACTTTAGGTTCTAAATAAAGTGTTAAAACTTTCAAAATATTTAATGAAAAGAAAAGAAAACTGCTATCCAATTTTTGGGTGGTTGTGATGACCTTATCGAGCTCTGACAAGGTTTTGAGAACCTTGTCGGGTTCTGACAAAGTTTTTCAAACTTGCAAAACTCCCAAAGACAACTTATTTCTGAAACCACATAATATTCTTTGGAGGTTTGAAATGACTGCACATTATGTACAATAATCATGAAATTTTAAAAATAGGCCAATTTAAAAAATGAGGCCAACTAACAATGAAAATATTAAAAAGGATGTGAATTAATATGATTTACACTAAGGCCGATTAACAATAGTACTAGCAATAGAATTAACCTAAATGCCAATATTTCTAGTAACCACAAAATTAATAATGGTACTGATCTAAACATTAATATTAATAAAACTAATAATGGCATTAATAATAAAATTAATATCAATAAGAACTAGAATATTAATATTATATCAAGAGTATCCCTTGCCCAAATTAAATCATTGATTTAAAGCAATGATAATTAAAATATTAACCTTAGTCTTATGAGAAGTATTAACATTAACTTTAGTATTAATGTTAATAAAGATATAGATGTTAGCATTACAATTCATATAATACATGTAATAATACCAAATGGTGATATTAGTTTAGATGTTAAATTAATAATAATATTAGGGGGGAGAAGAAAATTATTATTAAATATGGATGGTATTATTAAGTGAAGCCACATTAATCACAACAACAATATCAAAGATAAATAAGAAATGATATTAACCTTTGTGGATACAACATAAAGTATTAAAAGAGATAATGAACACACTGCGGTAGAGTTATACCCCCACCTGAACTCTTTGTGTTCAAATCGATAGGATAAATGACAATCCTTTGAACAAAAAGGTTTGACATTAATATCCTAACAAATGATAGTGTTATTAACCTTAAACTGGAAATGAGAATCAATATCACAGTAAACTAATAATCATCCTATACTAAATGGGAAGGTTAGTTGTTCTAGTGGGACGAGCATCATTAGCAATTCCATATTGACCTAGATTGTAACCCTTATATCTTACCTAAGGATGACAATTATGGAACCTTGTGTAACCTAGCTCCTAGAGCTGATTTGATCATCATTTAAGGGTGTGCGTGATGGACTCTTCACACCCTACTATGTTTATTCCCACACCCCGATTTCAGGCGACGTGCTGGGAAATAATGTTGCATGAGCAACGTCACCCAATGTGTATAGCTCACCACCATGTTGTGTACGGTTGGTACAATCTTAGTGTTTCAACATTAATGTTGCAATAATTTTTGATGGTTGTGTTTTCCCCTATGTACAAATTTGGGGCATTACACAAGAATTTAAAATTTGATAGATGGGGATGTGATCACACTAATGATATTGTCTAGGGATTAAATCACAAGTATGATCTTCTACAAGGTGAGTAGAATATTGGGAAGTAGATCAGATAAGTTGTGAAAAGATAAATGTGGTATACCATAATGATGGATCAAGTCTTGGCTTAGTAAGCGCACCAAAATAATCATATTATTGGTTACATTTATGCAACCAAGATATTGGCCCAAAGTGGTGTAGACGATCAAAAAAGTGTTAGGGTATCCACTTTTATTTTCTACAATAATATTGAAGGGAATAAAAAACACCCTTAAAAAAATACTAAATTGAGGAATAAATATTAATTAATTCTCTAATAATTCCCTAGATAAATATAATTGAGCCAAGTAATCAATATGACAAATTTAAATGATAAATTAAAAGAAATATTAGGAAGTTTCTTAGCTCTTTGATGCTAATGGTAGTGGATGTAATGGACTCAAATTATATGTGCTCTTCAATATCACTCCCTAACTATGAATCTTAGACTTGAAGTAATACTTCTAAAGCAAATAAATCTTTGGATCATACACTATAACTAGATGTGATCACACCTATGATTCTATTTGGCACCCCTATGATCTTATTTGGTACAACATGATTATCTCTCTATTTGTTATTTACTCTTAAATCTTTCACCTCTAATGTGACAATTAAATTTTAGTCAAGATGGTGTTAAAGAACACCTTTAGGTGCTTGCTTTGCTAAGATTGAATTGTAAAACTTATTTTAACCTATCAAATCACTTCTTTCCACTATTTGTATGATGAGATTTCAAGAACACACAAGACGCACAAGACAAAAATCACTATTTTAATGCAAAGTGCTTTGGTTTGAGTGCACTTCAATTTCTCTAGAATGCTTCCATGATTCAAATGAATGGTACAAAGTTATCTAGGATGCTTTTCAATTTCCCTCAGAATTACCTTTAAATATGTTGTCCTGGGTGCTAATTGAAAATGTTTCCTATGTAGGGTGATCGGTAGTGGTCAAATTTTCAATGAGAATTGGCTAGGGGAAAGTGAAAAAGGCATTTAAAAAGGGAAAAAATTGCACCTACAATTTTATCTATAAGATGGAATCACTTTTGCAATTTTGACCAACTTGGGGGAAACATGTCAAATAAATTTAGTCCAAACCTCAAGGTTGAGTTCAATCATCATGTTGGATAGAATCCATAAAATTAAGCATTTTAATGGCAAATCTAATGCCAAGACTAAATCTAGTAAAAAAAATGGGAAAAAGTGTGAAGTATGCAATTTTTCCATCTACAAGTATTGAAATATGAGATATGAATACAATGAATACTTAATAAATTACATATACATGAATAAATAGAGATATGTCCCTTGAAATGATAAGACATGCTCATAAATAACAACTATTGATGTCTAAAAATAATTACTTATGTACAAATAAAATCACATCCTCCTTTTAGTATGAGGGCAATCTACTTGGTGCATAAACCCAATGATTTGAGTATATTTATAAATTTTAATTCTAGGGTACTACTAATTAGGACTTAGTAGGATTGAATTTTATGAGACTATGATCCAATAAATATCTAGTTCTAAATACAATTTTGTTGGAGAATAAAAAATGGCATAAGGGATACATCCAAAGTGGAATATTTTTGCATATTTGGATTTCCCTTGAAATCAACACATTTAAAAAAGGTATCTCATTTCAAGTTAGTCTGTGAAAGTTACAACCTTTGCAAGTTAAAATATGTTGTATTGGTGATCATTTTGATTGATGTTGAAAACATCTTATAATTTTAGTTAGTTTTGAAAACTTCATGACAAGATGAGGATAAAATTATAATTTGATTGCTACAAATTCATTTCAAAAGGGACAAAATAGTAGAGCAAAGAGTCATTAGGGAAGTTGAATTGATACTAGTTTCGTCTCTTCTCATATGGAAGCTATTAAGTACCTCTTATCTATTAATATGTTCCTCTTTGATCATAAGTTCATCCATTGGAGTGTGTGTTAGGGAATTGGAGTGATTGGAGTTCTTGAGATAGCATGCTAAATAGTTCTATCCTCATCATATAGGCTGTGACAATTAAAATTTCCAATCTATTAACATGTTTTTGTAGTGTCAGAAAATGTACAACTTTACATTTTCACACTATTTTTGATTTCCCTTAATTAATTGGACTTAATTAAGCCTCTAATTAGCCCAATTATGCATTTAAACCCCTTATTAATTTTGTTTTCCGAAAGGGGAACCTACATTAAACAATTGCAAACACAAATTACACATCTTGGAAAATATGTGCCCTAGGTTTAGGGTCTAGGACCCATTCGCCCATCCTCCTTATGTTTAGGATCCCATTTTTAATATGTTTTTGGTGGTATTTTAATGTTTAGAATGCAAATTGCAATTGTCAACTTTTGATGTTTAATTGTTGGGAAATTAGAAAAATTGACTATAAATACAATGTCTTTTTATCATTTCAAATCTAAGCAATATTATCTAACAAACAAGATGTGAAATTCACAAGAGAAAATATTACTGTCAAGAGCATTGGAGAGCATATTTATTAGTTAATTATTGCAACATTCAAGATCCCATCATAATGTCAAGATTTATGTGTGTTAATGCATGTTTTTGAGCTAACATTGTGATGTTGGTTTCAAGTTTTCAAGCATCCAATCACTCCATTTCACGCAAGATCTAATCCTTGGAGTGATGTGTTAGACTTCACTCCTCTAAGGGAACCCATTAAAGGGTTTGGTGAGTTGCAACAAGCTAGTGTTCATTCACCAATTCCTTCATTTCCCCATCATTTCATTATCAAGGTTTAATTACTACACTAGGGTTTTACCAAGGAAAACCCTTATACACCAAAAACAAAAAAAAATCCTCTTTGTGTGTTTGTAGATTTGCAGGTGAAGAAGGATTGAAATTGGATCAAAAGTGCAATTTTACAAAGTTGTCAAGATATGGAAACTCACCTATAGGTTTTATTTTTGGCTTTTTGAAAATGAAACTTGGGGGAATCAGAAGCTTAGATCTGACATCAGAGGACTGCAATTTTTTTTTAGAGCCATGTACAAAGACCCATTCGCCCTTGGGCGAATCAGTCATGGCAGGATGCTTTACGACATTTTTGGTGATAGGTGCACAATATCTTAGCCTTCTCAGATTTCATCGTTGATTGTTGTTTCTAATAGTGTCATCATAATACATTGTGTTTCAAGTGATAGATCTCATAAATTTGATTGTTAATGCACTTTTATTCTTCTCCCAAAACTACTGTTCAATCATATTTTACTATTTTTCCATCATAAGGAAGTTAGGGCAACAAAGTGTCCAAACTTTGGGTTGAATCACCTTAAAGGTTGTAGGTCAATTCTAATTATTTGTGGCACTCTCCCTCTTCCTAATGAAATTGGAAAAGGCGGATTTGTGATTAGGTGGACACCCTTATGCTTTTTGGCATAGGTACCTCATTTCTAGGTCTTCCTATCCTCTGCCCCCCTTTTTCCTCCTTTTCATTTTGGTGAACCTAAATTTGTACATCTTAATTGTTGATTTGGAGACATTCAAAACCCTAGATCTAGGTTTGCACTAGTTTTTTTTGCATTAGTGTACTTTGCATTGCATTTAGGGTTTAGTTTTGCATGTTTGCATCATTCAAATTTATAAAAGAATAAAAAAATTGCATTCATTTTGCATAGATCTTACATTGTGGTTACATCAAGAGTGTCTTTTAGTCATTTAGATTCAAATTCGGTTCAAAATTGCATTCCAAAATTTTTCACTTTGTTCACTTATTGTCATTTTTTGCATTTGCATTGAGACACCTGAAACTAGAAAAAATTGTCATAGAATTCATAGTCTACAACTTGAAACAAAAAATTCAAACATTAAACCTGAAACACAAACTTGAATTTTTCCAACCCTTGACCAAGGACTCATTCACCCTTGAGTGAACTTGTCCTTGTACAGGTGCTTTTTCAAAATTTTGGGCATCATTTTGTCTCTGTTTGCTTTATTGCATTCTGCTGTCAGATCTGTGTTTCAATTTCAAAAAACAAAAAAATTGTACTTTCTTGCATTAAGTTCAATTGATCAAATTAAGTGCATTGTTTTAAATCAAAATTGGCATTGAAAAGACGTCATTTTCAAGTTTTTACATAACATAACTAGTAAATTATCTTGTTTTAAATCTGAAAATTGCAAAATCCTTTTACATACTTGCATTGTGCTTCCTATTTGTGGATGTTTGCTACATTTATTTAGTGCCTTTTGTGCATTTTGGGTGCACTTTTGGTTTGGAAAAACTTGTATGAGCTTCATAACTTGGTGTCCTATTACCGATACTTTAGTGAGACGTAGTTTGAGACTCATGCCATCCTGCGCTAGTACATCTGCCATGGATCTTGAGTTTTCCAACTCTTTCACTCATAGTGAACTAATACTAGTCAACCCATTATGGATCATAGCTTTGATACCACATTTCCCATGACTACCCTACCAACAACCAATTTGACTGATGTTGAAAAATGGTTGCTAATGTCCCTCAAGAAAATCTTAAAAAAATGGATGAAGCCTTAGAAAAATTGCAAAACTTTGTGAGTGCTGAATAAATTGTTGGTATTGTGATTCTTGTCATAGATAACATGAGGAAAATGATTGAAAATGAACAAGGAAAACTATCTCATATAATTAACAATCATATTCTTACAATGGCTAGTTGCGCTCAAACTTTGGGGCACACTCAAAGTCAAGGTGGAAATTCAATTCCTAGTACAACTATGACCTCTATTCCTACATACACTCATCCAACTATTACAACAAGACAACCCACTAGCAATGTCAATACAACTTTAGCTATTTCCACTGGGAATCCCTTTAGCTTTGTGACTTCAAATCTCATATCTCCTAATCCATCTCCCCTCACAAACTTGCAATTCACTTGTCCTCCAAATACATACACACCTCCACCTTATTCACCTCCATCTCACAACACAACCAATGATTCCATCCTTAACCAAAATTTTCAAAATGTTTCATCCCTCCAACAACAAATTTCCACATTGAACCAAAATAAAAATGGCCAACCTTTGCAATATGTCAAAAAAAACCCATTATCCTTAGAGATATTGAGAGCAAAAATGCCACAAGATATAGAGATTCCTAGATTTGAGAAATATGATGGTAAAGTAGACCTTAGTAACCATGTCTCGACATACACAACCTTATGTAGTGACTTCATTTTTGAAGATAAGCTCTTGGCTAAATTTTTTCCCAAGTCTTTAAAAGATACAACATTGGAATAGTTTTTCTCTTTACCAAATAACTTAATTAGTTCATTCAATGATATTTTTGATGCCTTTCTTAATCATTTCCAAGTTCACATTGGTCCCAAGATGACCTTAGCTGATTTAATGAAGTGTAAACAAAAGGATGATGAAAATATCACTGATTTTATAGCATGATACTAATTACTTTACTCACAAATCAACATTAAGATTCTTGATACCGATCTTCAAAGAATGTTCATTGAAAATTTGCAACAAAAAAAATTCAAGACAAGCTTGGGATGATGAAATTTCCCTCCTTTACACATTTGTGCATGGCTCTTCGTGACTATTAGAATTTGGTTAGTCATCGTGAAGAAAAAAATCCTAACCACCCCAAGAAATCCAAATTCGTGCCCTATAACAATTTCCAACCATTCAAGAAACAAAATAATAGCTTTTTACAGATAAATCCACCCCAAACAAGTCAACATGTTGAGTCCCAAGTGGTTGCAACAAAAACAACAAATCCATATCAATTTAGAGAGCGTAATAGAAAATTTACCCCATTACCCGATACCCTCCATTCCATAATGTTGCAACTTTTGGGTAAGAACCTAATTTCCTTACCTCCTGTTAGAAACCCTAATCCTACAAAGCCCTTACCTCCGAACTACAATGCAAATTCCATTTTCCATTATCTTTGACAAAATGGACATGATACAAAATATTATAAGTGTCTTAAACATATTGTGCAAGACCTCATTGATTTTAATCACATCTAGATTGGTGGTGTTAATGACCAAGGAAATAAGTCCGTTGCCTCACCTAACCAAAATTTGCAAATTTTTACTAATCCCATACCAAATTATAACATTTCTTTTGTGAAAGCTAGTGACACGAAGAATGATGTGATGAATGTTGACATGACTAATGATAACATGAGCGAAGCTAATAATGAATACAATAATCTAGTCAAATTCATTGATGTTCAACCTTGTAGGGGCTAGACCAATTTGTCTATGAATATTGCTTTCTCACAAAATGATATAATAAAACATGTACCTGATGGTCCTCTTTACATTGCTGAAAGAATCAATGACAAGCTTACTAATGGGATATTAATTGATCCCACGTGTGTAGAGAACGTGATCACTGAGGAGTTCTTATTTGTGCATGAACTTTATCAAGATTCTTATGAACAATTGAAAGCATGGATCAAAACACATAATGGTTTTTCTTTCCCTACAATTGGTTCGATCACTCTTCCTTTAAAAGTTAGACCAAAATAATTGAATGTCTCATTCTCCATTATCCCATTGTCAAACCAATTATGTGTGAAGCTTGGTTATCCATGGCTACACTCCATGGATGTCGTCCCATTGGTAGTGCATAAATGCTTAAAATTTCCATTTGGAAATGACATCTTTATTGTGCACCATAGTGTCTTTAATCCTATGTCTTCCCATGGGAATTTCTCATTAGATTTATTTTGGCTTGAACCCACGAAACCTATTAAACCTTGTGAGGACTTCTTTTTCAAATCCTACCAAAAGTTCAAGTCAAAGCGCATAGCAAAATTATCCTTTAGCAACATACCTCAACCCATTCAATTGAGTCTCTTATTATTGATGAAACCATGATTGAACCAAAATCCATTCCAATTAACCAAGACCAATCCATAACAAATCCTCAACGTATTTCCTATAAGAGACCAAGAGATAACCATATAAGTCTTGTTGTGCCTCCTAAGATCAAACAGGTTTACAAAGCTAAAGAGACAATGGTTGAACAACCTTCCATGGTTCTTTTCATTCCTCCCTTATAGGAAGAAAATAAACCTATGGTTGATGAACCTGCTCCTACAAAATCACAACTTGAAAATCATACAAGAAGAAAAAAAAGTGCTAAAGAGCGTAGGCCTAGACGTCATGCTATTTATTATCATTTAGAAGAAAAGAACAAAATAGAAAATCAAGATGAAACACCAACTCAAGCAATACATGATGATTATACACCTTTGTCACAACAATTTGAAACTTCAATGAACATCATCATTAGGCCTCCTATTATGATTAACTTGGATGGTGATGATGAGATTAATAAGATTGATGAGGGAGTGCATAATGAGATAAAATTATTATTTTCCTCTTCCATGAGCTTAGATGATAACAACTGTAATGATCCTCCTAACAAGAGTGACTCACCATGTGTTGAACCTTGTGTTGTCCCTTTGGCTAGTTGTCTTCCTTCTACCTATGATGAAAAAGATTGGGATGCAGATGAAATACTATAGGTTGACTCACATGTTCCATACTAGTCCTATCTTTGTTTTCTTTTCATGTTCTTTGTAATTGCATGTGCATAATGTGATCCCCCACACTGTGATTCTTGGTGTGTCTTTATATGTTTGTGAGCTTAATTTGGATGACCCTTGTCACTCTATTGGTGCAAGAATACTGTAAAGGAAGTGAATCTATCGTGATATTCTTCTATTTGTATCTTCATTCTTCTATATGTCGTAAACCTTTATTTTTCATTTGTCTTGTGTTTTCCTTTTGGGGATGACACAAGGTGTTGAGACATTTAGGTCTCTTCCACATGTTTACCCAAAATATTTTCTTTGTTTTCACTCTCTATGTGTCATTTTTTCTTTTCGATTGTTGTTCCGTGAGTTATTTGGGGAATGATGATGATTTTGAGCTCGATTAGATCACTATAGAAAAGACATACGCTGACCCAAAATACATGGATCCCTTATGTGTTATCTTGGGATTGCATATGGGGGGAAACCTCCTTTCAAGACATAGCTCTATCTTGGAAAAATATATTTTACATAGGGATTTCCAAATAAAGATATTGGTATTTATTATGTTCTACTTTAAAGTAATTACTCATAACATGGTGTTTATCAGTTTCTTTAAAGTGGGGGCATATGCATCCCCACTCATTGTTTGCATATTCCCTTAAAAGTGTGGTCTTCTTACTTCACGTGATGTGTCTTCTTGGTGGTGATGTTGGGTTTGATATCCTTCACGAGTGTGACCTTTTTTGGCACATGGCATTCCTCTTAGTGGTAATGCTATGACTTGCATTTCCTAAGTTGTGAATCTTTTATCCTTGACTAGTCCTCTCTTGGTGACATTAAGCGCGATGTTCCCTAAGGTGAGACCTTTCATGAACTAAGAAAAACCCCTTTGACCATCCTATTCTATTGCATCTACAACTTTGTCATGGCCACCAAGCATAACACAACTTGCTTGCCAATGGAGCCTTTTTGTTTTTTATGATTTTCTAGCATAATGCAACTTGATAGCCTTGTGGAACCTTTTTGTGTGTGACACCTTATCAAAATTATCAGGAGGTATAACTTTTGGTATGGTTGATGTATGGTATCTTGTAGACCTGACATAAATTTCCCATCAACCACCTTTTTGGGGTTCACCTAGTAGACATTGGGTTTCAATAGCCCTTGTGAGTATGTTTAGTTTGCATAGTGAACAATGGGTTTTCACTTCTGAACGTTTTATGGACAACAATGCAACTGCGGCTAGTCCATTTTTTCCTTTCTTTATTTTTCACATTAATTTTGACATTGCATGATTGTGCATCTTGTGTCACTACTGCAAGCATTTGTTCCTTTGTACTTATGTTGGTTTTCCATTGGATATTAGATCTTGGGGGCTTGTGCAACCTCCTTGATCTTTTCCATCCTATCCTATCGACATTTGTGCACTTGGAACTCTCTTGACTTATTTGTCTACTTTAGTGTGATTCTAAGTGCAAGTTCATACTCTCACTAAAGTGGGGGCTAAATGTAGTGTTGGAAAATGTGCACCTTTACATTTTCACACTATGTTTGCTTCCTCTTAATTAATTAGACTTAATTAAGCCTCTAATTGGCCCAATTATGCATTTAAAATCTTAATTTATTTCATTTTCCGAAAGGGTAACCTACATTAAACAATTGCAAACATCAAATTACACATCTTGGAAAATGTGTGCCCTAGGTTTAGGGCCTAGGACCCATTCACCTGTCCTCCTTAAGTTTAGGATCCCATTTTTTAATATGTTTTTGATGGTATTTTAATGTTTATAATTCAAATTGCAATTGTCGGGAAATTATAAAATTACCTATAAATACAAGGTCTTTTTATCAATTCAAATATAAGAAAATTATCTAACAAACAAGAGGTGAAATTAGCAAGAGCAAAGATTAATGTCAAGAGCATTGAAGAGCAGATTTATCTATCAATAATTGCAGCATTCAACATCCCATCATGATGTCAAGATTTATTTGTGTTCATGCATGTTTTTGAGCTAGCATTGTGATGTAGGTTTCAAGTTTTCAAACATCAAATCAAGTGTCAAATCAAGCATCTAATCAAGCCATTTAATGCAAGATCTAATCCTTGGAGTATGTGTTAGACTTCAGTCCTCTAAGGTAGCCACTAAAGGGTTTGGTGAGTTGCAACAAGTTAGTGTTCATTCATCAATTCCTTCATTTTTCCATCATTTCATTATCAAGGTTTAATTACCAAACTAGGGTTTGACCGAGGCAAACCCTTATACACCATAAACAAACATTTTTCTCCTCCTTGTGTGTTTACAAATTTGTAGGTGAAGAAGGATTGAAATTGGATCAAAAGTGCAATTTTACAAAGTTATCAATTCAAGATACAAAAACTCACTTACAGGTTTTATTTCTAGCTTTTCGATAGTGAAACCTAGGGGAATTAGAAGCTTAGATATGACGACAGAGGACCACAAAAAGAATTTTTAGATCCCTGTACAAATACCTATTCACCCTTGGGCGAATGGGTCTTGGTAGGACGCTTTATGATATTTTGGTGATAGGTGCACATTATCTTAACCTTTTCAGATTTACTTGTTGATTTCTATTTCTAATAGTGTTATCATAATAATTTGTGTTTCAAGTGATAGATCTCATAAATTGGATTGTTAATGCAATTTTCTTCTTCTCCCAAAACTGCTATTTAGTCATATTTTACTATTTTTTTGTCATAAAGAAGTTAGGGCAGCAATGTGTCCAAACGTGGGGTTGACTCACCTTAAGGGTTTTAGGTCAATTCTAATAATTTGTGAAACTCTTCCTCTTCCTAATGAAATTGGAAAAGGTGGATTTGTGATTAGGTGGACACCTCCTTTATGCTTTTTGGCATAGGCCCCTCATTTCTAGGTCTTCCTATCCTCTCCCACCTTTTTCTTCATTTCAATTTTCTAGAGATTTTATAATTATATGTAGTCATTTTCTTATATACATTTGATCCTTTTAAGCCAACTTATAGGGTGACTACACAAATATGGGGGGACAAAAAGTGGCCACTCCACTTTTTGGTCCCAAAATAACGAAAATGCGAGTGCGTTATAACAAAATGCACTCGTGTTACAAAATGTGCTCGTGTTATGGGTTGGTAGTGACCGAGCCTAGGTTTGGTCATTACCATGCCAAAAGATGAGTGCATTATAATGTGATCGTGTTATGGTTTGAATTTCAAAAAACATGTGCACATTAATGTGCTCACGTTTTGTTCTACATTGAAATTTTTTCTTTCTTTTTGTTTTCATCTTTCTTCTCCTTATCTTTTAGTGAAACTATAAACATAAAATAAATATTTAAGTATAATTTTACATTTACATATGGAAATTTAATTTCTTATACTTTAAGTTGTATTCCGCTTTGGTGAGCGACTTTACCTGACGGAAGACGACGATTAAAAATTTTCAGACCACTTTGCGGTTACAATTTAAATTATTCTATTCTACTTATCCTTTATTCTTTGACCTCTCTACACTTCTCCTTTCCCTTTTACTTTTATTTATTATTTCTTGATCTCTCGTTTCTCTCGATCTACTCTATTTATCCCTTTATGTCGACCTCTTTAAGACTTTCCTTCTTTATTTCTTTTATCTCAATTTCTTCGATTCTCTCTTTTTGATCGACGTCTGATCGCGTGATCTGATCCGATCGTCTGATCCCGCCTGATTTGAGGCCGGATCCGCCTGATTTCGTCGTCCATTGATCCTGATCTGATCCGATCCGCCTGATCGATCCGACGTTCGATCACGTGATTTGCAAAGATCTGACGGATCGCGCCTGCGATCTGATTTCCTGATCCGCGAGATCGTCTTGTCTGGTTTTGTCTGGATTCCGAGGATCGCCGGATTGATCTGATCCTGATCTGACGTTGATCCGGTCTGATCCGATCCCGCGGATTTCCGCCGATCTCCTGATCGGCGGATGTCCCCCCCTCTCCCCTCTCAATCTCCAAAAACCTATACCTAATATCTTAAAACCTAATCCCTATACCCTATACACCTAACTTTACACCCTCAACCCTGAACACTATCCCTCAACCCTAAACCTTACACTCTAAACCCTCATCCCTATAACATATACCCTAAACATTATCCCTTAACCCTATACTTAAACCCTAAACCCTACACTATCAACCCTTAACCCTTAACCCTATACCTTATACCCTCAATCCTATACACTAAACCCTATACCTAATATCCTAAACCCTAATCACTATACCCTATACACTTAAACTTATACCCTCAACCATCAACCCTTTACTTAAAACCTAAGCCCTCTACCCTAAACCCAATACCCTCAACCATATACCTTATACACTTAACCCTATACCCTTAACCCTAAACCCAATACTTAAACCCTAAACCCAATACCCTCAACCCTATATCAAATATCCTAAACCCTAATCCTTATACCCTATACACTTAATTCTATACCCTCAACCCTGAACACTATCCCTC
The DNA here is from genome assembly GCA_007258455.2 of Sequoia sempervirens. NCBI lineage: Eukaryota > Viridiplantae > Streptophyta > Pinopsida > Cupressales > Cupressaceae > Sequoia > Sequoia sempervirens. Next base: position 3,183,290 of record VDFB02058242.1, read on the forward strand.
AACCCTTAACCATATACCTTAAACCCTAAACCCTACACCCTAAACCCTCATCCCTATACCATAAACCTTATACCCTAAACCCTAAACATTATCCCTCAACACTTAACCTTATACCCTCAACCCTAAAAATTATCCCTCAACTCTCAACCCTATACTTAAACCCTAAACCCTACATTCAACCTTACACCTTGCACCCTATAACCAATACCCTAAACCGTAATCCCTATACCCTTGAAACCTTGAACACTATCCCTCAACCCTCAACCCTATAGCTTAAACCCTAAACCCTACACCCTCAACCTTATACCTTGAACCCTAAACATTATCCCTCAACCCTCAACCCTCAACCCTATACTTAAACCCTAAATCTAATAACCTCAACCTTATACCCAATATCCTAAACCCTAATGCCTACACCCTATACACTTAACCCTATACACTCAACCCTATATCATAAACCCTAAACCTTACACCCTCAACCCTCATCCCTATATCCTATACCCTCAACCTTATACCCAATATCCTAAACCGTAATCCCTATACCCTATACACTTAACCCTATGCCTTCAACCTTGAACACTATCCCTCAACCCTATACCTTAAACCCTAAACCATACACCTTCAACCCTCATAGGGGGAGAAAGAAAGAGAGGGGAGGGAGGAAGGGAGAGAGAGGGGGATAGGGAGATGAGAGACATATAGTAGAGAGGGAAGGAGATAGTGAGAGAGAAAGAGGAGGATAGTGGGGGGGACATAGAGAGAGAGAGGGAATGATGAAGGGAGAGGTAGGTAGAGATGGATACATGAGATAGAGATAGAGGGAAGGAGGGAGGCTGGGAGAGAGAGAGGGGAGGAAGGGAGAGGTAAATAGGGATAGGTGAGATAAAGAGGAGAGAGTAAGAGGGAGGGAGAGAAATAATGGTGAGAGAGGTATGGAGGGAGAAAGTGGGAGAGTGGGAGGTGAGAGAGAGGTGAGATAGAGAGAAATAGAGAGATAGAGAGTGGTAGGGAGTAATGGAGGGAGAGGTAGGTAGAGAGAGGGGAGATATAGAGAAGTAGAGATGGAAGGAGAGAGGGAGGGAGGTAGGGAGGAGAGAGAGAGAGAAGGTGAGATAAAAAGAAACAAAAGAGAGTGATGGAGGAGAGGTAGGTGAGAGAGGGAGAGGGGAGATAAAGTAGAGAGGGAAGGAGAGGTAGAGAGAGGAGAGAAGCAAAGTAGAGAGGGGATGAGGGAGGGAGGTAGAGATAGGGAGGGAGAGAGAGGTGAGATAAAAAGGTGTAGAGAGAGAGTGGTAGGGAGTGATGGATGGAGAGGTAGGCAAAGAGAGGGATTGGGAGATAAAGAGTAGATAGGGAAGAAGATAAGGAAGGTATGGAGGGAGAGGAGGTGAGATAAAAGGAATCATACAGAAAGTGGTAGGGAGTGATGGAGAGGAGAGAGGTAGGTAGAGGAGATAGAGAGAGAAGTAGAGAGGGGAGAGGGGAGAGAGAGAGAGGGAGGCCGAGGAGGTAGGGAGAGGGGAGAGAGAGGGAGGTAGAGAGTAGGGAGGAAGATAGAGTGAGAGAGAGAGAGAGGTAGAGAGAAGTATAGATAGCTAGAGGTAGTTCTTGAGCTCAAGGGAAGATTGGATAAAAGGGATGGAGGTGAATTATTATTGTGAGAGAGGTCTAAGTGTAAGGGATAAGCAATGAGTGAGATAGAGAGATAGAGAAAAAAATATTACAATTTGTTGATTATTGAAATTTGACCTCACGATTACTAAAATTTGACATGTTGATTACTGAAATTTGATAGTATGAAAAAATTATAAAAGATCTTCCAAAAACTAGAATTTGCATTATAGCAGCCTAGAGATAAAATCACTCTCAAAGCATCCTGAAAACTATATACATGAAATATAACTTAAAGTAAATGTTCATATGTAAATGTAAAATTATGCTTAAATGTTTATTTCATGTATATATTTTTACTGAAACGTAAGGAAAATATATATTTTTATTGAAACGTAAGGAAAAGAAAGGAAAAAAAGAGAAGTTTTTTTCAATGCAGAACAAAACGCACTCATGTTTTGGCTTGCTTTGGGAATTCCCAAGCCTTTGGCTTGGATCTGCTTTGGATTTCCAACCCAAAGGTTTGGACTACCTTTCCAACGCTCAAAAACGTGTTTTTGCATATTATACAAAAATTCACATAATCTTTTTTGTGCTCCCCATCAGGTTTGCATGTGTTTCAAGGTCGAGTAAAAAAACACCTAGGTAATGTTAAGCTCTCTTAGCTATCTAATGATGTAATTTTTTTTCACATTTTGACTATGTTGAACTTTTATCTTAAATTTCTTTTGTTGGTGTATCCGTTTTAAAAAAAAAACCAATGTTTGGTATTTTTTAATTGTTCGTTGAAATTTCAAATAAATTAAATTTTTAGAAATTAGACTCCATTCTACACATATTTAAAAAAATGATCATATATTCATTAAAACATTATCAAAATAATCGAGGATAAATTACATGCTATTAGCTAATTTCTCACTGAAGCAATTTTAAAAATACTAAAAAAATGTTAACATTTTAGGGGGGCACAACAAACGCTATGTTATATTTTTTTGAAAAAAATAGGACCAATTTGTGTGGCCCCCCTTTTTAAACCCCTTAATCTCTACCATTTTCAAAAAAAATAGTAGTTTAGAAAGTAGTTTTAGAGCACTACGATCCTTGTTTTTGTTGCATCTTAAAATTTTGAGTGTAACTATCCTCAATTTCTCATCTAAGGTCAGTATTTTCTAATTTTAGAAAAAAAGTAGCCACTTAAGACCCCCTTTTGGTCCCCCATCTTTGTGCACTTACCCTACAATACCTCCACATGTTTTTATTTAGGTTAAGTTATTTCTTATGTTTTAAGTTCTCTTCATCCTAATGCTTATCAATTTTGGTTATTCACAAGGCACACAACTTCTTTCTCTTCAACATTTTGACTTCTTTTTCATTACAAACTTCCAACTAAGAGTTAAATATTGAGGGATATCCATTCTATCTAAGTTATTGGACTATAATCCCAATTTCATCTCCTATAGTATCATGTGCACATGTTTAGTAGATACCTCATCACCTAAGAATTGAGAATTGAAGTGTATCTATTTCATTAAAACTATCTTGGTCACAAACCCAATCTCACTTAAAAAAATTCCTTGCATTTAACAAAACTTAATTATCTTGCACTTAACACGACTTAATTCTAGTGAACTCTTTCATAACATTTAACTTCACTAGTAATTTTTCTTTTTCTTTTTAAGATTGCAGGAATTGGTCAGGTATCTGTCCCCCTATGAACTGCAGTGTGCCTGGTAAATTTTTTTCATGTAACTGGCGATGCTAGCGCGACACACCCTCCGATACTACGGGGGTAGTGGGGAGACTAGACCTCGTGACCTCTTTCTTGCAACATGATGCTTTAGCCAATTGAGCTAGGCCCACCGCCCCTTCACTAATAAATTTAATAATAAATATTTTTAAGTATAAATATTTCTCACTCATTTAAATTAATTTTAATACAAAAAATAATCTTTAAAAAATTACCAATTAAATTGCTTACTCTTTCAAATTGATGAATGATCTTATTTCAATTGCTAGGGTTATTTCAGTTATTAAATATTTACGCCAAAGGCGTCCTACGCTTAGTATTTTGAAGCCATTTTTGCCTCCGACGGTGTGGATTGCTCGACAGGCAATCGCCTGCGATGAAACTAATCACAACCTTTCATCATTTTTGGCCATTTTCCTGGCTGTTTACGCGCCTTTTTGCTGCTTTCCCCGCTGCCGTAGCTTTCTGCTCCAAACTTTTCGTCCCTGGTATTGGCCTTTCACTTCTCCACTTGCGTGACAGTTGAGAAGGAATTTGCAATTAATGTTTCCACAAATATCTGCGTTTACCATCTACCCTCACCGCCCTTGTTTGGTCTACAAGATCTGCTCTATAATATTGCAAGCCCTGTACATCTTCACTTGTCCTGATTTCATTGCGGTTTCACAAGACCCTGCGCAGGTTGTGATTCGTAGGTCTGGGCTTCCTACAAAATCTTGAGGTAAGTCGGTTCTAATGAAGCTTTCTACTAATTACACGTTGTCCACAGTTTGAAATATCTAGGTAGTTACTTCTCTGCACAGCTTCAAACCCAGATGCAAAATACTTCATAAATATATAGTTAGCAATAGACTCTGGTAGTGATTTTTGCAATAGGTTTACAATTTTTTTCCCATTCATAGACTCTGGTAGCGATTTCGACAATAGATTTGCCTCCTCTCCAGGAGGTTTTGGCTTTTGGGTATCCTTTTATTACGCCGAAGGCGTTCCCTTGCTGAGGTTTTGGAACTCATTTTTACCCTGAACGGTGTAGATTGCGGGAGACTACGATGAAATTAGTCTGAGTCGTTCACCAGTTTTTGCCACAGCCCCGTTCCAGATCCCAACCCCGTTAATCTGAAAAGAACATTCGTATCGCAATAACCCCTTTCCGTTTACTCCCGCCGCCCTCATTTTTAGATGTAAACGTCCCTGCTTTTAAGTCATTCTTTACTTAGAGATTTATCTCCATTTACTCCGGTGTTATCTCCCTGCGTTTTGAATGTGCAACGCTTTCTGTTTCAGGCCAGAAAACAAATGTACAACGCTTATCTGTGAAAATCTTACAGGTCAGAGCCCTTATTCCCTTGTTTTCTTTGACAATACTAGATAAACAGACGAATTATTTTTTGCATGCATGTCTACTAGGGCATTCGCGATCATGATATGTTCCTCTATTATTTATGCTTCGATGGATGTACATACTATTCCAAAGCTCCCATTTTCTCATGGGCAGGGAGGATGCTAGCAAAGGTTGCGGAATTTGGCTTTAAACCTGACAATTGCATTTGCTTGGAAATTTCTAAAGCCTTTTCAACAAATCTATTTTGGCACACGCAGGGAGCATACTGGCGAAAGCTGTGGAATTTGGCTTTACACCTGCCAATGGCATTTGCTTGAAAGTTTCTAAAGCATTTTCAACGAATCCATTTTGTACATATCTGCAATCATTACAGTCCAGGAGATTAGATTTTTTTTTCAGGTATTATGTCAAACAGTTCACGTGCCTTGTTCATACTTCCACTTTTTGCATGCATGTCTACTAGGGCAGTCGCGACCATGATATCTGACAAAGTTCCTCTATTATTTATGCTTCGATGCATGTATATACTGTTCCAAAGCTCCCATTTTGGCATGGGCAGGGAGGATGCTAGCAAAGGTTGCGGAATTTGGCTTTAAGCCTGACAATTGCATTTGCTTGGAACCTTGTAAAGCCTTTTCAACAAATCCGTTTTGTGCATATCCTCCAATCATTGCAGGCCACGAGATCAGATCTGTTTGAGGCATCTTGTCAAACATTTCACTGCCTTGTCTATGCTTCCACATTTTGCATACATGTCTACCAGGGCAGTTGCAACCACAGAATTTGGCAGGTTCTGCAATGTCGTCTGTGAAAACAGTGGGTTATGGCAAGAGGATTATCCAGCTTTTCCAGCACAACATCCACGAACCCCTTTTCAGCTGTGGTGAAGATCACAATCTCATAACTAAGATGTGGCAATTTACCAGTGCCTGATTTGAATTTCACTATCGATATGCTGCCTTTGGAGGTTGTTCTTGATCTTAATGATATTGCTAAGCATATGGTGGAAGCAGGGTATGTGGCAGAGTGCTGCCAAGTTTATGACAACATAAGAAGGGTTTTTCTTGAGGAAAGTACTGTTAGACTGGGTTTTGAAAAGCTGTACATGTGTTTTTTAGGAGTGATTGCAAACTTTGTGAGAGAGTCTTTGCAGGTATACCTTCTCTTTCAGATGCTTGCTTTGTAGAGCTTTCCAGAAGAGTGCTACTTGAGCTTCTGAACTTTGCTGAAGCTGTTGCAGTCAGTCATAGGTCTCCCAAAAAAAAAATTAATGTTGGACATGTATGAAACTTTGCGTGACCTTCTTCCTGAAATAATTGCTGTGTTTTTTGGTGAAGCTTGTTCTGAGATAAGATCAGAAGCATCTGCAATTTGGTTGCAATTATCAGAAGCAACATGGGCAATGTTTGTGGAATTTGAGAATGCTATGCTACGAGATTCTGCAAAAAATCCTGTACCTGGAAGTGCCTTGCGCCCTCTTACACGTTATGTAATGAATTACATGAGGTTTACATGTGATTATAAAGAGACTCTTGAGCAGATTCTGGGAGATGGCTAGAATGCCTGATCGTTCTGCCAGTCTCTCCCCTGATGATTGCAAGAATAGTGGGGATGAGTTGTCACCGTGATCCATCCAAATCATTTGGATTATTGAACTTCTAGAAGACAATCTAGATGCAAAGTCTAAATTGTACAATGATCCTTCTCTGCGTTGCTTGTTTTTGATGAACAATGTTTCTATGGCAGTGCTGAAAGAAAGGTTCAAAAATTTCAATGACTTGTTTGAACAAATTCATAAAGTAAAGTCTTCTTGGACTATTAGAGATGATCAACTACAAACTGAGTTACGTATTTCCATTGCTGTGATGGTAATTCCAGCTTATCCCTCTTTTCATTAAAATCAACAAAGAGTTCTACACTTCGCTTAATCTTCATCACCCTTTTTTTGCAATGATGAGTGTACTAAGTAATCGAGCAGAGATTCTTCTCTCTATTAAAAACATACAGTACATCGGGTTCCACTGTCAAGCTATTCAATTTAGGAGACAGAATAATTGGATTTAGAGTCTTAGACTAAACATGTAAATTGATGTCCACCATTATTTACTTTTCAATATCTACTTTTCCAAATTTATGGAAAGCAGAAGCTTGCCTATACACATTACATAAGGTATCCTTCTGTTGTAGGCAATTGAAATAAATGGTTGAACTATCCTTTTGTTGCAGCTAACCTATTCAAATTTTTCCACAACATTTATGATTCAAGATGACTATTACAGGTGTTTCACTCTATTGCATAAATTTTAACATTTTTGTTCAGTTATATTTTATAATGTTTGTTCAAAACAATTGGTGCTATGTCCATTGCAGAACTCGACAGACACATACAATTGGATTTTGCTCAATATCACAATGTCCATCTGCTATTGTGAGGGGCTTTAACAAGAAGCAAGAGAGTGACTATATGTTCCATGATACATTTTTTAATATTTTTAATATTCTATCAAAATCATCACTACATTCAGATTCAAAATAACTTGTCTAAGAATTGTGAACAAATTGGACAGCTTCTTAATTGTGGACTGAGTTTCGTACTTGCCCAAATTCTATCACCTTCCAGAGTTCTTTATATGCATGTAGATTTTCTGTCCCATGGCATTATGCCAAGAAAAATTCAGCTGGAAACAGAAATTTATGTACAAAATACTATCCACTCGAGGACTTTATTTGAAAGCTTTTATAAATGAGATCTATTGCTAAATTTTGTTATTCCCACAATAAATAGGCAATAATAGAACTTTCTCTATTTGCTTTTGTTTATAAATATTATGCATTCAATTCATTTGCAAAATACAAAATCCATTATATATTCTATGTTTTAAAATTTTCACTGCTATACCAAATTTATCCCTCTTCTACCTTCCACAAATCTTCAGTGTACCCATTGCAATTACTTTAATATCTTTCTCCAATTTCCATCAAATAATATTTGGTAACAGGAATTACTTTGTGAAGATTGCCAAAGAAGTTTGAATTCTTTCCTTGTGTTGAAAAATATTTATTCTATTATTTTATGGTTTTTGGTTAAGAAAATTCTTATAAGATTATTGTCCAGGAAATGGTTGCCATCATACCAAAGGAGTATCAGACTAACTTCTAGATTGTCAACAGTCTTCCGTTCAGAAATGTTACTAACAATTAGCTTCTAGAATATCACCGTTTTTTGTTCAGGAATAACACTAACTTGTTGAATGTATTGAATTATTGATGCAAGGGTGGGATTCTTCTTGGACCAGCTGCTCTCGGATATGTGCCTCATTTGAGAGAAACTTTCTTCCCTGAGCAAAGCATTACTCTCATGGGAAACCTTTGCTAATATTGGTCTTCTTTATTTTATTTTTATGTTTATGGTTGGGCTTGAGCTAGATCTCAGTCTCCTTTGTCAGACTGGGAAAGAAGCTGTGGTCATGGCAGCTGCAGGGATATCCCTGCCATTTATGGTAGGAGTTGGAGTCTCCTTTTATCTCAAGAAAACCATACAGAAAAATGGAGAACTTGGTCCATTTATTCTGTTCATGGGAGTGGCAATGTCGATAACTGCTTTTCCAGTTCTTGCTCGTATTCTTGCTGAACGCAAACTCCTAACAACACATGTTGGACAGATGGCAATATCTGCAGCTGCTGTTAATGATGTTGTCTCTTGGGTCCTTCTTGCTATAGCAATTGCACTTTCAGGTTCAGACAAAACACCCTTGATAGCTGTTTGGGTTTTTCTCTCTGCTATTGGTTTTGTTATTCTCATGTTCACTGTTGTGAAGCCTCTGATGAGTTGGTTATCTTGTCAAACTCTTGACAATGACCATGTTGGTGAACTCCACGTATGTATCAAATGAATGGCCCAATCAAAGAGGAAGACAGTTACTGTACATTGAAAACAGAGGCCCCACTAATGTGAGATAATAGGATGCTGTTATTATAACCATAAAGAATTTAAAAGGTGAATGTACAAAAATCACTAATATATAATTACAAACATGATAATATTGAAAAAACTACCACAAAAAATATAGAGGATAAACTCATGAGTTTCCTAAGCATAAATGAGAACATAGGCTCATAACAACAAAGTAACTCCCTGCGATCTTAGTAGGCGTCCACCAAATCATCATAATCTGACGTAATATCAATTTTTTGCAATCGCAGCACATGAACCCAACAGAAAATTTTGGATTCAATATGAAACTGACCTTCCTGCTCCCTAAACTGGGGCCTCGAGGGACCATTTTCCAGAAATAAAAAATTGATTATTAGTTGTATGTTTAAAGGTTTAAGGTCTATTTGCAGATGATGTAATTTATGTTCTTTTGTAAGAGGTACTGTCATCTGGTAAGACTACTGTTGCAATCAGCTTGATTTCTCCTCCATTTTATTATCTCCATTATGCACTTCATAGGTAGACAACAAAAATATTGTTAAAAATTTATTTCAGAGTACCAAATAGATATAGATTCCAAGTTTCTGGGATCTAATCAGATGAAAATATAAGGGCAAGTTTCCTCCATGATAATATCTGATTAATGTGGGAGCTCAATAGAAAAGGTTTTGCACACCACTGTCATACAACAACCAGCCACACCAATAGAATCAAGTATTGTGCTCTCATGCAAGCCACAACCATGAAGGCATTGTGCCAAGCTCAATGTTTTTTTTTAACTGATTTCCATATTTCTCTGCTCCAAAAGGAGAGGGACTTCTAGTTCCTCTTTTTCTTTGCTCCATCCCATGCAACTGTAGAAGATGCATGTATATCTGTGTGAACTTGTACGTGCAGAAGAATAATTTTGCTCAAAAATCTGAAAATCCATTGAAAGAAATACAATTTGGTAGTGTCAATTAGTTATGTTGACATGTCCCTGGTCTCACTCAAGGGATCCAGGGGAATAAAAAATGCACAATCTGCAGAGAGATTCTTGCTCAACCTGTTAAGCACACCGTTACTTATACCTATTAATCAGCTAACATATTTTGAAACTCATAAAACTTCACTCCATATCTTTGATAAGGAAAACATCTATTAAAGGTGTAAGAAAGCCGTTGTTTCTAGATAAGGAGGGCCCAGTCACCTGGAAGGGGGCTTTTAACATTTCTCAGAAGGTGATGTTGAGTAGATTAAGGGGCTTTTTCCTGTAAAATTGTCTCATTGAATAAGAAAATTTCAGCTCTGTTACAGGCTTTGGGAGTCTCCCTCCACATTACCAGAGGGAAACTGTCCAAGAAATTCAAACTAGATGCATGTTGCCAATGGAAAATAAAACCTTTTAACAGATGTTGCAAGCTTCCAATACCCCATTACCAGAACCTGTAGAAATACCCCACTTAAACGATAGGTGAAAATCATATTTCAATCGGTAGTTGCATTGTTAGGGGTCAAAAAAGAAAGATGATTCTAGGTTTGTTGTTAAAGTTTGGATGATTTAAATAGCCTGGTAGCAATGTCTGCAATAGCTTTTTGGGTATTATTACAATTATTACCTTGGCATGGCATCCTTTGATGGGATATGAACAATCATCATTGCTATTGCACAATCGTCATTGCTATTGCTCCACTTACTACTCAAGTCACATTCACTTGACTGTTTACTTGTACACAATTAGTTGAATAAAAGTTTCTTCAAATATCTTAAAAAATCCAATAGTATATGCATTTCTTTTAATTTTTCAGAGTTTCTTACTGAGTTTTTATGTAGAGTTGTTGAATATGGGTCTGGTGACTGAACATAAGACCTCTTACCTATTTTATATTTATTTTTTGTTTTAAAGGAGAATTGATGATGCCCTCTTATTATCTTACTACCAGTCAATTATAAAGTAAAGGAGAATTTGGGAAACACTAAATGCAGAGCTTACATTTCAATCATATTACTGGAGAGATCATAAGAGTGATCAATATCAACAACATTACTGGAGAGAGTGCCTCCCATCTAATCTATACATGGTGCTAGATTGATAATTCGCTCCCAGTTTAGATTTTAGGGTCTTTCTTCATTATGAACGACTTTTTGTAATGTAACTTTGTAGTTGAATGATGAATAACAAATCTTTCCTATCAAATGTTGGCAAAACAGATTTGGTTTAAGAAAAGAACATAGAATGATATATTTAAGCCTTAAAGTTCTACATTTTTAATTTTAACAAATTATTTGTCAAATGAAATAACATTAGTGTTATAAAAGCTTGTGTACTAAAATCCATGTTAAAACAATTGACATGTATCCAAAATGTGAAAGCATAGGCAATGAACTGTTTGACATAATACCTCAAAGATATGCAGTCTCCTACAATGCCATGATTGTACGATATGCACAAACTAAACTTTTAGAAGGATTCACACAACAAGTGGCAGGTGCAAAGCCAAGTTCCACAAATTTTGCCATCATTCTGCCTGTATCCAATCTCTTCCTCGCTTTCCACCTTTGATTTGTAGGCCCAACTTCAAAGTACCATAACTACAAGGATCGACTCTTTGAGCACATCTCAATCAACATACAAGGAGTCTTCCACCATCTTTTACTGAAGCATATTTTCATCCTGCAGAGAGTGGTTCTCTCACTAGCTATTTTTGTTCACAATGGTAAACCATTACTTATTTCAAAATTCTGGCCTTTTTTCAAGCTTTCTGCTACATCTATTGTCATGGTATGATTCAAGGCCAATTCTGTTATACAAGATATCAAATGTATGCAGATGTGACAATATTTTCATGTTTTTTTTTCCTCTTTTAGTCTGGAATCGACTGAAATCAGATTTTCACCGGGTTTTTATAGTTACGGTAAATAATGGGGCATAGGGTTTATCTTGTCTGAGACGTTTTGGGGCAGTAGTGAATGTCTTTAAGATTAGTTTTGGTATGCGTCTGAATTATACAATTGTTAGAAGGGAATCAAAAAACTACATCGAGTAAAATTAAAAACAAGAGATTCAATTGTACAATTTTCTATTGCCGCCCTACAATGCCAAAATCAACTGAGTAGACATTGAATTTTTTTCGTTAGGTGCAGATTTGTATTTTTTAACGTTCAATACTACCTTTTCATACAACTCTTTGGGATAAATACATCTCCCTCTTCATACAATTACCCTATAATGCCAATATTAATTGAGTACATATTGCGTTTTTTTTGTTGAGGTGCACATTTGTATTCTTAGTTGCATGCTTACATATTGTACAGAGGTAAATGTGATTGAATGAGTGTTTCTTGTGGGGTTGCATGCTTACATATTGTACAGAGGTAAATGTGATTGAATGAGTGTTTCTTGTGGGGTTGATACAAGGACTGGTAACTTCATGTAAATGTGCACTTCAGTACGCTAGGTATACCTTTTTCAGTTCGCTCCACTAATTTGACACAAATCACAAGGCTACACTCTTTTCCATCTTATAAACATCTATCCATACGTGCTTATTCACATTGGGTGGACTGAAATATACAACTTAACTTTGAACCATAACATCTAATGCACGGGAATGTGCAATTTAACTTTGAACCTTAACATCTAATGCACTGGCATTAGGTCCTGCCTTGCTTGGGTCCCTTTATTAGTATGCTTTACAAATTGTACTCATTCACATTCATGCACTTGTTTTCCATATTGTAAACACATCTATTTGCACACACTTGCTCACATCTATTGCACTGAAGTGAATAAATTATATTTGGAATTTGTGATCTGAAATAGGCAATTTAATTTTATACCTATAACATTTATGCACCAAAGTGACTAATTTATCTTTACAACCTGGATTGCTTATTGCTGCTTGTTAGTAAGCACTTAAACAATCTATTATGTGTTTGTTACAGTGGATATTTATGCATGTCTTGTTTGCTTTTGCAACATACTGTACTGGTCTTTTGTTGGCATGTTGGGTGTTGAAGCAGTTGGAAATGGATGATGAATATGATGGCAATGAGGAGGCAATGCATGAATGAATCTGTTTATTGTTGGATTTTTATTGCTGCTTGTTGATGCTATAGTAAGCACTTCAACAATCTATTATGTGTTTGTTACAATGGATATTTATGCATGTCTTGTTTGCTTTTGCAGTATACTGTACTGGTCTTTTGTTGGCATTTGGGTGTTGAAACAGTTGGAAATGGATGATGAATATGTTGGCAATGAGTGAATTAGCTAATTCCCAAAAAAACTTTACAATTATTTTTGAAAAATAATTTTATCTTTTTGTTCTAATCATTGGAATATGGAACACGACAGCTGTGACTTCTAAAGTTATTTAAATTCTCTTTTGAATTGAGCTTTACCGTAAATGTTTTGAGAAAGCAAGCCTTTTGACAGTAATGGACAAATAAACTCTCAATTCTGGACAACATTTTATGTAAAATATCAAATTCGCTTCAATCTTCTCAACTTAAAAATTGATATTTACATATTTTTGAGGTAAATGCTGGATATTTAAAATTTAATATTTTCTTTCTACAAAATCAACATATCCTTCTACAAATTTAACATGTTTTGTTTAATATTTTCTTTGATTTTTTTGAGGTCTGTACATATGTTTTTGGTCTATTTAGAATGAAGGCTAAGAATATTACAGCTTTCTTTATGTCTGAAATTTATGGTGTATGTAATGTTTGTTGGCTCATTCATTCATGAATGGCCGCTTTTGTGCTTCAACTTTCTTCATGTCTCAGAATTATGTTGTATGTAATGTAGTTTAAAACACCACATAACTCTTGTCTTCGGCGTACCCATTGCACCCCAAGGTGCGATTGCTAGTTATAATTACATCGAAGGTGTTCCATATGTGAAGTGGAACAACTTGCTTTCGATGATCAATGGCTGAAGTTGTTAAGACAATAGAAAACATCTTGCTCATTCATTTTTCAGTGTTTTTTTACATGCATACTAGTTTGAATGCATGTCATTAAGTCTCCTTTATCCCCGTCCATTGTGTTCATGACATTAATGCCATTGCTACTCTTAAAAAATATCTCCTCGTCCTATTTGGGATCCTCGATTTTGACGGTTCGTAAATGCAGATCTGAGGTAAATTGCATTACACCTTCCAACACCAGTACTAGCAAATATACATGTGAGAAAAAAACTCAAAAAGTTGAATTATTTAATGAATATCTATAAATGCAAATATATTTTTATCGTTATGGGGTTTTGTGTCATGCAGGGAACTTTGCAATGCCTAAACTTAATTAAAGTCCCATTAGAATCTATTACAAATTCTTTATTGAATCGATTTGATTGTCTAGGACACTTGGCCTACATTATCCTTTCCGCTTCCACCAATAATCTCCTGCAAATTAATTGCTACATAGAAAATTTAATTTCCTCAAGTTTGCATGCACTACCTCCTGCAAACGAATTCACCAAACATAGGCTTTCTAACCTAATGTTAGGCATATGTTGGTTTGATTAGGATGGTTTAACTTATATATATATATATATATATATATATATATATATATATATATATATATATATATATATATATATATATATATAGAAGGAGTAATCAAGATAAATTAATTAAATTTCATTAAAAATAAATTATCTCAATCATAAATATAATTATATTATATACATAATAATATATTATTTATTATATTTACATTTAAAAATTATTCAATATATAATTAATATTATAATATAATATTAGATTATATTTATATTGTATGTTATATAATAGATGAATAATATAATTTATAATATAATATTTATATTTATATTTATAATATATATTATATTGTATAATATATAAATTGATGAAATTCATTATTATATGTTATATTTAATATAAAATAAATGTATTTTCAAAATATTATTATAATTATATTTATTATTATATATATTCTATAATAAAAACTATTAAATACAAATTTAAAATTATTATAATAAATAGTTAATATATTTTAATATAATATAAATTAAATTAACATATAAATAAATATAATAAATAATATATTTTTATGTAGTACAAATCAACTTAACGTATAAAAATCTAAATAGTCTAATTGACCTTAGGAAAGAGAACAAGAGAGAAGAAAAAATAAAGAGAGAGGTAGATATATAAAGAGAGAGAAACTCCAAAGATAGAGAATGAGAGAAAGAGGGATTTATTTAGATATATATATAGAGAGAGGGGAGATAAATAAAGATATAAAAAAGAGATATTAGAGATAAAGTGTATATATATGTATATATATTCTCTAATATCTCTTTCTCTATATTTCTATTTCTCTCCCCCCTCTCTCTATATATATATCTATCTAAATCTCTCTTCCTCTCATATATATCCATGTTTTAAAGATACACGTACTTAAGATATCTATATCAATTATGTACCCCACTATCATCACCACCTGAAAATTTGTCTAGAATATAAAAATAACCACAATTTTGAAGCTAAATTTGTTATTTAAATTAAATATATTTATTTATTATTATAGTACGATATTTTCATTTAACATAATATGATGCAGAAGCATCATGAGTTGTGAGAGAAATCTTGCATCACCCAATGGTAATTATTTTAAATTTTGATAATAGTTTAGTTTGGAATAATATTTTGATGACTAAATTGATGTAATAAGGGTCTAAATATATTTATTTAATATTTTCCCAAGACCTTTGGTAGTTGCACTCCTGTAAGTTGCACACATATCAACGATCGTTTCAAAGCATATCTTAGGAATATTCCATTTTGGCATCCATATTGGGAAGTGGGAGCATCTTGCATGACATATTTGCATGCCATCTTCTTGCATGTTTACATGTGTCATTGCATATAATCTTAAATGGGGCACCCAAGTTTGCATGCCAGTGCATGTCTATTCTGGGTCTCAGGTGGAGTTATGGAGTGGTCATAGTTGACCAGTTTGATTGGCAATTGGTGGAGGTGGCCATATGTAACCCACGTGGCCTAATTAATGATTTTATTTCATTCTTAAGCACTACTCCATCTAGGCGTAGGTTTTTGGAGCCCATTTGTGACTTAATGACATTATTTTCATATTTTGTAAATATTGTTGAAAACTCTCAAAATATGGCATTGGATTTTGGAGTGGTTACTCATGATGGTTTGTGGTAATCACAATGGTTATCCATGGTTAATCATCTCATAAAAATGAAGGAAAAATTTATATTATTCAGTTTTTAGTTTGCAATTTGAAGATCAGAGGTTGAAGGAAGATTGCAACTCAAAGTTGAAGAAATCATTTTCCAAGATTTGAAGGAGAGTATCCTTGGGCATGGATTTTGGTTTGGAGTTGTCTAACACTTGTTTGTATAGGTTGGAAGAATAATTTTGCGGCAAAAAAATGATTTGGAAATCATGGTTGAGGTGTTGTTGAAGATTGTAGATTGCAGGAGTTAGAATTGAAGTGTAGGAAGTTGATTAAGGAAAAGAAACAATTAAACATTTCAACAAGAGATTGCTAGAAGGAAAAAAATACTTTTATATTTGAATATGAGAATGAAATCAACAACATACAATATTTATTATAGGATAAAATAAAAACATAATGTTGAAGCTCATAGGCCTGCTTCCTTACAATCTGAGCTAGTGTTATACTTTTTTATTTCAATATGATAATGAAATCAACAACATATAATATTTCTTATAAAAAAAAATGAAAACATAATCTTGAAGCTCATGGGCTTCCTTGCACTCTGAGCTCTCAACATAAAAAATATGCAACATATGTGTCTTCAGTAATTTGGCTTCATTTCAGAAACATCAAGGTATGTAACCACACTTCACCCAAAAGCCCCCTTCGCTAAATGAACAAGCATCAATATATAGAAGAGTGTGTGAGAGGAAAACCATTATTGATTTCCAAAACAACCTACCAAAACCTCCAAGAAATCCCACTCCCCAACTTGAGGGATATAAAAAATAAAAAATATAAAACACTTAATTGTTTACATGGCCCTAACATGGACACCTATCTTTTGGCCAATCATCTATGGTCAACAATGACACCTCCATTGATTCTCGGTGACTATGATGGCTCCAAATATGGACATGCACCAACATGCAAAGCTGGTGGTCCTAACATGCAAGTATATAAATGATCATGCAAGAGCATGCATGCAAAGTGGTCAGAGCACCTAGAATTGGACGTCCCAAATGAAATATTCCAATTTAAATGCCTTTGAAACTTTTATCAAAGCATATTTCCTCCAAAAATTACATTTGGAAATCATCACAAGGGAAAATTACAATGTTGCAAATTAAAATATTTATTTTCCACACAACTTAGCCCTTATTGAAAACAAAAAATTAAATAGCAATCTTTTTTGGTGATGCAAGATTGCCTTACACCTTGGATGCTCCTGCATCAAACACCTAGGGTAGGAAAGTTTTTGTGAATATGGATTCATAAAATGAAGTTGAGTATTAGTACCACCCTTTCAGATTACAAGTAATCCTCAACAAAATCCATCATTGAAATTGGTGCCTTTAATAATTTCTTCTTTCTCCTCTTCCAACATCTCGCTAGAACATTCACCATCCTCCTCCAACAATCTTGCACTCCATTCTTCTCTCCTCTCATGGACTTGTATCCACCATGTACCATTCACATCCTCCTAATACCATATGTTCTCCTCTCTGCTCTCATGGGATTTGACCCACCATTGATTGATTAGCTCCACCAAATTTCACTTGCAACATCCTTTATAGCTTCTACAAGCAAATATGCACTATCCACACACCAATTTGCAACATCATTTAAATCTTTCCCTGCATACAAATCAATACTAACAAAATCTATTTGTACCGTCTCTTTTTCTCCTTCTACACTCACTACCTCTTTCATCTCAATATGAAAATCATCTCTATTTTCATCTTCATAAAATTTAGAAACATAAGTCATTACCTCTATTTTCACATGTTCCTCTGGTATCACCGCAACATCTCTCTTCTCACTATCTACTGCAATCTTTTCATCTACACAAAATCCACTTTCATCTTCATCATAAAAATGAAAAACATTATGCATTAACTCTTTCTCTATAACCTTTTACTCGCCACAGTTTGCTGACATATATTCTTCACCTTCACTCGAGCAGCTACAATTTCATTTTTCAATGCTTTTAAGTTCCCCAAAGGACACACATCTACTGCTGCAACATCATTTTTCTCTTCAATTTCTCCACCTTTTTGCCTCTCAACCTCTTTTGTACCTTTCTCTTCTTTATCTCTCTTTCTCTATGCCTTCATCAAAGCATACTTCTGTAAGATTTTCTCCTTCCCATTCACCTGCATACACAACTATGACAAAATTTTGGCTCTGATACTACTGATGTACCTGAGGGATACTCTCCCTTCAAATATGAAATCAAACACTTCAACACTGAGATTGCAAGAAGACAACAAACTGCTTTTATATTTCAATATGAGAATGAAATCAACAACATACAATATTTCTTATAGCTGTAAAATGAAAACACAATCTTGAAGCTCATGGGATTTCTTGCACTATGAGCTCTCAACATACAAAAATATGCAACATATGTGTCTTCAGCAATCTAGCTTCATTCTGAAAACATCTGGATATCTAACCACACTTCACCCAAAATCCCCCTTCTCCAAATGAACAAGCATCAATATATAGAAGAGTGTGAGAAGAAAAAAATTGTTGGTTTCCAAAACAACCTACCAAAACCTCCAATAAATCCACACCCCAACTTGAGGGGAATAAAAATTAAAAAGTAAAAAATACTTAATTGCTTACATGGCCCTCACATGGTCACCTATCTTTTGGCCAATCATCTTTGGTCAACAATGACACCTACATTGATTCCCGATGGCTCTGATGAGTCCAAATATGGACATGCACCAACATGAAAATGGATGCAAAGTATGCAAATGATTATGCAAGAGCATGCATGCAAAATGGTCCCCACATAGAATTGGATGCCCCAAATAGAATATTCCAATTTAAATGTGGTTACAAGATTTAAAGGAGAGTATCCTTGGGCGTGGATTTTCGTTTAGAGTTGTATAATACTTTTTTGTGTAGGTTGGAAGAAATTTTTTACAACAACAAATGATTTGGAATTCATGGTTGAGGTGTTGTTGTTGAAGATTGCAGATTGTAGGAGCTACAATTGAAGTGCAGGAAGCTGATTCAAGGAACATGAAATATGTTGCTTATGCTCAACCATTTGAGCTATTACAGTTAATTTTTAATTTTTATTTGAATGCATGTTTATCAGCCCAAGTGGCTACAACTATTGTAATTTTAGTTTGGAGAAGAAACTGTGTTGTTTGCAGGAGATTCAATTGAAATAAAGAGGATTTTATGTGCATACTTCTAAATCTGATCTTGGTTGTTTGAATTCATATTCTTTGCATTTTTATTGCATTTGTATGTGGTTTAAGATAGGGGCATACCCTTCATCAAATGTCAAGTCAAATCTATGATCTAGATTTGCATGTGTGCTTATGTGACCTATTTTCACTGCATCAGTGGTATCAGAGCTAGTGTTCCTGAGTGTGGATGCAAAAGCGATGATGTGAGATAGTTTGCACTAGGACCCTCAGGTGGAGAGTGTGTGGGTTTTGCTTGCAGATGAATGTGCAATTTGCAAGAGAAATAATTTTTTGAGTAGAGACTCCTGTGGTTGTGAACAAATTGTTGACCGTGAAACAATTTGCAACATAACCTGAAAGTTTTGAAGATTTGTAAACAAATCGTCAAACATGAGGATGTTTACATGTGAAGAACTTGAGAATTTGAAGATTTTTGTTGAGGCTTTGTGAGACCTTGAAAATTCCAAAGAAGAAAGGAATTTTTTTTGTCATAGTTGTGTATGTAGGTGAACAGGAAGGAGAAAATATTGCAGAAGTATGCTTTGAGGATAGCATGAAGGAAGATGGTGAGATTGTAGCTGAGGATAAGGAGCAAAAAGAAAGTGCAACAATGAAAAAGGAAAATGATGTTGCAGTAGTAGATGAGTGTCATTTGGAGGACTTGAAAGTATTGAAAAAATGAAAGTGCAACTGGGAGTGAAGGTGAAGAATGGTAGTAGAAAGTGGTGAGAAAAAGGTTGTAGAGAAAGAGGTAAAGCATAATATTTTTCATTTTTATGATGAAGATAAGAGTAGATTTTGTGTAGATGAAAGAGTTGCAACAAAGGATAATATTGATTCAAATTTTGTTAAATTTGAGAAATATGGTGATTTGCATATTTTGAATAAGTTGGTTCAAACAGAGTTTTCTAGTGATGTTTGGTATGTAAAAGATTTGTTTGGTGTTGCAAAGTTTAGAGCAGGTGCATTTTGGTGGACGTGGTCAGACTATGGTGGGTTGAATCCCACAAGATTGGAAGAGAGTGTGAGTTGCATTTGGTGGAGGTGGTTAGTTTATGGTGGAGCTAATTCCACATTGAGGATGTTGAGTACATAGATGAATCGTTCGAGAAGGATACTTGTTCCGGCTAGGTGTTGGAAGAGGAGAAAAAATAACAAATCATAGGTACCAGTTTTAGTGATGGAGTTTGTTGAAGATTGCTTGCAATTTGAAAGGGTGGTACTACCACTCAAATCCATTTTGTGAATCCAGATTCACAAAATTTTCCTACCCCGGGTGTCTGATGCAAGAGCATCTTGGGTTGTGAGAGCAATCTTGTATCACCCAAAAGTAATTATTTCAATTTTTTCTATAGTTTAGTCTGGAATAATGTTTTGATGAATAAATTGATGTAATAAGGGTCTAAATATTTATTTAATATTTTCCCAAGACCTTTGGTAGTTGCACTCATGTAAGTTGCATACATGTCAGTGACTGTTTCAAAGCATATCCTGGGAATATTCTATTTTGGTATCCATATCTTGCATATTTACATGTGTCATTGCATGTAATCTTGAATGGGCAACCAAGTTTACATGTCAGTGCATGTCTATTCTAGGTCCTGAGTGGAGTTATGGAGTGGTCATAGTTGACCAGTTTAATTGGCTGTTGGTGGAGGTGGCCATATGCAACCCATGTGGCCTAATTAATGATTTTATTTCATTCTTGAGCACTACTTCATCTAGGCATAGGTTTTTGGAGCCCATTTGTGACTTAATGACATTATTTTCATATTTTGTAAATATTGTTGAAAACTCCCAAAATATGGCATTGGGTTTTGGAGTGGTTACTCATGATGGTTTGTGGTAACCACAATGTTTATCCATGGTTAATCATCTCATAAAAATGAAGGAAAATTTTGTATTATTTAGTTGCCACTTTGCAGGTTGAAGATCAGAGGTTGAAGGTAAACTGTGACTCAGAGTTTCATTTTCCAGGATTTGAAGGAGAGTATCCTTGGGCATGGATTTTGGTTTGGAGCTATATAACACTTGTTTGTGCAGGTTGGAAGAACAATTTTGCAGCAACAAATGATTTGAAATTCATGGTTGAGGTGTTGTTGTTGAAGATTGCAGATTGCAGGAGCTAGAATTAAAGTGCAAGAAGCTAATTCAAGGAAGAGGAAATATGTTGCTCATGCTCAACCATTTGAGCTGTTGTAGTTAATTTTTATTTGAATGCATTTATCAACTCAAGTGGCAGCAACTATTGTAATTTTAGTTTGGAGAAGAAACTATGTTCTTTGCAAGAGATTCAATTGAAATAAAGAGGAGTTTATGTGCAAATTTCTAAATATGATCTTGGTTGTTTGAATTAATGTTCTTTGCATTTATAATTGCATTTGTATGTGGTTTAATATAGGGCGTTCCCTTCATCAAATTTCAAGTCAAATCTATGATATATTTGCATATGTGGTTACATGTGGTGTTTTCACTGCATCATAATATAACTTATTAAATGTGCTTTTAAAAGTTTATCATATTATAAAATTATATATTTTGTTACACCCCAATTGTGTAATTACTATTTACTATTACTATATAGGGTAAAATGTGAATTCAGTGGATGAATAAGTTGTGTGTGCACTTTTCTATCACTTCCTTATGAATGAATGTAATCTCATATAATGTTATATGAAGGAATGCATTTATGTGATTGGATGAATATTGTGTTGATATTCTAATTTTGGAGATGTAATGTGTATATTACATATTTTGTGAATAGTTGACTGCTGTGTACATGTGTTAGTGTTTACATAGGTACATGTTCAATTCCTCTAGGCAGAGGGGAAGTAACACTCAAGATAAGGTCTTGGTCGGGTAACTAGTAACGTAACCAATTTGAGCTTACACACACCACAATAGAGTAATTGAGTTGGTTTATTAAGTGGGAAGTTGGTAAGTCATCCTTAGTTGTTATGTCTATCTTAGTAAAGGTCTAGTTTACTATTGAATGCATTAATGAATGATGAGCTTATGATTTCCTTCTTGTTACCATGTTTCAATGATAAGTGAGTAAACGAGGTATGTGTATGCATACACACATGCATGACAATGATAGACTATACACACCAAGGAACACATACATGAGGGTACATAGGTAGACGTACCAATGCATATTCATGCACAAGTTGCTTATGCACATGGAACTATATGATGGAACCAATGACATGTATATGTATACGTATAAACATATTGCTCGTAGTCTCTTAACAATACCATGGTAATCGTGTATGATTTTGATGTGTGAATCGAATGTGTATATATATATATAATGTATATGCATATATGCATATGTATATGTGTATCCATACACGAGTTTGGTAGCAAATGAATATGCCCATACGAATGTATCAATACATGTATACATATGCATACATGTACATAGAGGCATATATATACACACACAACCGATATATTAATATAACAATGTGATTGCTATGTTGATGTATTCTTTTATATATCGATTATATATACATGCTTTATTAACATTTGATAAATATAAATATACATACTAACATATACATTATATGTATACGTATATATATATATATGTAAATGTATTTATATTTAAATGTTATTTGCTTTTAGATTGACTATCTAAAACAATGACTTTCAGACAATTATAATGTTTACACATTTGGCTTTGAAGTCGATTATCTTAATCAACTTGGAGGCCGATTTATTGAACAAGTTAAAGGCCGAACTTTGTGATAATTATAACTGTCTTTCTTGAGCTGCTTTATGCTCATGCTATCAATGAAATAAGAGTTTGTAATCTGCAAACTAATAGTATTAAGTTGATGATAAGTGAGAATAAGTCGATGCCTTTTTAATGGGAAGCCCATGGACTTGGTAAACTGTATTTCCATGATGTTTTGCATTGACTAAACAACTATATTGACATGAAGCATATCAACGAATTGGTCTAAATCATTTCACGAGTGAATCGACACATATAGTAAGACTTGGTCGATGCTTTTGTGGGTGGCATGCTTTAGCTATTGACCGTTTCCTTTAAGAATGAAATCGCGCCACCTTTGTGTTCTGTTTATCATAAAAGTCAACTTATTGTTGTCAGTCGAATTCTATCACACAGAGAGTTGATTTATTCTCTAATTGTTGTCAATAAGTGGGTCGATATGTTGATATTCAAGTTGTCTTTGCTTACATGCTCGCCACCTTTTGAGTTGTGTTAGTGGTGATGCTATGCATGCTTGTTGCTATCAAATCATGCCTAAATTGTAGGCATTATTGTTACTTGCGTGTTGTATAAATAGTAGCAAGAGTTCATTTGTTTGGGATGCCTCATTATTTACCTTCTATGTGTATTTCTTGTGCATTAAACTCTGCATTTTAATGATATTTTCTATTTGCATTATACTGTCAAAACAATCAGGGAGGCTTTGAGTTTTAAGTGAGTTTTATTATCGTTTGAGAAGAAACACTTGCCAATTTGAGAGTTAAGTATTGAGAGACTTGTTGGAGAGTCAATATTAGGATAGTTGTTCTATAAGGTGCTATGACTGTAGCCAATCGAATTGGAAAGCTTAAACACATGCATGAGCATATTCTATTTTTGTTTATTCTATTTTTGAATGAGCTATGTCTTGATTGAATTAGCTAGTCTTGTTGATGCTTGCACATAGAGAAAAGTATTGTTTGCTTTGAAAGAAAAGTGGAAACTATTTAATTTGTTGTGCATTGTTTGTAAGTACTCCATGATAGGAGAGACTGCTTGTCAAGGGTATTATTATTATACTAGACGTGAGTAGATATGGCTAAAAGAGTATGTTTATCATAGGTATTGCTATTATACTCGATATGATCAAACATAGACAAGCTTAGGGAACACTCATAACTAGATAATTGTTTATGCTAGATAGCTAGTAGGTTACTCCTGGGAATGTTGTCCAGTGAAGGGAGGGAACTTGTGCTTTACTTATTGAGATGTGTTACCTTAGGTTGTGTTAAGAGATAGGTTATCTTGGGGAGTAGCTTGCTCGTGGAGAGGGATTTCCTAGGCATAGATATAATGGCCACAAGTCAAAACGAGCTTGTCATAGTGTAGGTGAATGGTAGACCAACACTCGATTATACTGAGTGAGAACACTTTGGCCAAAGTAGTGAGATTTTCCAAAGACTCCATTGTAGAAAGTGTGAATGCCGAGACTCCACTATTTGCTCATTGTGTCTATTTAAGTGCATGAAGGGTACCTAGCATAGGCTATACATCCTAGTCATGTAGGGCATGACACTAAGCTCAAAATGGCATGTCGTACGAGGTTACCCAACGAATACCTTCGTCGAAGGGAAGAGCCATCTATCATTGATAGATGTGCGGGGGACCGCATGTGTGTTCGTGGTTGGCGGAAAAACGCTTTAGTGATGCTTCTCCTCAGTAGGCAATAGAGGACCAAGGTTTTGAAAAGTGGATTCCTGGACCATCTATATCTTATGCTATGAAGCTCGAAGGAGCTATGTATGTAGTTTGTATTTTGTTGGAATAATGTACTTTGAAAAGTATTGTAATGGAATGGAAATCCTTTTGTACATTGTTATAGCATCTTTGTTCATATATATTTACAATAAAAAAGGAAATTTTTTTATTGCAATGGCATACATAGTTTATTTTTACTTGCATAGTAAAACTTAGAAAATTTATTTCAGAGAACGTTCGATATGTTACATATTTATTAATGTCGACTTTTCCTTATTTATTAGTAGTGATAGTTTATTTGATTTTATTTATACTATAGTATTGTTTTTATTTAATAATTTATTAACTTAATAAGCATACTTTATTAATCCAATAACTAAGGTTAAATCTTTTCTTTACCGTGGCAAGAGCTTAGTGTGTGACACTTAAACCCGGCCGCTCCATTCCCAGAGATGTCGTCGTTGACGCAATTAGGAATGATTATCAAACATCCTATTTTGGAGCTGGTAAAGCATTTATTTCTATCATGTTTTTGAAGTTCCAATCGTAGAATAATGTTATTAAAACATCATAAAACCTGGGCGTGAAAGCAAATTAATGAACTTAACAGGGTTTTGGAGCACATCTTATTTCAATGATCCATAAATGCCTAACAATTGCAAATAAAAAGTTTTTGAAAAAGATATCGGGAAATCACCATGTTACATCCACTTTTTCAGAATTTTCTTCAGATATTCTGACAATAAAATGAAGGTGGTAAATTGCAGCCGAATGATTCCACTGTTAGACTTTAAGGTGTGGTATCTTACTATCTTAACGTATAAACAAACTGACTGAATCTACTCCGGGTTTCAAACAACCACAAATTTAAAAACATTGTTTGCTATTATAATAGTATCATCGACCCTAGTCTAGAGCACTCTTCTCACCAACACAAGGTAACCAGCCTCAAAGAAAATTATAATCGCCAAACGAAGAACCAATTCACGTGAAATACAAACTAAATAGGGAAAACTGTACATGGACATTCCTACTAGCATACTGGGAAGAAAGAATCTCTAACTTGTGCCACACATTTCCCTTAAAATATTTAGCATACAATGATTTTTGACACAATTGCACAGATATTTGCAGTCATACCTAACACACGAGATTTTAACCCTACAATGATTTTTGGCACAATTGCACAGATATTTGAGTCATAACTAGATTCTAACCAGGACAGGCAAACAAAGGTAAGATTTAAAACTGGACATCCATAGAAACAACCTTTGCAAGAAGATAAACATGATACTTCCTGCAGAACAATTTGGTTCACGGGGGTTTAAAAGTCATTTCATGTCATGCTATCTCATATTTTTAAGCTGAAAAAAGTGGTGCAATGTGTTTTAATCTTCTTTTTCAAATTTCTGGTTCTCGTTGTAGACAATAGATTTTAAAGAGGAAACACCAAAGACAAGGAAATGGAACGGTGTATGTGTGCTTCTCTTGCATTTGTGTTGGGAGGAATTATGGTTCAAGGATATCCAGAAGTTACCGTCTGGCAATTCATGGATTGGTTCTCTCTTTAAAGGTATTGACAAACTCTGTCCACTCTGTTTGTTAGTGATGATTGGTGCTGCTTTTTATTTTTTTACAGCTGTTGCCCCATTCATTCAAACTTCAAGTGGAAGAAATCATTTCTATCAGTCAATCAGCCAAAAAATGTGATAGATTGTTGACTGTAACAATTTCATATCAATTGAGATCACCGTATTGAATTTTTGAAGGAACCAGGTTCTTGAATTAAACAATTAAAATATCACAATTTATTTGAAAAATTGTGAGTAAACAGCAATTCATATTCATATATCCTGATTTTTGGGCAATTTTTTCAATTGCATGCATTTTTGTCTATTTATTGGTTATTTTTCAATTCCACATTTTTGGGCAATTTTTATGTTTAATCAATAACAGGTTTTTTCCCCTGTTTTTATGAATATTTCATCATTTTTTAGTTTGTCAAGTTTTTCCAGTTTTAATCTTGTGCTGCTAACAGCTTTTGCCATGTTTGTTATTGGTGTCCATTTGGTTTCCAATTCAGTTTATGAAACCCTTGTGCTTCTGTGCATTGGGAAAATGTTCATATACTTATTGATTTGGACTTGAAATCAAAGTAGAAGAAAATTTGAGAAACACTTAACTCAACATCTGCATAGCTGCACTGTTCTACGAAAGGTGGCTTGTTCCATTAAGCGTGACATGTTTATCCAACAAGAGCAGATAAAAATTTTCTTCGTTTCAAGGGTCTTCTTGTTATAAAGTTTTGACTACAAATCAGCAGTACTTAAAGTTGTTGTCATGTTTCTTTTCAATAACTTCTAATTTGATGTTTATATGTTTTCTGTGCTAGGTATCCCAATAAGTGTACTGCTGAAGAAATTGGACCTGGATTCAGAAAAAGTGAATGTTAATGGTGGAGCCATTGCTCTTGGTCACCCACTCGGAGTAACAAGTGTGCTGAGTTTGCATTTTTTATTGAAGTTGTAAAGGCTTGGATGTTAATATTCAGGCTTGTTGCACTTGCAATTTGTACTAGGCTACTAGCTACTAACTGTTTTGAGTATAAATGAAATGAAGTAAAAATTTACATTTTCAGTGATAAAGGAAATGTTAAGACAGTTAAAACTTTCAAATGTTGGCATGCTTAGTACATTTCCTCTCCTTTATATCCTTCTTTATAAAAACCCTAATAGATCTTGATCTCATCAATTGTATAGAAAAACCACTAACAATGGCCTTTACCTACATGTGAACTTCTCATCGCTATCTTATCCAAAAAGCGAGAAATTTAAAAAGATTTACTACAAGGGTGATTTGAGTTTACAATGAGGATCATATTAACCATGAAATATGTCACTTGAATAAGGTTTTTTAAATGAATTGACATAGGGATAAGTACATTGTTAGAGTGTTCAAACAAGCCAAAGTGCAACATGACTCATGTTGTAGTTTAGATGACTCAACCGATATTCATGTGGCCTTTATGCCATGTGTAGATGGCATATCGAACAAAATTTCCAAAATCTTATGGAAAGGAGGCATTAAAATTTCCTTTAAACCACATAAGTTATGAATCTTATATGTGCCTTGAAGGATCAAAATGAACTACTACTTCACAACTCCTCGGGTTTATAAAGTGAAAGTTCATGTCAAACTCCATACATTAGTAAAATGGATCACTTTATTGGACCTAGGATCTAGGAACAGGGTGCAAACATCATGTGTGATTGCATTAGCAAAGAAACATTCAATAACATACACCACATCCACTTAGAAGCCACTAAGCTAGTAGTGAAGGAAGAAAATTGTTGCAAGTGAATGAAGAAAAGAAATTGAGATTACCTACCACCCACACAATCTTATCAAGGATGTGGATTGAGATTTGAACCACTCCTAGAATCACATCATGAACTCCCTCAAATACAATAAAAATACACCTTTATAGTCTTGGTTTGATTTTTACTTTTATTTGTATTCTTAATTTTCATGTCACTACCACTTATAATTAGTATCCTCCTAAGAATTCATCCCTTCCTACTAGCTAGTTTTCCTCATCTTTTTCGTATTTCTTCCCATTTCTCCTTCTAACTACTTTACAACAAGTTTTTCTTTCAAAGAGTTATTTATTACTAACTCTTCTTTTTATTTTATCTCACATGCAAGTTGTCCATTATGGTTTTGAAGTTTGGGGAAGTAGCATGTCAAATTATAGTTGGAGATAGTTAGAAAGAATACAAAAGCATTTAATCACAAGTAGCCTCAAAATGAAAACCACAGTCCAATATGAGATTCTTTTAGCTGAAGTAGGAACTTTCCCATTGGAGGCATCAACTATATCACAACTGCTAAGTTATTTAAAGAAGGTAAAAAACATGGATAACAATCACAGGCGCAAAATAGTTGTAGAGGAGTAATTAGGCCGTAGGAAGACAACTTGGGGGAAGTAGAACAACAAATGGTTGAGCAAGTGGGATGTCAATTTACATAAGTGTCCTAACACCAATGAGGAAATAAAAAAATATGTGATGGAAAAATTCAAGATGGCCATGTGGACAAAGTAAATTGGATGGAAAAAAACATACTATGTCAAAGAGTGTAATCCAACATGGGAGCATGTGGTGAAAAACATATTTAGGGGCAACTGTTAAGAGAAAAACAAGTTTGTTAATTGCACAATTGAGGACTGGATTGCATCATCTTAGATGCAAGACCAAGAGATATACTATACCCAAAGAAGTTTAGGAAGAGAGAACTTGCATATTTTGTGGTAAGGGGGTGGTGGAAACGAAATAGCACTTTATCATGGAGTGCACAACATATGAGGATATTCGTACTAAGACCATAAAAAATTGCTAGCTTTTTAGTCAAGATCCATAGTAGGAGATCCAACACCAAAAGGAGTTTGAAAATAACTTAGGACTACGGTTCTTGCTCCCTTAGACTGCTTGGCATTATAGACATTAAAAAATTTCGTTCATTCATGTGTTACCCTCTTGTGGAGCTTACTTATTATCCCTTGCTTTATCCTTCTTGTTAACTTAAATTGTAATTTTGAAAAAAATGTGCTAAATCCCACTTCTATATTGTGTATTTTTCCTTGGTTTATTAGACATTTTAACGTGCAACCCCATTTATAAAAATGTTTGAATCATTTGCATTTTAGTTGACTCGTACCTCTTTTAATTTTATTCTTTTATTGTATTGAGCTAACATTTTTTTCCCACTTTCTCCTCCACTAATTTCATAAGCATGAACATTCATATTAATATTCTCTTATTGTTATGTGTAGATTTTCTTCTCTCTTTCACTTTAGTGCATTAATCCGCCACCTTTTAACTTATTATAACTATATCACTATTTGGCTTCCTCATTTTCCCTCTTTGGCATCTCATACCATTTATTGGGTAAGCACAACATTTCCATATTATTTTAATGTTAATGATAGGATTATAGAGTGCGATTTGAAAAAACCAATGCATGATTTTTACCAAAAGTTTCTCCCATCTTTTGGTTATAAAACTTTATGTTCATTATTGAAAATTTGTGTCAAACGATGATGTTAAGTTCAGAGTAAGATTAAATATTTTTATCGTACACATGGTACATTCTTGCACATCATTTTCGTTTACTTATCATGTTAAATTTTCAGTCACAATTTCTAGAATTTATTTTTGTTTTTATCTTTTCTCTTCAATTTGTAGGCACTCCTTCATAATGCAAATAATTCAAGAGGGCATATTATTACTAATTATATCTTCAATTTATATGCATTTTTCATAAGTTTTTCCTTTTCCTTTGACAATATGACAAGATGGATGGATGCATGTTCAGATACAAAGCCTACAACATATTTGCTCAAATTTTATAATCTAAAATTTTTCATATCCTTTCTATGGTTCTTTATTAACTCATAGATTTACATGTACACAAGTGGTGGTAAAATGTAAGAAATAAAAAATACATACCATACACTTTTATTTAATAGGTCAATATGAACTGACAAGTTTGCTCCCTCATGATTCTTCCTATTCTGTTTTTCCCTGGGTTTGATTTAGAAGCCCAATCAAAGTTTAGTTTATGCCAATCTTGAGGGGGTTCTCAAATATCTTTAGGGCCAATTAGGAACGAAGCGAATTGGAACTTGAAAGGAATATTATGTATCTTTGCAATGCAAGGGTCCTTCATATTCAAAGGACATATCTATCTATCCAATTTTGGGCATATGTGATGGCCATACCATGAATGCACACTGCAATTTTCCTATTGTTTTCTCGACATTTTGACTTGTATTATCAAACTTTTTTTTTGTTACTTCCAAGCATGATGTGCTAAATATTGTAGCCCAGGGCTACGAGGTAGAGTTGCTCCATGATTGGCATTTGGACACCATTTTTTTCTCCTTTTGCACAATAGTAGTTGAGTGGGAATGCATTTATCTGCTGGTTTGATGGGGCCGGTTTGCCACAACCTCCATCATATTGTTTTGGTAAATCCATAGCATATATGTAAATGTGGAATGGTTTTTTCAACCTGTTTGCATATAGGGCACCTATTTGGCTCTATCCGTCTTGATTTCCGTAGTTGATCTATTGTGAGAATCTTGCGGTGAATTACATGCCATAAGAAATGATAAATTCTAGGGAGGAGTTGAAGGTCTAATAAATTCTTCCACTTCTTTCCACACGGTTTTTGCACATTGTTAATTCTCGGTATGTTGAGACTAGTGTAAACCTTGTTTGTTGTCTTCCCTACCATGTGCCTTGCTTTAGAAAGATTTGTATTTTCTTCCCTTTGATAAAAATGTTTAGCAGCTTACTGCATTGAGTTTGCAACAAGAGTAGCTATTGTTGTAGATGTATGTTCCATTCACCTTGTTTTTTTAATCTCTTGTAATGTAGTTTACCACCTTCTAGAGATAAATTTTGATTTTATCTTATATTTCTCTTATAGGGGTATAGTCTTGAGCAATTTTACAAGACTCACCAAAACTCACTGAGTTTGGGAAAGTCTCAAGGTGAGTGACCCTAAATGAGTCCTACATAATCAACTGCTTAGTACTATCCAAGACTTTCCAAACTCTCTGGACTCAACAACTTTGTCCCATGTCCTAGACTCGGCCGTCACTTTGTGGGTTTAAGTTGCAAAAAAAACACATTTTAACCTTTTTTTTTCTTTTTGCCTTTATACTTGCCTCTATTCCTCCAAAAGGCACTTCATTTCATTTTCAAGCCAAGTAAGAGAGAAAAAAGAGAGAAGAGAGCCAAAACACATTTGCATTGAAGGAAAATCAGCAAAGAGATTGAGCACCAAATGCTTATTGAATCACATTTGTACAGGTTCGTAGGTGATTTTACTACAGCTAGAGGAGTCTACAAGGGATTGTAAAGAGATTTCCATTGATTTCAAAGAAGATTAAAGAGGCATGTTTGAGTTTTGAAGGTTTTTTTTTGTTTTTTGTTTAGCCAAAACTTTATTTCTCTTCTTTTTTTCTATTATGTTTTAGTGAAACAAAGAACAAGTTACAAATAAATACAAACCCCAGGTGTCAATGTTTCATAATAATTGCAGGTCACAGAGCCTTTAGTGGTTCTATTACGAGTTGTCGATGGGGAGAAGCCCACAATGGGCTACATATATGAGGGAATGGATAGGGCCAAAGAGGCCATTAGATACATTTATGGGGGAGTTGATGGTAAGTATCGACCCATTTGGGAGATCATTGATAGATGATGGCACCTCGGCTTCACAAGCCCTACACACAACAATATATTTTCTCAATATGACATTCCAGTGCCAAAGGAATTCAAGGTAGATGAGGAGGTTTTGAGTGGGATCTACCACAGTCATCGGCGATGTCGATTCTCATGTTAGACCCAAATTGTCGTCCGAGATAGAGATTTTTCGGACTTGCAAAGGAGATCTCTTTGCAAAGAGATATATGTTAGATTGACATTGCAACTAGGTAAAAATTTATTAAGGGCATAATAGGGTGATCCCACAATAGTGGTTTACAATTTTTAGCCAAAGCTGGACATTGAAATTTTGTATTTTTCCTAAATCTTCACATTCGGACACCTATAGAGCTAAGAGGAATTTGAAGATGATGCAAACTAGAGTCTCATCACATTTTGTCTATAGATTCTAAAATATTTTTTTCAAAATTTTGGAATCAAATTGCCTTATTTTCATCTCCCCACAAAACTAGTTTTTTCAAAAAACAACATTTTTAAAAAGTGACACACAAGTATAGCATAACTTTTTTTTCCATGAAGGATAAAATTCTAATTCTTTTCGAATTTAGATTTGTAACTCTTATATCTAGTGCTTTGCACGTGGTTAGATAGTTTTTTATTGAATTTTTTTCTTTAATCAAGTTTCGAAGTCAAACCAATGACAATTCAAACATAGTGCAACCGATAACGCGTAACTTTTTTTTGTAAATATTGAAATTCAATTGTTTTGTTGGATCAAGGACTTCAATATCGGTGCACTCATATTTTTAAATTTTTTTTGATAATCTACTATTTTTCCACATGTCGAGAATAGAGACCTTCATTTTCGATGAAAAACCTATGTTTAATAAAACTAAAAAAATAAATACATAATAAAACCAAAACATATTAAAATTATATTCATTGGATAGCTCGTTGAGGACTACCTGACTCCAATTGGGTTTGTGAAGATTCCCCCATTTTCATCCTCAACCTGAGCATCAAAGCGTAAAAAATTAGGTTTTTTGTGTGAACAAAGTCAAAAATTAGGGAAAAGGGGGGTTCGCTAGAACCAGAGGTTCTAGCGAACCAGGTTCATTCAAACCCCCTCAATATGCATTTTCCCTTTTGTTTTTTGGGCGAGAAATGTGGGCCCCGTGATTGATGGGTTCGGTCGAACCCCTTTATGGTTCAGTCGAACTTGTAGGTTCATTCGAACCCTAAAACCAATTTTTTTGCCATGGGGCCATTTTTTCTCAGTTTTCCTTCCTCCATCAAATTGTAAACCACTATTGTGGCTTCACTTTAATAGTAGTTTAAAAATTACCACTTTTCAATCTTTTATATTCAATGTTCACATTATAATTAAATATTCACAATAAGATTTATTTTTTTCTTTTTCTCATCTCAGATGCATGGTGGGAGAGATTTGGTGCTAAAGTACCAAATCTTCAAAGGATTGCGCTTCGAGTGTTGAGCCAACCATGCAGTGCCTCGAGTTGTGAGCGCAATTGGAGTATGTTTGAGCACATACACTCCAAGAAGCACAACAAGTTGTCAATGCAGAGGTTGAATGATCTTGTTTATGTTAATTACAACTTGCGCCTTCGCCATAGATAGATATTGGGCACTAACTTGTCACCCATCACGTTGGAGGAGGTTGATCCACAGTCAAATTGGATCACTAAGGCTGAGGATCCTGTTTTTACCGATGAGGACCTTGATTGGGTTGACTAGGCAGATCAAGAGGCAGAGGTAGTAGCCATGGAAGAGGAGGGGGATAGAGCATGACGAGATACCTTGGATGCTGGTTTGGGTGCTATTGAGTTTGACACTGAGACACAGGCAGAGATGATGGCTGCAACATCATCCAGGACCTATTTTAGATGTCTACGCAAGAGGACTAAAGCTTAGTGATGCAGGCTCCTCTGAGCCATATACTTATAGCTTTTGTTTTACTTTTACTTTTGTTATATGTTTAGAACTTTTGATGCCATGGATTTCATATTCCATGAGTATTGTATACATTTCAAAACATTAATGTATCTAATTGTTTTGACTCTTACTACTATTATTGGTATAAAGTAATTACTTATTTCCTTTAGCTAAAATTTGTGTTTATACATATGTGATTGATATTTTTTTGTGTATAGGATCACAATAGTTTCTATTTCATGATGCCAATGTGTATTTAAGGTTTATTTACTAAAGTGTGCATGAAACAAGCTTTACATCCTTAAAAATCTATGAATTTCTTGGGTTTTTCTATTTACCGAGTCTTTACTAAGTCTTGGGCGAGTCTAGGCTCCAAGTCCAAGTTTGAGGTGATTCTGAGTCTTGTAACACTGGTCTTGAGGTCCATTCCAAATTTCTTCTCAAAAATAAAATAAAAATTGTTGTCCCTATTTTCTAAGTGATGCACTTTAAAAGGTCAGATGCCCCTATTTTAAACCCTGACCACAGTTGATAGTTGTGGTGTCCAACTATTATTTAAAGGCTCCTTTGAGGTTCTCGCAAAAATATGAACGTTGTATTCTTTTTCACAAGAAGTGAGGGGGTTGGTTCTCAACCTCCATGCAAATCTCATTGCAAGTACA
Organism: Sequoia sempervirens; assembly: GCA_007258455.2. NCBI lineage: Eukaryota > Viridiplantae > Streptophyta > Pinopsida > Cupressales > Cupressaceae > Sequoia > Sequoia sempervirens. The sequence continues at coordinate 3,217,669 of VDFB02058242.1, forward strand.
GTGCTGAAGTGCTCTGTTTTTTTTATATTTAAGCCCTCGTGTGTCATGGGGTCATAGCCTGTGTGGCACTAGAACCCTCTTTACTCGAGCCACCCTTTAAGGATCAACCTTTTCAAAGGAACCAAACTATGCCTATAATCCAACCGAGTCCTTTACAACTAAAGGTTATTCGTATAGTGGAACTTTCTCAAAACACAATACTACTTTAGGTAATCCAAATGATGACAATAACAAGAACTCAAAATATAGGGTGAATAGATTAGCTTTATTGATTGAATGGCCCTTGGCCCAATTACAATAAACAACACCTCGTGTTGAAACTAATCTACCTGAGTCCTCCAAGAATCTTTTAGAACACCCACCCTTGGATTCTCAGTCACTCTTCGAAGTTTGATCACACAATGACCTCACCCCTTTTGGGCGTACCTCTTCATGTAGCTTTAGAAAGCCTGTAACTCTCTGAGAACTTTGATGTTTGATCTCCAGTTGGTGCACCTCATTCTCCCAATCAAGCTACAAGGTGACTTATCTAGTCCAAGGCCTAGGTCTCCTCTTGAGAATTAAGTTGACCCCAATGTAAGGACACTCTTTGGTTGTTGAATGTAATTGCTCATTTTGAACCTCTCTAAATTGCTCTAGTACATGATTCTTCACTTTGGGGGCTTTGATCACATTGAAACACCATTTTTTTGTTTAATGGCTAGGGTACTCTTATTCCCCTATATAAAGCTATTATTCTAATTCCTAGAGAGCTAAAGGTTGATCACAAAGTTAGGCAGTCTACCACAACTTCCAATATGACCAATTACCTTCACTCTCCTAGTTTGACCAATACTCCAACTTTAGGCTTGTTAGGCATTTGGTTCAATGTTGGGCTTCAAGGAGTTTGCAACCTTAGATCCTCATTGACCTTATTTGTGTCCTCCTCTTGAGTCTGACTAAGTGCAGGGTCTTCTGAGCTCGACTTGATGTACGTACTTTCACGCCCAACTTAGTGTGTCCTCCTTTCGAGTTCATCTTGTGTGTCCTCATTACGAATCCAAATTGGTGCAACCCCATCACAAGTTCGGCTTGGTGCAGATTGTTCCTAAGTTCATCTTTGTGTAGACTCCACAAGAGCCCAACTTATGGAACTTACCAACCTCTAATGGATCGAGACTCTGTTTCGGTTTAGTTACCCTACAGAGCAACTTGACATCCATGTTGTTCCATGTAGCTCAACCATCGTTGAATTGGGTCTTGAGAGTGCCACTTACCAACTTGTCCAAGATGGGACGAGTATTGGAGTGAGGAGTACCTTATTAGTACTTGGGCTTGGAAACATGTCACCCCGCATTCTTGAGTTGGCATTTCAATCCCCTTACACCACATCATCCTAGGATATAAGAGGGTGTTTGAATGGCTTGTTTGTCGCTTGCCCCAAGAATTTTCTTTGTATTCCAACAATTTGTCCATGAACTACATTTGGTAGTTTTAGGAAAGCCAACTGATTTTTAGGTATAATTCATGAACCACTCTTAGAAGTTGGGCCTTTTTGTCTAGAGAACTATTTGGCAGTCTAGTTCCGAGTCTTGAGTTGTACCTGTTCACTACTATTCATAATCCTACATTTCCTTTCTAGTTTATCAAGAAGCCAATATATATCTAGGGAAGTTTTCCTTTTCTGCATTGGGAGCATTGAAGTTTTTTTGCTTGTAGGAAAACCAAGAAAGATGACATACTCTCCTTTGTTCTTTGCTTCGTTGCTTATTGGTATTTGAAAGAATCTATGATTGAGATTCCACAAACTCTGGATGATATTCTGAAGAAAAACCTGTCACACAAAGATGAAAAAATACACAACAAAATATGTGAAACAATAATGATTATTGATTATTGAATGAATACAATGAATGATTGAATATCCTTATGTAGACTCAAATTAACTCAACATGAGATCCTTGAATGGTGGAGTTTTTCCTGAGAGAAGAGTGAGATAATAGAGTGCATGAATCAGTTAACTGATTGAAATGCATAATTAATGCAATAACACTCGCAATCAGAACTAGAGACCTTTTCCTAATTTTGTATTAAGCACTATAGTAAATTAAGGATGATTAATTTACTCCAACACCCCCCTTGAATGAAAATTGAGGAGAAGAAAAAATTGATGAAGGAAAAGAATGCAATGATGGATGCCTCTGAAAATTGCTCATGTGTCCACATGTCAGAAAGTGATGATGTTGATCCAAGATCTTGTGAAGATTGATAGAGAACAAGCTGCAAAGGCGACGAAGATGGTGGGCCAACATCAGTGATGTGACTATCAACAATTTATCCAAACTAAAGAAGAAAGCTACAATTGTTGAAGAACTACAAGGATGCTCTCCATTAGAGAATATGCCATTGTTTATCCAATGCTCAGTATTGTCCTACTAGAATAAAACTATGGAAGCACACGAGGATGCGACTCTAGAAGCTCATGTAGTCAGGAACCCTACTAGAAAGAAACTCTGGAAGCACACGAGGATGTGACACAGGAACACACGAGGATGTGACATAGGAATCTCATGTAGACAGAAATTTAGAACAGAAGAACACTTTTGGCTGCCTATTGGAGGAGCAGTGCGGAGCTTGGCGGTTAATTAACAACTTTTAATATTCTAAGTTTGTTTATTTAAAAGCAAAATGAAAGAAACCTATACTAGATGCTTTAAGTAGAAACCCCCATTTGAAACTTTATATAAATTCGATTTTTACAAAGCTCCAAATTTTCCAAATCTTTATCATGTGGTGCTCGCAGAGTACGTACAATATTTAAAGAACCAATAAGGAAGAAAACAAGAAATATGAAAAAAAATAAGGAAAGAAACATGCATGCATCTAGTAACAAAGGTTTACATCGGCCTCCATTTTGGTGAAATCTCCACATAAATCTGCCTGAAACCCATCTATTGATGACTGTGCAGGTGGAAAGATTCAATGTTCCCCTTCAACGTCGGCCTGGGCAGAGTGGAAAGATGCTTCGGCCTAGGTGATAATTCCAGCTCGGCCTGAGTGAAAAACGTTCCCTTCAATAATGCAAAGCGTGCCTCTTTTCTCCAGTAGAAGAGCAGCCCAAAGATTATTTCGCCTCAATAGATGGTCGATCTCTTCTTTCTGTGAAAATATTTGATTGCTCGTGGCTGCACCTCCTTGCGGGTTTCTGTGGGTTGCGTGGGCCTCTCCTGAAGGAGTTTGCAGCCTCCAAAAGATAAACACCTCTCCTGGGCTGCAAATGCCACCCTGTGCCAATGAATCGTGAGCAGCAGTGAATGGATGCGCGACTTCAGATTGATGATGGTTGCTGGGGTATTTTAATCCTATGTGCACAGGTAAATGTGGGACAACAAGCAAATATCTCTAGCCTCCTTCAATGATATATTAGGAAACTGAGAATCACAGCCAAAAGATCGTCAAATGTTGAGTATCCGCCGCCGATGGAGATCTGATGCAAAAGTGACCGACTGCAAAAATACTTGATGCCGAGATCTACAGAAATACGGGCCGAACCGATCAACCTCCGATGCAATGCATACAAAAGGTTTTATGAATATAAACAAGGCCGATGGGACCCCTACGACCAAATAGCAGGCTTCGTACCATGCATTGCGATGCCCCGGGCAGAGTGATCCGGCGCGCAGGGAATCTTAGGAATATGCCGATTAGACAGCCGATAACACAAATGCTGATAGCGACCGATTAGACAGCCGTTTTCTTCTTGGCTGTGAATGGACGTGCAGATTGACTCCCAACAGTACTTCTGATGCCAAAAAAATTCAAAAAAAAAGCGAACAAGGATCTTCAGATCTGGGGCTTTGATATTATGAAAGAATCCGTGATTAAGATTCCACAAGTTTTGAATGATATTCTAAAGAAAAACTTGTTACACAGATGAGAAAATAAACATATGTGAAACAATAATGATTATTGATTATTGAATGAATATAACGAAGGATTGAATATCCTTATGTAGACTCAAATGAATTTAACATAAGATACTTGAATTGTGGAGTTATGATTGAGAGAGGAGTGAGATAACATAATACATGAATCAATTAATTGATTGAAATGCATAATTAATGCAATAACATTCACAATCAGAATTAGAGACCTTTTCCTAAGTTTGCATTAAGCACTAGAGTAAATTAAGGATGATTAATTTACTCCAATAGTATTGATGTAAAAATGTTTGAATTTCTTTATTGTCAACATATTTGTGGCTCAACAGAGGATAATATTATCTGCACATTGGTATCCTATATTCCGCTTCATCCATTTATTGTAGAGAATACATGTATTTACTCTTCTTTTTTTATTGTGGGGTAGGATTCTGAGTAGTTTCTCACCCATTATGATGTAAAGATATGGGCTCAGGGGATTTCTTGCCTTAAGTATCAAGAGATCTCAAACTGTGCACCCTTTTCCTTATTGAGGGCAATAAAGAAGGTAGAGTTGTAGACACAACTCTTTATCCATTCCAAAATTTATTTGCTGGGTCCAAATTATCCCAAAATTCTAGTGAGAAAGTCCCAGTTATACCTTGTCAAAAGCTTTTGACATATCCAGTTTGATAATTGCAGGAGTTTGTGAATGACAATGATATTATCCGTAATTTGCCTTCCCAAGGCGAAGGCTGACTGTCTTTCTAAGATGGTTTTAAATGAAGATGGGGGCAATTAACTTGTAGATGGTCTTTTTGATCATGTTCCAAAATGGTAGTGATCTTTAGCTTTCAAATTTTGAAGCCTTAGTTATTTTTGGAACTAGTTCCAATTTGGTGGCATTAATTTGGGTGACCATCTATTAATTATGTGAGCCTCATTTTTCTTTAAGCTGCCCCAAAAAGTTAAGTAGAATATTGTTTAGGAACTGTCTAGCAAGGGTGATTTATCCAAGTTAATAGAGTTTTTCTTTAATTTTGTCTTTTTTGAGTAACTTAATTTGTCTATCATTCTCTTCCTCTTTTTTATACTAAGGTAGTAGTTGAGGAGGTCTGCTTGACCCATCTTTTCCACTTCCAATTCTTCATTTGTTGTCAGAAAGGTTTTGAAGAAATTGGTAGCATGCTTGGTTATTTCTTGCAGTTAAGTGACTATTCTTTCATCCTCTTGTATATCTCTGCTTAGGCATTGATGTGTTGTCTCTTTATAGCCAATTTGTGGAAAAGAGAAATTTTGAAATCTCCTTTTAGTACTTGTTTGGATTTTTTTTGTCTCCAGTAGTGACTTTCTTCGTTTGGGCAACTGTTACCTCAAGGATTGCCACAAATTCTTTTTTGGCTAGCTTTGTGTTAAGACTCAAGACCTATTTTTTAAACATGTGCTTGGATCTTGGTTAATTTTGCAAATCCAGGGTTAAACTCCACCATGTCTCAACAAGGTTATGAAATTATGCATTTGTTAGCCACATTTTTTCAAATTTTAAGATTGATTAAATGTAGATTTGGTGTTTCAGCTGCATAGTGAGAACAATTTGAACATCCAACAAAACATGAAATGCAAGAATCTAATACTTTGAAGTTCACATGGCAGGCATGAAAATATCAAATTTTCAAAATAGGCTTCTCTTGGGTCTCTCTTAGCACTTTAATCCTTAATAACATTTCAAAGCTAACTCTAAACCACTACATATTAATGACTCACAACAAATCTATAACATATTGTATCCAATAACCATTTCTTTAGCCTAAAATTAATTGTAATGCATGAAATTATTGTAGCTGACAGATTTACTAAATGTTTCTACTTCTGCAAACAGACAGATTAACTTAATTTAGAAAGGAAATTCTTCACAGAAGATCCATTAAAGTTTTTAAATTCTAACGTTCTTGGAGGAAACTGCAAATGCATAGCATCTTTAAGCTTAATTGAAATGTGTGTAGCAACAAAAACCATTCCACTTTTCCTGCGATGTTCATCCATTATGTACTCCAGTATTTGCACTCCGTCCTTATCAAGTCCAATAGAAGGTTCATCTAAAAGCCAGTTTGGACGAGAGATTGCAAGTAGTCAAGCCAACTACACCCTTTTACGCTGACGCACAGATAACACTTGAGCTGGTTCATTCATGACATGTCTGAAACCCATGAATTCCAATGCCTTACGCGTCTTCCCACTTTTTCCTTCCAACGTTTCCCAAAATTCAACATTATCTACAACACTTAATTTATTCTTGATCGCATACTCAAGACCCGCCCAAAGCAATTCTACTTTATACAACTCATAGATACTAGAGTTTGTCACATCATGACCATTCCATAACAGATGCCCACCACTAGGTTTTAGAAATCTTGTTAAAACACACAAAAATGTAGTTTTCCCAGAACCATTTGGCCTTGTTAATATCATTGCACCTCCATTATGCATAGTTATATTAATATCACGAAGCACCATCTGGCCATTTCCGATGCATGCGAGTCTATTGGCTAGAAGTTTAGGTATTGGTGGTCCTCGTGACATATCGTAGATTTCTACAAATTACAAAATAGCAGAAACTAATCTCCCACTAACTTAGAGAAACCATTTTTTTGTTGCTTTTTGCCACTAATCTTCTATAAAAATGGCATAATCTATGCAACTAATTCAATCTAGCTTGAGCTTTATATTACTTCTCAGAAATTTGAATTTATGGTCCATCGTTAATGTACAAAGCAAACCTATTGCAAGAAAATCAATTGCATTAGACTCTATGAATCCTTTCAAAATATTTGCAAGCCCTTGTTAAAACATTTGAAGGTTAAGTAACTTGTATTTAGTGGATAGGACTGAAGATATAGAAATAGAAAACAAAGTTCTGATGGAAGCATGCAAATGCGTTGGAATGGAAATGAATTGTATTACATTAAAATTGTATTATATTAAAAATCATTTAATAGATGCTATACATCGAGAAGCAGAGATGAATCTCATATTGTAAGTAGTACAACCAAATGAAGTTTTGAAAAGCGTAAGTTTGAGGATAATCCAATGGAATCAACAATATCCTAAAAAATAGACTAGTGTGTACTGCACTGAATAACTCTCTCAAACTTAGCACGTCTCAGCTCAAGGCTTCTAATTTGAATTCTAAAACTCAGAATAGATAAACTTACCAAACCAACAAAGAAATTTACCAAATTATAATAAGGTGCAAGAAGACTTCCTTATTGCCTGCTAATTTTGAAATAAGTGTGTCTATTTCAACCCTTGCCATGAATAATTAACTATTATGACAGTTTTCCACTAACAACTAGACAGGAAAGAATTAAGATAGCCATAAATGAAGCAAAATAAGCCCAATAATGTTCATAGAAATCTTTCAGATTTATGTACACATCCTCAAGATGTGAATTGACAGAATGGAAGATGTTGCAAACAAACATACACAACAACTGGCATTGTGGGTGGTCACATAATGTATAATTGCTAGCATGTCAGTAGTGATGTAACAAATGCCATGAATGTTGATGTGGCAATTGGTTTGACCAAAAAGTGATAACAAGTTGGAACCTGGAAAGATCATAACTTCATTGATCAACAAAATTATAATGACATGGGCAGTGACCATTATGTATGGATCTAGAGAAACATGATATGTGATTTTTTCAAATCAATAAAATCCTTTAAAGATTTAAATTCACAAGACATTACAACAAATGGCATGTTCGAGGAGAAAAGAGGAAAAAAAAAGGTACCAATGTCAAAAATATAGTTCAAGCTCTTATACAAAACTCTAGTGGGCTCACATGTTCTTGAGTCAAGCTAGCAGAAGCAATTTGCTAGTTTGAGAAAACTCACAAGTTTGATAGAAACTCACAGAGTTTCCTACAATTTTTGTAGAACTTGCTCAAGAATCAGAGTGTGAGACCCACAAAAGTTAGAAATTACAAACCAAAAAACAATAAAAATAATAATAAACATTTAATATTCTTAAAAAATTAAACGCTAAACCTTATGTCCCTCATTTTTAGCACTCATTTGCGACCTTAAATTCATTGAAGTAAAGCAATTTATTTAATTCATAGTAAAACACTAGCAATTCATTTAAATTTGTAGGCTTGTGGTTTGTCCCAACAATTTGGGAGGATTTGCAACTTTAAATAATACAATATTAATATTATTCTAGTATGGAATGCATAAAATCCTATATATATTGCTGATGCATACAAAAATTTATGTTGATTCTTTTTGCTCAGTTATCTTTTGTCTAGGTTTCTCTCCAACTACAAGACTGGGCTTAAAAATGTGCTTAGTAAGTCTGAGCCAAGACCAAGTCTCAAAACTATGGTTAAAACAAGGGGCTGAGACATCTTACAAAAGGAAAAAACATAAGCTAATTTGAAAAGTATTCATTACTCAAGGAGTCCATAGTAATATTGGGCATTTTGGGAGGTATACAACCAAAGTAAGGACAAAGCACAACCATTAGTTTCCTGGATCCACATGAAAAACTAGGGAAGGAATAGGGGAGAAGACAACCCCCTCAGTCTGGAGGCAAGTTGATCTTCACATGAATTTAGCTATGGGAGGGCTGAACTTGAACAATGGGTGCTACCCCCTTCTAAGTTACTGAGCCAATGAAAGACAAGCCTACATCTTTTCCTTAAAGGTATATTGTATATCTCAGTTTTTGCAAGGGAATCCTGCTTTATCAATTTGTAACTAGAATAATAATCTGCTTTCAAGAGCATCATGCATTGGAACACAAAATATTTGTAAGTGTAGCAAGGAAATTATTGATTACATATGAACTAATAGACAAGAATTATAGTTTGAGATGGATGATCCATATTCCCAATACTCAACAATTGTCAGGATATAACATATATAGCAATTATAAAGGCAAATTATAAGTAGAAGGCATTACATAGTTTCTCTATTGTTGCTCATTGCAATGTAGCCTGCAACATGGGAAGAAGTTAAAAATTAGTGACTAATTTGCAAACAATTTCTTTTCATTATGCATGCAATGGACAATCCTAAGAAAAGCATTAATTTGGAAGTTACTGCTAATAGTTTTTGCATTTAACATCAATTAGGTCAACCTAATTAGATGTAACATTCAAAATACAACTTATCGTCTTAAGTTCTTCCACACACACACTTCACTCCAATATTTAAATCTAAAAATATTTTTAAATAGGTTGGCATATACCTATAATAGATCCCACATAAGACCACAACACTTATTTAACCTTCACATACCTTCAAACTTATTAGGTTGGCACCACAGAAGACCTAATACCAAAAATTCTTCAATTGTGTATCCACATTCAGACACATGGACCTCAAAACGCCATGCCAACTGGAATTCATACTCTATTGGAATCTATCAATATCTTCTTAAGAGTGTGAAGCCAAACAATTTTCCGCAGAGAAGCGCTGACTCTCCCACTCAAATGCACTGTCCAAGAAATGACTGTAATCTTCCAGACTAAACTTTTGTTACTTATATCTCTCAAACTAAGAGCCAAAACATGATGAAATTCTATTTAATTATATGCTTCTAACAACCAACAAAATAATGTTAGAAGCACAAAGTGAAAACTTCATTTATGGACCATTGTGGACCCAAAACTGGATGCTCTATTATGCAAAATTAATAGAGTTAACATTTTTCAAATTTTCATCACAACCAACTTTACTGGATCAATCCATCTTGCAAAAAAGTCTTCCACAAACACTCCAAAACTTATTAGAACCAACCAAAATTATTTTCAATGATTTGCACCATGATGATCTTCACATCAAGATATAATGTTGACATCAATAACAACACTGCAACACATCATTATATACCTTTGTGCTTAGATCCCTCGTGCTCATGTTGCTAACAACATCAATGACACTCTTCCAAAATTAATTTAATCCATTTCCTACATAACCCCACAAGAGAAAATAATATGCATGCAAGTTTATAGAATAACCATAATGCATAGACAAAAATAGATAAGCCACAAGATAACTCAAGATATACCTTGGGAAAACCCTAAAAAGGGAAAAACCCAGCATCCAAAAGCATTCATACTCTATCTATTATTTAACAATAAAACAATACACGCACTTACAAAGTTACCATGAATAATTCTGAAGCATCAAGCCTCTCCAATGCATCCATCCAGCCTCCAAAAGCATCCATACTCTATCTATTATTTAATAATAAAATAATACTTGCACATTAACCCTGCGAATTATTGCAGAGAAAAATTAATGCTGTATGTGTCTTTCAAATCTAGTGAGAAGACCTTGTTAACTGGATATGAAACATGGAGTGCAACATTCAACACAAACAAAGCACAAATTGCAAATATCAAAAATATGTTCACTGCATAAATTATTTCTAAATGGGGTGACATTGATGAGGCCTCCACAAAAGCTGAAAATGATAACTGCCCAAAGATAGAAATTGTAGATGAAATCGATAGAGGCAAACAAGAGAATGGCATGGAAAAGGATGACATCATAAGTGACTTGAAACATATGAAAAATATAAAGCTCAAGGATTCTATTTGCAAAATCTATTTTCAGAGATTGCACATCCATTTCTACTAAGCAACGAAGAATACTACAAACTACGAAAACAATTGAAAAAAGAAAAAAAATCAATAGTAAAGGACATACTAATGACAAAAAGGCTTGCTCTGAAAAAACCATTGTACTTGTTCTTGACAGGTGGAGTTGGAACAAGAAAAACCTTCACAACAAAAACAATTTTTGAAGCAATGGTCCGATTCTATGATAAACAACAAGACAATGATTCACTTAAGCCTAAAGGCATTATTGTTGCTTCAACAGGAAAAGCTACATTCAATGTAGGTGGTATTACTGCAAATGCAATCTTCCAATTTATGTGCAATTCTTCGAAAATGCTACCTCTAGATTCAAACACAGCTGATGCCTTAAGCAAAAAATTAGAGCAATTGCAAATTTCTCTTATTGATGAAGTGCCATTGATTGGTTAAAAAATGCTTTACAACACTAAAAGAAGACTTCGTCAAATCAAACACACACCAACAAAACCTTTTGGAAACATAGATATGATATTTTGTGGTGACTTCTACCAAGCACAACCTATATGCGATACTTGGATATTCGAAGAACCGATAATAGATAAGGAGAAAATGCCATATACCTTTTGGATCGATAATGTCAAGTGCTTCAAATTACATAGAGTAATTAGAAAAAAAAATCAACACTTCATTTCCATACTTAATCGTGCTAGGATTAGTCAACAAACCAATCAATACATTGGCTACTTGAATGCAATTTTCTATAAGACACCTCCAAATGATCCACAATTCCCATACTTGTTTCACAAAAATACAATAGTTGACATGCACAACAAAATAATGCTAAGGTGCTTATCCATATAACTTTATGTTTTAGAGGCGATTGATAAACAAGACACAACGATTGATATCATTCAATTTCAACCTCAGAAATCATCATTGCCTAGCACAATTCTGCTCAGGCAAGACATTTTGGTAGAATCGATTGTTGGAAACATTAATACACAAGATGGATTGGTCAATGGTGCAGATGACATCTTCAAATTGTATACAATCGAGCAAGAAGACATTGTTTGGATAGAATTCAATGATCCCATTATTGGAAAACTACGTCGACAAAAAATGTAAAGTCTATACACAAACTGTATTATGCCTTCTTGGACACATATAACAAGAATCATTAGAAAAGTCAAGATAGGTACAAAAATACTCACTTGAGCATAATTTCCTTTGCAACTTGCATGCACACGGCACAAGGTCTTGCAATGCACTAGTATAGAAACTACAATAAACTACTAAAAAAACTACTAAAAACTGCTTATAAATGACTAAACTTGGTCACGTGACCATTAGTAGTTTATTGCTAGTCATATATATAACGCGACCAGATTGATGACTAAACCATTTTTAGTCATTTATTGGTTGTTTTGATCGATCGATTTGGTAGTATATTTAGTTAATGATTTAGTCATTCATTGCTATAATCTGGTCACTTATTGTTATTTTTTTCACTGCTATATTTAGTCGTTGATTTAGTCATTGATTACTATAATCTGGTCATTTATTTAGTCATTTTTTATTCACTGATATATTTAACTAGTTACTTATTTAGTTGTTGATTTAGTTATTGATTGTTGTAATCTAGTCACTTATTTAGTCATTTTTCAATTCATTGATATATTTAGTCATTGATTGTTGTTAATTGATCACTTATTTAGTCATTTTTATTCTCTTTTCACTGATTTCTGTCAATTGGTAGTATATTTAGTCAATTTAATTATTAATTGATGTCAATTAGTAGTATAGTTAGTCATTTTGATTGACTAATATTTGAGGATTTACACATAAAACATAAAAATACACATCAATCATCAATTGTGCACACAATAAGACAACCATTGAGAAGGAGAAATCGGTGAACTTTATTAATAAAAGAAAGGTGTTCCAATTACAACTTAGAAATAGAGTATTACAATTGCTATTTTTAGTCACAAGACTAAAAATTAAGTTACAATATTGCACATAAATGATTGCAAGAAAGAAAATTTTCCAAAAAACTTCTGCAATGATGGAAACGCATGTTTGAAGCCCTTCAATGTGAGAACATGCCACTTTCATCTTTTAAAACTTCTACAATGTGGGAAATATTCTTGGAGCAAGTTGTAACGTGTAGAATCCAAGAAAAAGTGTGTTGATCGTGTCCCATATTTGAAGCTCTCTCCTTCAATGTAGTGAACAATAACCCAACTAGAATCTTTCCTCCTTTATATGCAATGTGCCATCTAATATGAACAACATGGTGCTGCCTTTTCTGCCATGAATGAAGTTGTGCCTCAATACAACCAATAAAATTACTATTAGTCTCAATTCAGAAAGAATAAAAGTGCATTGTATATTGCAAGTTTACAAAAGTCCAAACGCAACAAAAAGATAAATCAATTAAAAACTGTAGCCTTGTCAACAAATTCCTTAAATAGAGTGTTCAACATAGGCCTGAAATATGCATATTGAACCCTTGATTTTAGAACCTTCTTCAAAGTTTAAGAAAGGTGATATGCTCAGATTATAGAATGAATTTGACATTATAGAATGAAGGCTATCAACACTAACCAGACTGGAACAATATTATCAACAAAAACTTCTTGGAAACCAAGCCCAAGAATGCCATCAGACTTAATTAGACAACAAAAATGTCAACCTTGGTTCATGTGTTGTCTGAGTAAAGACCTGTACCATGGAAGAATCCATTTATACATAAATTCCAAATTAAGTTTATGAGAAATGATCTTTGATATCCAACTGGGAAGCCTTAACATCCAAAAATTACTAACTTGATGTTTCACAACAAGTTTCCCAACTATGACATCATCTTTACTTAAGAAACTAGATATTGATCCACCGCCATATTGAATCTCACAGGACTCTCTTTCACAAATAAAAAATGATATATATTAATTTTTTAGCAACTTCCTTAATATCCCCATGTAATTAGACTAAACTAAGTGAGGTTGAGGGTTTGAAGTAGAGCACCATCTTCTTAGTATGTGTTTGACTTTGATGACTTGTATCTTGAATGGAAATAGCAAGCTAGCTGCATTGTGAAATCATCGTTAATCATTGTTACAAAAATAACAACAAAATCCTCTTTAATTAAAATAATCCTTCTAGATATTTTAGTTAATTTCTAAGAGATCTAATTTCACTATCCAAACAACCATCAATCTATTTACTGTATATAATTTCCCAGAATTCAGAATTTGAATGTAATAAAACTAACCATAATTACCAAAGATTTGACACCAAAATGTAGTAAAAAATTGAATTGTTTGATAGAATGCCTCAAAGAGATGTCATCTCATGGAATGAAATGATATGATTGTAGAATGTGCACAAAATGGATTTTGCAAGGAAGCTCTCAAAATATTTGAATTAATGAAGCACTCTGGAACACCGACATTGTAAGCTTTGCTCATGTTCTAGATGCATGCAGCCATGCAGGTTTAATGGATGAGGGTTGCACATACTTCACACACCAGTAACCCTTATTGCATTACATATATAGTTGATCATTAGGTGTGCATGGTTGACCTCTGTGCTCATGCTAGCTATCTTGAGGACACCCTAAAAATTATTACTAAGATTCTAGTTAAACCTTTGGTTCATGTGGATGATATATGAATATATGCTGAGTATTCTAGCAACATTTCTTTTTTAGTTGGATCCTAAAAATACAATTTATGTTCTTTTCTAAAACATCTATGCAGAACTGGGCAAGTGTGGTGAGGTTCAAATAGTAAGGAGACTGATGAAAGAGGAATTAAAAAGATACTTGCATGTATTTGGATTGAAGGGCATAAAATGGTACATGCTTTTTTGTGTAGGAGATAGATCACATCCACAAACATGGGAGATCTATGCAAAATTGGAGAAATTGGCTTGGAAAATGAAGGAAACAGGGTATTTCCAGATTCAAGAATTTTACTTAATGTTGTGGAATAGAAGAAAAAAGAATCATTTATCTACCACCATAGTGAAAAGTTAGCAATTGCATTTGGTTTGTTAAACATGGACCTTGGTATAACTATTAGAGTTTGAACTATAGGGAAAAATGTACGAGGAAAAGGAACTCACAATACAAGAAAGGAATCCCTAATCTTGGATTTTTCCTATAAGGGGATGGCTCATTCAAGGAAACCTAGGATCCCAAATTGGATTGACTATCAACACCAAGGTGAGTCAATTCTCAATAAGGGAGACCTAGGAAGATTCCTCAGACTTCAAAGGGTTCACCACCAAGCGAAGGCTTGAAAAAAACAACTTGATATTAAACTCACAAAACCTAGTAATGCAAGCCAAATAATGACTACAAAGACAAAATTAAGCAACAACGAGTTAGGATGTATGTACTTGGGAAGTCTGGAAATGTGATAAGGATTTTGGAAATGTAATAATGCTATCAAAATATACTAGAGAGGACTAAGATGCCCTTATTGTTTTCTTAGCCTAGCTGTTGTTTTTCAAGACAAACACATAATCTTCGGATGTTGGAACAAAATCGGAAAGAATCTTTATGAAATACCTTTAGGAGGACTAAGACACCCTTATTGTCTTCTTAGTATGCTCTGAATTTCTACAATTTCAAAATGTGATCCTGAGGTCCAAGGACTACACTTCCTTCTTCTTAGATCTTAGGTCCCGAAACTTCCAAATTTGGCCCATGGAAGACTTTTTGTGAAGACGACAACTTTGCAATGCAACTTTTCAAATTTGTAACTTTTCACTTCAAATGATCTTCAATTCTTCAACCTAAATCTGTAAACACAAACACACAAGAGAAGAAAAACTTGCTGATTGTTAGTAAATGGGGGTTTGCCTAGGTCAAACCCCTTGTTGGTAATTAAACCTTGGAATGAAATGAAATAATGAAGGGAAATGATGAATGAAAAAAGTCCTATGTTGCAACTCACCAAACCCTTTTTATGAAATCTGCAAACTTGTGTCAAGTGGCTAGCTTGAATGTA
The DNA here is from genome assembly GCA_007258455.2 of Sequoia sempervirens. Classification (NCBI taxonomy): domain Eukaryota; kingdom Viridiplantae; phylum Streptophyta; class Pinopsida; order Cupressales; family Cupressaceae; genus Sequoia; species Sequoia sempervirens. The sequence continues at coordinate 3,233,197 of VDFB02058242.1, forward strand.
GATCTTGAATTGAATGAATTCTTGATAGATCTTGACTTGAATTGCTTGCTTGAATCAAAACCCTACATCACAAATGTTAGCTCAAAAACACACACAACACAAGAATATATTTGACTAAGACGCCCTTATTTTTTTCTTAATTAAAAGAGGCTAAAACCACAAAGATTTGAAATTAAATCTCAAAAATAACTTGAGGGGGACTAAGACGCCCTAGGTGGCGTCTTAGTCCCAAGGCTTGAAACTCAGGGCATAGACTCCAAAAAGGGGCCTTTTAAGGTTCCTTTAAAATCAAGGTCCCGAGACCTTTGGAGGACAAAGATTCCCTAGGTTGTGTTTTAGTCCCAATCCAAAAATCAAGGACACACAACCAAAATCAGTAAATGATCATTTATCCTTTTGTTTTTTTCAAGATTATCCATAAAAAGATATAATTTATTAGGCTTGTGGATGCAAAATAGGACCAATTAAGACATAAATAAGGATAAATAAAGCAAGGAGGGCCCAAAAAGGTGTGAAAATTCAAGGGTATGCATTTTCCTACACTACATTTAGCCCCCACTTTAGTGAGAGGATGAGCTTGCTTCAAACTCACACTAAAGTAGCCAACCACACAATCAAGAGGGGTTCAAATGTATGAATGCTAGTAAGATAGGGTGACAATAACCAAGAGGGTGGCCAAGCCCCTAGGATCAAGAACCTATGAAAAACCAACATAGGAACAAAGGAACACACTTGGGGATGATATTTTAGAGAAGGGGGATTCACTACTGACGAGTTCTCTTCATTTAGAGAGCCTCATGAGGCGAACTATGCTAAACTACCTCAAGGAATAGCGTGAGGGTTCTAGAACCGAAAAGAGCAGTTCACAAATATTTTTTTGGACAAATAAATAAGCTCTCATCCAAAGGATGACAACATGGATCTGGGATGACAATGCGACGCATTGGCGTCTCTCTAGTGTGTCGGCGTCTATATAGACCAAAAAGTGAGTTTATCACAAAAAATAGCTAAATGACTATTAACAATTTGATTGCTAAGAACTTACAAAATATGATAAAGTAAAAAAAATTAATTGAATTAAAATAAAGTGAAATAAACAATAAAGAGAATAAGAGATAGAAAGGAAATGCTTACAACCATGCAAGTGATGAAGCCTCCAGCTAGTACATATCTTCAATACTTGCATGCCTAAGATCTAGAGAAATTGTTGGGGATGTATAGGGGTTTGCCTCAATCAAACCCCCATTTTTCTGTTCGCACCTCCATGGATAGCCAAAAAGATAGAGAGAGTGAGAGAAGTAAGCAAATGTGGTGTGATAAAACAGTCCCTGTTCGAGGAGGAGAACCCGTATCACAAAATATGAGTGATAAAAGAAATCCCCGCTCGAGGAGGATATCTGTATCACAAAATATGAGTGATACAAGCAATCCCTGCTCAAGGAGGAGAACCCGTATCATGAAGTAAGGATGCAATTGATATGGGATATGGAATCCCAAGATGCTCACAAGCACAAAGTGAAGGAGATATCAACTACAAGGCTTAAGCAAGACAAAGAGGGAAAGTGATAGCTGTGATAGCCAAGAGATTGCAAAGAGTGTTGTAAAAGCTTGAGAGTGCTTAAGGCTTCTATAGCAAGGTATATGAAGTTGTGCAAACAAAATAACAAGAGAAAGTGCCAGAATCAAGGCTAGAAAGAAGCTAGAGATCAAATGAGTTGAAAAGATGACTTTTAAAGAGGGAAAAGAAGCTTCTCAGGCAATTACAAGGCATCCCCAGTCGTTACCACCGAAAAAGTTAGTTGAAAAGTGGAAAACATGCTTGGAGGCAGTCATTTGAACATTGAAACATCGTAGGATGCTAGCGTGACACGCTAGTGTCTAGACACATCATGCTACAAAATGACAAGAACAGGAAAAGCACAAAGTTCGACGAAAAGATGACACATGAAGGTAGCTGCTGAAAAGGGGTTTGAAGCATCTTGAGAAGGGAAAAAGGTTGATGCAAGGGCTAAAACAAGCCTAAAAAAGATGCTAAGGGAGCGGTCACTAAAGTGGATACAAGAATGTATGTGAAATTGTAGGGAGTGAAATTTTATGCCATTACATTTTTCCTCCACTTTAACGGGCATATGAATCTACACTAATATGCACACTAAAGGAAATATACTAATCATAAATAACATCATTTTTCCGAAAGGATACTGTAGAGCAAGCAAAAATCTCTTCGAACCAAGGAAGCTTTCCCCTAGGCTAAAGACTTGCAAAACAAACACATTAGACAAGGAAAACCTGCACCAAACAATAATGTTAGCACACAAAACACTAAAGGATTTGATTCAACAAAGTAAAAGAGACCTCGATGTAAAAGGTTGTCTCAATACTATGCGTTGTCCCCAAATTAAAAAAAAACACATAGAAGGATCCTAAAATCAAGAGAAGAATGTAAGGATCGATTGCTTCATTAGAAGAATGCACCCAAAAGATAGGGAAGCAATCAATGTCGAGGAGAGAATGAAGTATATACATAGGATGAAAAAGATGCAGATCTTTGATTTGATATACACAAGAGAAGAGAAGTGAAGATAATAGAAAAAGGCTCAAGAGAGAGCAAGAAGGAGGAATGAAATTCCAAGAGAGATGACTCTACATATACTGTCTCTTGAGGAGGTTTGAATGAAGTGCATCGAAGGCCCGTAGACCAACGATGGAAAAATCCCACAAAATGAAAGCATATTATGGGCCTATAGATCTACAAGGAGGCAACCCCCAAGTTCTTTCTCATGAAGGAATCCCCAAAAATCAAGCACCTTATAGGCTCGTAGACCTACAAGGAGGAAACCCCCAAGATCTCTCACATGAGGGAAACCCAGTAAACTAAGCACCTTACAGGCTCGTAGACATGCAAGGAGGTGACCCCCAAGATCTCTCACATGAGGGAAACCCAGTAAAGGGGACTCCACAAAGTCAGACTAGAAAGCAGCTTCGCAGGCACACCTACAAAACATGTTAATCCATAGACTAAACATGTTAGGAAAGCTTAATGCAAAGCAGCTCTATAGGTTCTCAGTCCTGTAGAGGAAGAATAATCAAAGAAGCTTGTGGCTACTGCAAGCTATGTTATAGGACAACCACAGAAAATAAGGGCCTAGTTAGGCTACCCCCAAACTAGACGCCATAGAATTCATTTGAGATAAAAAAATTTCAAAGAGGGTCTCTCAGAAACCCTTCAGAAGAAAAGGGGGTCCACTAGAGGGATGCTTCACTTAAAAGATAGAGAGAAGAGAAGGGGGTCCTTAAGAAGGAAACACATCTCCATAACAAGTTATCACTACCCCCAACATACAGGGGAGGAGAACCATGCAAGATACTTAGAACATGCAGGATAGAGGTAGACCTCAATATCACTTGTCATGCAAAGAAGAGGCAAGCACATCAACAAATAAATGAGTGATGGCACCTAAATCAAGAAGTTGTTGTATTTTATCATTCAAGGCCTTACATTCACTAGTGGAATGGACAGACACTCGATGGTATGCACAAAAATAATGTTTTTCTTTTTCATCTTTATGAAGTTTCTTACGTGTAGGAGAAGGAAGAGTAATCAAGCGGGCTTTGAGAAGCCTCAACAAGATACACTCTTGCTTAGATAAATAATGAGGAGTAGGAAGCAACCCTTTCTTATGGGGAGAAAGACTCAACTACTTACAAGAAGAAGACATGAAGACGAAAGACAATGGAGGATGAATCTTTTCAATAGAATGAGGTTGAGAAGAATTGATGTCACTCAACCTTGGCTTCCATTTAGATTGTTCATTCGAGCAACTAAGCCCCAAATTATGCTTACGGGGTGAAAATTCTATAGGGACCTGAATGCCTTGTTCATTATGTCCACAACCTTTATGCCCATAGCAATTTTTAGAGACAAGCTTAAAGCTAGGGCCATACCGTGTTTGCAAATCTTGAGGAGAAACTTCATAGAGAGAATTGTTCCAGCAATGGGGATTATGCTCCTCTATGGGATCACCATCATCCTTATTAATAGAATTGACAAAATTATCTTCTTTATTAGAAGCATAATCATCTTCCTTAGAAGGAGGATCAACACTAAGAACATTACAATTTATACTATCCCGTGATGCAAAAGAATGATCATCTTTGATAGCGGGTTTGGATGATGTTATTGGAAGGTCTAAGTGGATAGGGGCAACTTTATTTTCTCCACTGAAGGATTCCATAAATTCTAGAGAACCCCAATCATCACCAAGACATGCATTATCTTGAGAAGTAGAAGAATTAGGATTTTTTTCTTTAGAAGGATCTTCTTCAGGGACATCTATCTCGAGAGTATCCTTTGTAGTAGGTACTACTGGAGTAAACATCGACACATTGGAAGACACTAAAGGAATACGAGTAGGAACAACTGAAACCTAACTGATAGCTACCATCTCACATAAGTGCATAGCCTTAGGGTCAGCCTTGACTGTGACTACTCGATTATTGCAAATGAACTTAATATATTTATGCAAGGTAGATGGGACTGCACCCATAGCATGAATCCACATTCTACCAAGAAGAAGGTTATATGGTAACTTTTTTGACATAACATATACAAGGGTGGGTATAGTAATGGGTCCCAACCTCAAAGGAAAGAATATCGTGCCTAGGGCTTATCGACCAACATTATCGAACCCAAAAATGGAAACAAAAGAAGCATTAAGAGAAGATGAATCAATATTAATATCAGGCAATAGATCAATGCTAATACATTGAGTTCCAAACCGGTGTCAACGAGAGTACGTCTAATGCTGATATTATGAATGTTAAATATAATCATTAGAGGGTCTACTTGCTTCTGTACTTCGGAAGATGGGAGCTCTTGTGGATACAATGTAATATTTGGAAAATTTGCATGAATATGAGCTATCAATGCATCAACATCTGTCGGCCTAGAAGAGGTAGGCAAAAGGATCTTTTGCAAGGCTTCTTGAAGCATACCTTGATAAATCAGAGTAGACTGAAGCAAGTCCCACAATGAGATCTTAGCCGGAGTAACATGAAGTTGCTTGATAAGATCGTAATCACTAGGTGCTTTAGTCATAGGTTGAGGTGCTTGAAGAAAGCTTGGTTGTTTATTCATTCTTATATTCTTATAAGTATGGGCTACCACTCTATAAGAGGGAGCCTTAGAAAGATCAGGAGAGTCACTATCAAATGGAACACCATTAATAGAACAAACCATTTTAGGAGGACTAGCTGGAGTTAAGTAAATGATTAGTCTCTTAGGCCTTTGAGGGGCATCAAAGGCATATATTACATTTTCAAAATCATCACAACTAGTGGAATAATTAATTGAGGACATATTCTCAACATCGATCTAGGGAGGATCAGATGTGGAAGGAGATTCATCATTCGCTAATGTATCATCTCCAGAAGAGAGTGCATTGGAATAGAGAAGAGATTCATCATTCACTAATGCATCATCTCTAGAAGAGAGTGCATTGGAATGAAGAGTAGGTAGAGTAACATTAAGAAAGGTATCAATGATTTCATCTTCTTCCAACAAAATATCCTCTGAAACAAGAGGAATCTCATGAGAAGGATCAAGGATATAGAGTGATGGGTACAAGTACAAACTTGTGTCACACTTTATAAAGGAATCAACCAACATGAGAAAAAGTTCTCAACTTCAACCACATAAAAGTGGTATTTATGTTTTTAATTTCAAAATGATGTAAACTAATAAAATGTAGAACTTTTGTTGAAGTTTATTTGTATAATTTTTTTTTTTTTTTTATTGATATATTTTTATCAATTTAAAAGCAAATTTCTTTATGCTGAAAATTTCAAGAAAAAGTGATGTTTAGTTGACGTCAAGAAACATATAGAAAAAAAATTCATTTTCTCTTGATTTTTTTTCCAAAATCGCTGACTTCAATATCTAGGGCATGGAAAATAAAAATAAATTTTGATGTATATTTTTCTCGTAATAAAATTTTAAAGTTAAACTAACCCGAATTTGATAGTTTTTAGTTGACGCCAACTATTGTGTTTTTTTTTCATTTTCAAAAAACAAAATATACCCTTTTGAAGAGGATTCTCTCCTCTAGGGCATCATATATTTTGCAATTTGTTTTATGATGATTTACTATTTTTTATTTAATTTCAACTGAGCCTCTTTTTGACTTTGAACAACCTACTTGGTATAATTTAAAATATTTATATACTAAAATTAATCAAAATATAAATATATATATTTTTGGATTCAACACTCTAAGCTCTACAAAAGGGTATTTTTATTTAAAAAAATAAAATTTTGATTGAAGAAATATTCAATAGAAGTTGAAAATTTCTAAATATTTGAGAAAATGGTGACTTTGCTGCCATGTCACTTGCCGTGTCGATGGATTTGGCTGAATATGATTCGGCTGAATCCTAATCGGCCGAATAGTGTTCGACCGAAAATGTCTTGATATTTCTAAGCTATAAATATTAGATATGCTCACTTTTTCCATGTTTTTGGCCAGCTGTATTTGGTTGAGTACCTTTCTGCCAAAACCTTTTCAGCCGAAAATGTACCTTCCACGTCAGTGCCACATGGTTTTGTCCGAAAGCCACTCAATCAAATATCTTCCGGCCGAAAATAGTTCGGTCAGAACTATTTATTTGGCCAAAAGTGTGACACAGGTTTGTGCTTTTACCTTGACATGGGAAAAGCCAAGTCACTATCACATGTATTGAATGAAACATCATTAACATTTTGAATATAATTTGATACTAAAGTCATAAAGGAAGATATTAAATTCATTTTGGGGTGATATAACGAAGAAAAAATAGAAATCTAGATTTTTTGGTTTTTTACGGTATTTTCTAGATTCTAGTAATTTGCATTTTCAAAGGTCTTCGAAGCATAATTTGGGGTCAAAAATTAGGGAATGAATTAGTCTTCTTGGAGATATTTCCAACAGTGCAAACAGTTCTAAATTTTGAGCACTGAGTCAAAAGTTATGACTTCACCAAGTAGGGGTAAATAAATTCCTAGTTTTTGAAAAAAAGTTCCTCTTTCACATTGGGTTCACCAAAATGTAGAGAAGGGGGATTCACTACTCATGAGTTCTCTTCATTCAGAGAGCCTCATAGGGTGAACTTCCCTAAAATAGCTCAAGGAATAGTGCAAGGGTTCTAGAACCAAATAGAGCAGGTCATGAAGATTTTCTGGACAAACTGACAGGCTCTTGGCCAAAGGATGATAGCGCAGGTCTGGGATGACAGCACAGTGTGTTGGCATCTCTCTGGTGCGCTGGCATTTGTATGAACCATAAAGCGAGTTTATCACAAAAAATAGCTAAATGACTACTAACAATCTGATTGCTAAGAACTTACAGAATGTGATAAAGTAACATAATGTAATAGAACTGAAATAAAGTGAAATAGATGATAAAGAGAATAAGAGATAGAAAGGAAATATTTACAACCACACAAGTGATGAAGCCTCCAACTAGTAGATATATTCAATACCTGCATGTGTGATATCTGGAGAAATTGTTGGGGCTGTATAAGTTTTGCCTTAGTCAAACCCCCATTTTGGTGTTCTCGCCTCCATGGACAACCAAAAAGATAGAGAGGGTGAGAGAAGTAAGCAAATGCGATGTGATAAAAGAAATCCCTGCTTGAGGAGGAGAACCCGTATCACAAAATATGGGTGATAAAAGAAATCCCCACTCGAGGAGGAGAACCCGTATCACTCGAAGTAAGGATGCAATCGATAGGGGATATGGAATCCCAAGATGCTTGCAAGCATGACGTGAAGGAGATATCAGCTACAAGGCTTAAGCAAGCTAAAGAGAGAAAGTGATAGCTCTGAGAGCCAAGAGATTTACAAAGAGTGTTGTAAAAGCTTGAGAGTGCTTAAGGTTGCTATAGAAAGCTATATGAAGCTGTGCAAAAAAATAAATAAGAGAAAGTTCCAGAATCAAGGCAGGAAAGAAGTTAGAGGTGAAGCTAGAGATCAAATGAGTTGAAAATATGACTTTTAAAGAGGGAAAAGAAGCTTCTTGGGAACTTACAAGGCATTCCCAATCGTTACCACTGACAAAGTTAGTTGATAAGTGGCAAACATGCTTAGAGGTGGTAATTTGAATGTTAAAATTTTGTAGGACACTAGCATGGTGTGCAGACATCTGTGTAGTGCGCTAGCATCTAGACACATCACGCTACAAAATGATGAGTGGGAAAAGCACAACGCTCAATCTTTACATTGCAATTTTTGTATTGTTTATTCACTTGATCAAATTTTTTGATGAGGCTTAGATCTTTCTCTGTTGAAAACATTTATGTCTACCATCTTGGAGGAAAAGTTACAAAGTAAAAGACCAATTCCCTTCAAGTTCAGAATGGGGGGAATTGGAAAGAAGTTGATCTAGTTTGTCTGCCTTCTCAGACAAATTTTGAATTAGCATGAGGACTTGTGTTGGAGATAAATGCTTTCACAAAGAGCCCTGCCACATAACTATTTTAATCTTGTTTGCATTCAAAGCGTGGAAGCTGCGATAGGTACATTTTGTATCTTCACAACTCCCATTTCCCTAGCATGGTTGGCCTAGAAAGTCCTATGGATTCTCAAAGTCATTTGTTGAGTAATATGGTCTTTTGAGAGGGATTATATCTATTGTATGGTTAATATGGTCTATTGAGAGGGTCTATCAATTGTTTGATGAGGATGAAATATGTGTTTATTGAGAGGATTTATATCTATCGTATTGGAAGTGAAAAAGGAGGCATTTGTAAGTTCCTAGATATCTTTTACACTATCATTTTTTGCATTGTTTATTCATTTACTCAGATTGTTTGATGGGGGTAAAATCTGTTTGTGTTCATAGGGTTTATGTCTATCGTATTGGAAGCGAAAAAAAACATGTTTGTAAGTTCCTATATCTTTTATAGTGTCATTTTATAATTTAATCAATTCCTACTATTTTGTTGCTATTGGAAATATTTTATGCCTTTCTAATGTTCTTTGATGTAGTCATGTCTTTGCACCTAGTCTTTCTGTCTACATGTGTCGTTTTAACGAGGACATTGTGCATATATAGTCCCTAATTCTCATTTCTGTTGTTTATTAATTTTCTTAGATTGTTTGATGAGGGTGAAATCTAGGTCTATTGAGGCAGTTTATATCTATCATATTGAAAATGAAAAAGGAGGGGTTTGTAAGTTCCTATATCATTTACACTGTCATTTTTGCATTGTTTATTCACTTGCTCAAGTTGTTTGATGAGAGTGAAATATGTGTCTATTGATAGGGTTTATGTCTATGATGTTGGAAGCGAAAAATGAGCCGGTTGTAAGTTCCTATATCTTTTATAGTGTCATTTTATAGTTTTTTACATCTTTGCATTTTATGGGTTAATGTCCATTGTTTGTTGTTCCCTACATTTACTAGTCCCCAATTTTCATTTATTATGAATAGATTGAATTGCAGGCATCATTAATGGCTTATATGGTGTAAAGTTTTAAGTTTGTGAAATCTGTGTCTGTTGAGAGGGTTTATATCTATCATATTGGAAGTGAAAAAGGAGGTGTTTGTAAGTTCCTTTATCTTTTACACTCTCATTTTTGCGTTGTTTATTCATTTTCTCAGAAAGGTTGATGAGGATGAAATTTGTGTTTTCTAGCAAGGTTTATGTCTATCATATTGGAAACAAGAAACAAGGCATTTGTAAGTTCGTATATCTTTTACAATGTCATTTTATAGTTTTTTACATCTCTGCATTTTGTGGGTTAATATCTATTGTTTGTTGTTCTCTGAATTTTATGGATTAATGTCTATTTTTTATTTTTCTCTACATTTTATGGGATAATGTCTATTCTTCCTTGTCTTTGAGTGCCTTTATGGGCTAGTGTTTGTTGTTGAGTTAGAGACTTAACACCATAATTCATTAATGTTGATTTCTCTAGTGGACACAATTAAGAATGGAACTAATATTTTCTCTCCACGCATCCATGCCAAGTGCACTTCAATCTATCAAAATCATTTCATCAATTGATAATGTTTTGTTGCTATTGGAAACATTTCATGGCATTTTCATTTATTATCAATGGAATGAATTGTAGTCGTCATCAATGGATTCTAACGTCAAGTTTTAAGACTATCAAGCAAAGGATTGTTTGTGTTGTTTATTCATTTGCACAAATTACTTGATGGCAATAAAATCTATAAAAAATGAAGGCAGTTGTAATTCCCTATATCTTTTACACTGTCTTTCCTACATTGTTTATATCTATCATCTACTTTTATGGATTGTTGTTTGTTGTTCAGTTAAAGACTTAACACCATAATTCATAAATGTCGAGTTCTTTATTCACCACCATTAATAATGCAACTAATATTTTGTCTCCCATGCATGCATGCCAACCGCACTTTAATCTGTTAAATGAAAATTAGGTCTAGATAAGTGCAAAATCAATCGATGTAAAATCTGTAATATTTCATCAATATGCAATATTTTTTTTTTTGGGACATCCAATTCTTCAATGAGATTAGATTCATAATTTTCTATCTTTTCTCTTCGTTTCACTGATTCAGGATCTTCTTCTACATGTATTGATCTCTCAGATGTAAGCACACAACAAGTTCCTAGCCTTACTTCCCTGTCAAAAGCACTTGAAATAACATTTGTAAGATTTTTTGCATCTTTCCTCTCTTTCATATTAAAGGATTTCTCTTTCTAATATTTTCATGATTTTTTCTTTTAACTATGTCTTCCCTCAACTAATTCCTAATTTCAATTTCTCAATGTAGTTACCTAAACTAGTGAAATTTGAAAAGGAAACTCAGTTGGAGCTCATTGATATCCATGCTACTATGATCGCAATGAAATTATTATTTCCACATGCATCAGTTTGACTAATTCAATGTACATGAAACTATTTGAAATTCTATAAATTAGATATTTCATAATTCATTGTAATCTATCAAATATCACATTTTTTATTTGGATGATTCATTCAAGGATATTTATCCTCTTCTTGAAAAAACTTATCAAACAAAATTTATCTCATTAGATTTGTGTTCAAATATTTTTTAATATGGCTATTCATAGAATGTTTGTTTGATTTCACCTTATTGCATTACAACGTCCTTTGATGTTTCCATATAAACACTTGAGAGATTTTTAAAAAAATTCATCCTATATCTTGCTATCATATATTATTTCATGGTTACTATTATTTGCATCTTTCCATATGACCTTAATTAATGTACATTGATGCTTCATTGCTTTGTTCTTCTAGTGTTGAACACCTGAAGCAATCCTTCAAACAATATAATTATCTTACACCCATTACTCATTTATCTGTTCTTTTAACTTGAGCACTTTTCCTATATGTCCTAATGATCATATTTCTCTCTCATTCTCTCACTATTCATGTGTCTTGTACATATTCACACTCTACCTTACATGCTTATTGAATATACGGTCAATGACACCGAAAATATTAACAATCAAGTTGTTCAATATAATCAAACATGTAATTAAACCATAAATATTAATGACATGGTGGAGAAGTGAACATAATTATTAACAACATATGAAGAGAAAGTATATGTGGAGAAAACCTTGCAACAAACAAACACCACCAAAAAGACTCAAGCTTGTATCAATCAAATTAAAAAACTACATAAGTATAATATGCTTATCATTTTTTCTAATACTAATCTAGCACTATAATTAAACATGTAATTAAACCTTACAGATTAATGACATGGTGGAGAAGTGAACATAAATATTCAAAACATATGAACACTATATATATAATAGATAATATAGATATATATGAAGTGCACATAGATGTATATATCTATTATCTATAGATACACTATGCATGTATATGTATGTATGTATATATATGTATCTATATATATACATCTATATATATGTGTATGCCATTACTATATATATATATCTATACGTCCATACTATATATATATGTATGAGTGTATATGCATACACATACATATATATACATATATATATATATATATATATATACATATTATAATACTTGACAAAACATTATAAATTTCGTTAGAAGATTTAAAGTTCCAAAGCCACATGGTCATGATCAACATCCTAGATTAGAAAGTAACTCCTCTTACACATCTTTATATATCATAGATTGTGTCATAGCAATCAAAATGAATAGTTTCTCAAATCTATGCACTCCATGAGAGTATTTAATTGGAAGGATGTTCTATAACTACTAGTTTTGATATTTTCAATGTACAACATCCCTATTCAATACCTTCCCACACAATATTCCAAGTATTTCAAAGAATAAATAATTTCCACATCTCATGATGTTTGAAGATCATAAATTGTTTATCGTCTACATGCTTAAATATGAGTAATCAAGACATAAAACTTACAAGATGAATCGTACACCTAATCCTAACATTCTCCCACTTAACATTCACATTACAAAGGCATAATAAGAAAATTAAAAATGATGAATCAAGTGCTAGAAGACAAAATATGCATAGCCTAGATGTTATGCCTTGCATAACCACCCCATTTTGAATTTGATTAAAATGGGACCCCCCGTCTTTTGCTTTCGCTCTTTGCATTTTTTCCCGCTTCAATTTTGAGGTTTTGCTTTGCCTTGGCATGTGCTTAATATGTTTATCTTGCTTGCCCAAGTGTTTTTCCCAAGTTTAATATTGAAAATCTTATGTTTTGGGCAAAGTTCAGGTTTTTACCTTGGTTCGGGATTTTCCGCCCTGTCCGAATTTTCCTGGATTGTGTTCAGAATCTGGTCCTGCTTGTTTTACACTGCGATTTAGGAATTTTTGGCCTTCACGGAATTCTACCTGGGCCAGATTTTTTTGAATTTTCGTCTGGCCGTCGAGTTTCTGAACTTGGTTGTTTTTCAAAGTTTTTTGCCATTCTACATCATCATTTGCATTCTCCTGGGTTGAGATGTTCATCTTGTTATGCTTTAAAATGTTATGGTCTTCCTTGGAGTTTGAATTCCTATGTGTTTGGGCATTTCGTGGCTTGCCCTATGTGTGTTCATAGTTAAAATCTAGAGTTTCTAGTTTTTTGTACGCTAGTGATCTTTCCAAAATTGTAAATGTTACTTATCTGTTTCATTAACAGTAGGAGTAGCTAGATTTAAACCTTCTTTATATTATGCTCTAGAATGGTATTCATTTTGGGTTAATCATTTTGATTTGAAAAGCTTTCAAGGAATGAAGTGTTATTTTATGTTTTGTTTGAATGATGACTTGCAATGTATGGTTAAAGTTTGCACTGTGAATGAATGAAACTTTGTATCAATTACAAGTTAATTTTATTCTGTAGTTCTAGATTGGGAATTCCTTGAAAGGCAACAAGTCTGATTAGTTGAATGAATCAATATTCTTTTAAGTTTAAAAGCCTTAATCTATCTTTTTTTAATTTCTTTAAAACCCCTTGTTAAGGTAGGTTTATGTAGATGCTTGATCTTGTAACAATTCAGAAGCTCAAAACCAGCAGGCCCCTTGAATATTACAACCATATTGACCACTTTGTGAAACAACAACGTTGTGAACCAACATCAAAGACCTTGAGAGGTGATTAGTTTGATTAGTGATTGTCTTTTTCAGGAGATGTGAGATACTTTCACTTTTATCTTACCTACATGTTGTGGGTCAATTTGGCACGTCAACAATTCTGGCACTAGAAGGAGGGTCAAAGAGAAAATTGGATAACATTGGGTTTTTCTCACCAGAGAGGTCCCATAGAGTTCTTCAATCAACTGAAAACCCACCACCTTTTGTAGAACTCAAGACCCCAATGAGACACAAGATTCACAGAACTGGGGCAACCATTCTACCTCCTTTGTCAGCTCCACTCACTCCACCAGGCTTTTCACCAATACCCCAATGGATACCCGTGAAGCCACTACCAAATCCACCTCAATTTCCATTACAACTGGTTTAGCCCATCCAACAGCTGGCTCAGCCTCCACCACCGCCACCAATGGCATTTTTTGTGAATAATCCCTCCCCATTGGGGACTATTCCTGGAGGCTTTCATGATATGCCTAAGAATCCTGAGAGATTATGTCCCAAATACATTCATGGTGAATCAAGGAGTGCTAAAGAGCACATACAAGCTTTTAAGGACACTTGTACCAAAGCCCAGATAGCTCATCATGATGTGGTTTGTAAGTTGTTCCCTTATTCCTTAGGGGATATGGCGTACAACTGGTACCTAAATCTTCCACAAGGTTCTATTCTGAGCTGGATAGATCTGGAGAATGCTTTCATCAATCAATTCAGAGTTTATGTGGATCCAACCATTTTGTTCATCAGTTTGCTACCATTAGGAAGGAGCCATGTGAATCATTGCCCCTGTTTAATAGAAGGTTTCAAAGAATGTATAGGAGATTGCAAGATCCCTATCTAGTTGCTGAGAATAGTGCCATTCAGGGATATTTTAGAGTTATAGACCCTTTGCTTGGCTTGTTCCTACAAAGGACTTATCAGCCAGCAGACATTGATTCTCTATCTAAATTTTATCATCTAGCCATCAAGCTGCAACAACAAACTAGCTCTCAATAATGGAACTTGGGAGGAGGTTTTCCTCCGATGGGGAATTAGATGCCTAATCTAATCCCTTTATTCAATACTATCCTAGGGATGTCTCCTTCCCATTATGGACCTATGTCTGAGTTGCACACTCAATCTCCTATTCCATTCTTTTCCAACGGAGCTCCTGATTTCTCTCAACAATCATAGGCTCATCACAGTCCACATGGTCATCATAATCAAGTTGGAATACCAAATCCTGTCGGTCAGCCACCTGTTGCTAAGAATGCTGAGAGTGAAAGGACAATTCAACTCACAAACAAGGTGGAGACCCTAAAGAAAGCTATGTCTCAAGTCACAAATGACATGGCTCAACTCAAACTGAACCCTTCTTAGAACCAAGGTAGTTATGCTAATCAAGGTAATTACCCTAATTAGAATAATAATAATCAGGGTAATTATCAGAACAACAACAATCATAGCCAGAGGAATTATCAAGGCCAAAACTTCCCTAGCCAAGGCTATCAAAATTAGAATAGAGGATATAACTAGAGACCTAATAACAAAAAACAATGGAACACAGGGCCAAATAATGGTGGGGTTTCTCACAATTATCAAGCTAATGAGGATAGGTCACATAATGCAAATGTGGTTGACCTCAATTTTATGACTAACTGGTGCAGGCTGCATGATATTGCAACTCATTTTGAGGTGATCTGTTCTAAAATGGAGAAGGTCGTGAAGATGGCACATGCAAATGCCCAAATGTTCCAAGGAAATTCAAATAAAGGAGGTGGCTCAGTGGATACAACAATGGATTATGACCTCTTTGAAGAAGAACCTTCATTCCCAATGCAGAGTGAGAATGAACTAGAGGAAGATGAGTATGATGCCCAAGCCTTTCAAAAAAAGGGAGGACACTTCCTAAGAAACCATAATAAGGGTCCATTCACTACATCAACACCACCTAACCATATGGTACCTCTGAATTATGGTGCTGATAACAACCCTCCCCCATTGAAGGGTCCGTCTGACTTCCCTAGCAAAGGTAATTCATCTGGTGTTTTCAAATATAATGTGAGATATAACACAAGATTTGATAGTGTTTCTGAGATGTAGAAAAAAAAACCTCTTTATCATACTTTGACATCCTAAAATGGTGCCCCTTCGAACAAGATATAGTGCTGAAAGCTTTGGAAGAAGCTGATAAATCAAAAGGGAAAACCAAGGTGGTACTTGTTGCAGACATGAACACAACTTTTTTCAGAAGCAAGGTAGGTACCCCACTATTTCTTTTAAGTTTGAGAATTTGTGGGAAGAATTTGCACAATTGTCTGCTAGATTCAAGGGCTTTTGGCAATGTTATGCCATTTTATGTATGCAAGAAATTGGGAATGAACCCCGTCCAAACAAACAAGAAGGTCATCCAACTTGATAAAATAGAGGTTAATGTAGTTGGAGAATTGAAAAATATACATGTGCAAGTAGGGTCTGACCCTAGGATTCAAACCAATATGGATATTCAAGTAGCAGACATTCCTGAGACTTACGATATACTTTTGAGCAGAGATCTAATGAAGAGTATAGGGGGATATCTCTCCCTCAACTTTTCACATATGTGGCTACCATGGGAGGGAATGCCTACGCAAATTAGGATTGAGAGTGAACCTTGCCTCAAACATATCATCACTGAGTGTGATTGTCCCAACAAGGTAGCTTATTTTGAAACTGAGATAGGGGTTTATAAAAGAGAAGAAATTCTAACTCTTTCGGTTCTTGATTCTAATGATTCGTCAATAAAAGAATTTCCTGATCCCATGATTAGTGTAAACTAGCAGGTATTGATCAGGAAGCTGCAACAGGATCAGCTGGTCTTAGGGAAAGATATTGATTTGAGGAGTCTTCTACTCCCAAACTAGTGCAGGGTGCATTACCTAAATCATTCAGAATTGACCTGCCAACCAAGCATCAGTGTTCTAAATCATGTTTGCCAAATTGAAGAAACTAGCCCAAGTCACCTTAAGACCATTTCAACTCACTTCTCATTTGAAGCCAAAAATGCAATAATGTTAACCAGGGATAATATACCTTCAAAGGAAGTCCCTCCTCAAATAGAACTTACCCTGGTCATGATACCGGATCAACATAGTTATGTGGAACAACCCAAGGGTTTGTTTGATATCCCTGCACTTACAAGTATACCAAAACCCAAGGGGTTAATCAAAGATACAGATAACAGTCATAAAGATATCCTAGGATTAAATGATATATTTGAAAGGGATTTGGATATTGCACCTGATGAACCTATTGAACACCCATTCCCAATATTTGATGCAAAAGATTAAGTGGCCCCACCTATGGTTCATCTTATCTAGGCACCCACAACAAGCTCAAAGAGATCAACCCCAGTTCATGATCAGCTATGGACCCTTACATTTGATGGATCCAAATCTAAAACAGGGTGTGGTGCTGGAATTGAGTTAACCGGCCCGAAAGTGAAAACATTTTTTTCTTCTTACAGGTTGTAGTTTGGATGCACTAACAATATGGAAAAATATGAAGCATTAATTCAGGGACTGATGTTCACACATCAGAAGAAAGTTACTGCCTTGGTGGTTAAGGGAGATTCAAAAGTAATTATCAAGAAATTACGCAGCTAGTACACATGTCATAATAAAAGGTTGACAGCTTATAGAAATTGGGTGTGGAACATGATTGAAGATTTTGATGCTTTTGGGATTAGTTTAATCCCTAGAGAGGAGAATCAAATAGATGATTCATTAGTTGTTGCTGCAAGTACCCTCGAGCCCATACAAGACTCCAAACTCAAGAGATTTTTAGTATAATTGATATCCACCCCGGCTGTCCCAGATAATGTTAGGAACTTTCAAGTCTTCAACGATGATCGACATATCCTTGTTTTCTAGAAAGCTTAGATGTTTTTGAAGGACAAATCATCGATGAGTCTGATAGGGATCAAGGAGACTGGAACCCTGAAGACTGCGATATAGAAGGTGTCTTCAACTTAAAAAGTAATAGAATTCCCAAGGGAATGGTGTCCTTGGAAAGAATTTTTGATTAAGATCCAGGGGCTCGGAAGAAGGTATCAACCGAAGATAAAGGAGGTGAATATGAAATTGTTAACTTAGCTGACTCTGGCCCTGAAAGGAATGTTTACATAGGGAAATCCTGCCCTGAAGTAATTAGAAAGGATATATTGAAGGCACTAAAGAAAGATATTGCTGCAATATTTTGGGGGTACGAAGATCTAAAAACATTTGATACTTCTGTGATAACTCATACTATTCCTTTAAAGCCTGAAGCTAGACCATTTCTGCAGAAACAACGTCCTTTCAATGCCCTGATTGAACCACTGATCTTTAAGGAAGTTCAAAGATTGCTTTATGCAAGAATAATCTTCCCTATACGACATTCAACATGGGTGGCTAAATTAGTTCTAGTTCGTAAAAAGAATGGGGAGATCAGACTGTGTGTAGATTTCAGGAATCTGAATAAAGCTTCAGAAAAAGACAACTACCCACTCCCTTCTCTGGACGAAGTCTTGCAAATTATCAATGGATCTCAGATGATGTCATTCCTGGATGGTTATTTTCGGTACAATAAAGTGATCATTAATTATGAAGATAGAATGAAGACAACCCTCACTACTAAGTGGGAAACATTTTCCTATAGGAGGATGCCATTTGGTTTGATAAACGCTAGAGCAACCTTTCAGCGTGCAATGGATGTAGCATTCAAAGATTTGATTGGTAAATGCATCATCATTTATATGGATGACTTGACGGTATTCTCTAAAGATAAACTAAACCATGCTGTAGACTTGGCTAAAGTTCTTGAAAGATGTATCCAATATGGTGTTTATCTGAATCCTAAAAAGTGTGTTCGGGGTTTTTGAAGGGAAACTTTTGGGACACATAATCTCAAAAAGAGGGATATCGATAGATCCAGACTGAGTTCAGTCTATTCTGAAGTTAACCATGCCAGGAAGTAAGAAGGAGATGAGATCTTTCTTCAGAAAGATCAACTTTGTGAGAAAGTTTATCACAGGTTTCGCAGAAATTGTTAAACCTTTGAACAAAATGATGAAGAAAGATGCTAGAATAGAATGAAGTAATGAGGCAAAGGCTGCTTTTTCTCAGGTTAAGCAATCCATTTCAGAGGCGCTATTTCTCACTAGTCCTGACTACTTGAAGCCATTTTATATTTATTCTTTTGCTTCTGAACACTCATGTGCAGCTGTCCTGACACAACGAAGAGAGAAGGGGGATGAAAGACCAATTGATTTCACGAGCTCTCCGTTTAAGAATGCTGAAGTCAAGTACCCACCTCTTGAGAAACAAGATTTTTTGTTGGTTAGATCTATCAAGAAATTTAGGCATTATATCCTTCAAAGTCAGATCATTGCTGTGGTTCCTAATGTTGTTGTGAAGTCTCTACTTATGCGGAGCGAGTTGGGGGAGCGAAGAGGGAAATGGATGGCTATTTTGCAGGAGTTCGATCTGGAGATTCACCCTATGAAACTTGTCTGAGGTCAAGGCCTAAAGCAATGGCAGATGCTGGTAAGAAAATTATTTATCAGCAGTACACAACACAGTCCTTTTCTAATGACCCTTGGTATGTTGATATTATTTATTTCATGCTCAATAATCAGTGCCCAGAGGGAATGAATACAACTTAGAGGAGAGCACTGAGAATGAAAAAATACCATTATATGCTCAAAGGAGGATTGTTATACAGAAAGAATTTTGAGGGGGTTTATCTACAATGCCTTGATCAACAAGAAGCTAAGCACACAATTGTTGAATTTCATGGGAAACATGGCACGGGTCATGGTTCTGCGGATGCTTTAGCACATCAAATCCTTAGATCTAGTTATTATTGGCCATGTGTGTCTAAGGACTCTCACCAACATGTAAGGACATGTCACATATGTCAAATTTCTACATCTAGAGAGTGTCATCCAGCCATGCCATTGCAACCTGTTTATGAGGTAAGGCCATTTGCCAAATGGGCACTTGATTTTATTGCGGTAATTAACTCAAATTCTTCTACAGGACATAAATTCATTTTGATTGCCACAGATTACTGCACGAGATGGACAAAAGCTATACCTTGCAAGAATAACACAACAGATGTAGTAATCAAGTTCCTCACTGAATGCATCACATCTAGGTTTGGAGTACCCTTTGCACTGGTATGTGACAATGGCCCTACCTTTTCTTCTTTCAAGTTTATTTCATGGGCCTATGATCATAAGATTGTTTTAAAGTATTCTTCAAACTATTATTTGCAAGGAAATGGAGTTGCAAAATCAACTAATAAGAATCTCCTAGGAGTAATCAAAAAACTATTAGAGAACAATCCTAGAGACTGGCACACCCAGTTAAGATTTGCGCTATGGGCATATAGGACTAGGATCAAGGCTGCATTGAAAACTTCACCGTTTAAGCTAGTGTATGGCCAAAAACCTGTGTTCCCTATTCAATTGCAAATACCTGTCCTGAAATTTAGGCAGGAATTTTACTCTAGTAATGATAGGATTGAAGTAAGGTTAGCTAGTTTGCTGAAATTAGAAGAGCAGAGAGATGTTGCTTTGTAGCAACTCTTTAGACACTAGGCTGTTGTCAAACGTTGGTTTGACAAAAGAGCCAAAGTCAAGGATTTTAGGATATCAGACCTTGTCTTACTATGGGATAAAGCTAATGAAAAGAAGGGTGACCACCAGAAGTTTGATAAGCTCTAGTTGGGTCCCTGTCAAATTGCTGAAATCCTAGGAGAAAATGCTTTTCGACTAAGTAGTTTAACAAGAGAACTTGTTCTATTTCTTGTAAACTAACAGTTTCTCAAACATTATTTTGGGTTGTAAGAGGGTTTGGTATTTTGTTGGGTTGTAATTATGTAAGTATTTTGTTGTTCCGTTGGTTTTTGTCTTTTCCTTTTGTTTTCTTTTTTGCTTTTTGTTCCTTTGTTTCTTTTGTGGGCCCCTTCATTGTATCTGGTTGAGTAAAGGGGGTTGTTATCTGAAGTATACTTTGGTTACTAGGAGAGAAGTTGGTTTAGATATTTTCAAGTTTTCTGATTGGATGATTTTGTCCTAAATTCATTGTTTTATGTCCATTATCAATAAGAGTTGTGGAAGGTCATTGAGAACAAGGTATAAAGTAAGTAATCTTCACTAACTATGATTGAATCTGTCACAAATCATCAAAAACATCTCCTTTTGTGATGGTATATTTGTCTTAGGATGATGGTGTTGCAAGATTTGAGTGAAAAATCTAATTCCCCAGATGCTGTTATGAGGTATATGGTAGTTTTCAACCTAGTACAGATGTTGGACATCTAATATATTGAGAAGAAATTGAATAAAAAAGAAGAGAAAAGAGAACTATTTAAGAAAAAAAAACTCAATACTGAATGGGTGATTCCAGTATCTCTACCGAGGCTATGGATGCTTGACTGGCAGTAGAACAATGCTGTGAGAAAACTAGAGGTATCTTTGTCATAGCTATGGACGCTTGATTGGCAGTGGAGCATCTTCCAGGATATCATTGCACAATAGTTAAAGGGAATCAACTTATGTAGTTCAAATCTTGCACATTATTGTTCAAAAGATGAGGAAAACTTTGTAAAAGGGTGATGCAATATCAAGCACACAGATAGATTCAGGGGTAGCCAATGTTGATTTACATTTGAGATTCTAGCTCAACCTTGTTTGTTAAGATTGACCTAACTGGAATTGTGATGTCCATAAACTAGGAGTTTTGGGTAACTAAATCCCTTATTTTCTTGAAAATGGTTAAACCATTTTTCCAGCCAAGTTGCCAATTGTTATGCCTTGCATAACCACCCCATTTTGAATTTGATTAAAATGGGACCCCCCTCTTTTGCTTTCACTCTTTGTGTTTTTCCCCCCTTCGATTTTGAGGTTTTGCTTTGCTTTAGCATGTGCTTAATATATTTATCTTGCTTGTCCAAGTGTTTTTCCCAAGTTGAATATTGAAAATCTTATGTTTTGGGTGAAGTTTGGGTTTTTACCCTGGTTCGGGATTTTCTGCCCCGTCCGAATTTTCCCGAATTGTGTTCAAAATCTGGCTCGACCTGTTTTACACTATGATTCGAGAATTTTTGGCTTTTGCAGAATTCCACCTTGGCCAGTTTTTTTGAATTTTCGTCTGGCTGTTGGGTTTCCGAACTTGGTTGTTTTTTAATTTCTTTTTCCATTTTGCATCATTATTTGCATTCTCCTAGGTTGAGATGTTCATCTTGTTATGCTTTAAAACTTTATGGTCTTACTTGGAGTTCAAATTCCTGTGTGTTTGGGTATTTCGTGGCTTGCATTGTGTGTGTTCATAGTTAATATCTAGAGTTTCATGCCTAGGGTGTCGCCATCTCATCTTGTTCTACTTTCGATTGAGCCTAGGATTCAAAGAAGGTCTGTAGGAGGCTCGTGTTAAGTGGTTTCCATGCCCAAGGTCCTCAACTTCGTGACCTTTCATCATTTTGGACGAAGTCGCTGTTGTGTTCAGGTTTTCGGTCTGGTTTAGGATTTTCCTATCTAGCCGGATTTTCCCAGATTCCTTCGTTTTCCTGATTTCCTTCAGTTTTCTGAAGTTTGGAGTTCTGAGTCATTCGCAGAATTCCAACCCAGTCGGATTTTCCCGATTTCTCCTTTTCCCCTTCATTTTCTCGGAATTCATGTTGTGTTGTCATTTTCGCATAAATCCAGTCTGGCCGAAATTTTTTGGATTTTCTGGGAGGCGCAGTGAAGCGAGGAATTTGGTAAAGTTGATGAATCTAATGATGAATTCTTGCGTTTCCATGCTTTAATTTGGTAAATTTCATTGGTGTATGCCGCTTATGTTCATTTTTGAGGGAATGGCTAATTTAATGGTTTTTATCATGATTTTAAGTTAACACTTGGATGAAAATGTTGTCAACATTTGGATTTTCACATTGGTGTTTGATGAATGCAGGTTGAGTCTCGAAAGACAGCGACTGGAAGGGTTAAGGGAGACACAAAGGGATCCTCCATCTCTGAAGTAGAAAAGAAGGAATGAAGTTGGACAAAAAGAGATTGAATCTTTTGTTAGGATTCCTAGGGGCATGATGACGTCAGTCTGGTTTGAGGTTTCAAATCCAAATATGAACACCCTGCAACGAAAGAGACTAGAACAACACGATGGGATAGATATGAAGAATAACATTGATTCCACTGAATGGCGAACTAGGGTTTCACCTATGTCACTTAAGGACAACTTGCAGAGGACGTTCCCGATGACGAAGGCTATAATGAGGCAGGGTATGGGTGACGTGGATGAAGTAGTTAATGCAAAGCTGCAGTGAAAGTCGTGCTTCCACATAGTTTCAATTTTCCTTCTCCTTCATGCATTTTGGTCTATTTCTTGCCTCTGGGCGGTGCCCTTGCATTTAATGCAAGTTTGACTTCATTTCAAACTCTTCTAGGGCTGATGTGTTTCGTAAATGACTCATTTTTGTAAACCCTAAATTGGACCAACACATTTTTGACGCATTTTGTATATATGGCATTTTGCCTCTTTTAAAGAGAGGATTATTAGACAAGTTAGGGTTAAGAAGAGTTAGCAAGCTGGAAGGTTCAGAAAGCAGTAGAGCAGAAGTAGAGTAGAAGTTATAAGTTATTTTCTTTCTGAGCAGTCGCTATAATACAAAAGACTCAAATTGTTGCTATCTTTGGGATTTGATACAACTGAATACATTGTGTTCTTGGTGAATTCGTTGTGTTGATCTATCTTGCATGATTCTTGCTATTTATCTTTTGTTAAGAAGTTCACTAGGAGGGAGAGGTGATGTATTTTTCAGATTTCCTTAGCATAAATGGAGGTAATTTGGAGACGTGGTTTTCTGTACACTGGTGATCTTCCCAGAATTGTAAATGTTACTTATCTGTTTCATTAACAGTAGGAGTAGCCAGATTTAAACCTTCTTTATATTATGCTCTAGAATGGTATTCATTTTGGGTTAATTATTTTGATTTGAAAAGCTTTCAAGGAATGGAATGTTATTTTATATTTTGTTTGAATGATGATTTGCAATCTATGGTTAAAGTTTGCATTGTGAATGAATGAAACTTTGTATCAATTACAAGTTAATTTTATTCTACAGTTCTAGATTGGGAATTCCTTGAAAGGCAACAAGTCTGATTAGTTGAATGAGTCAATATTCATTTTAGTTTAAAAGTCTTAATCTATCTTTTTTTTATTTCCTTAAAACCCCTGGTTAAGGTAGGTTTATGTAGATGTTTGATCTTGTAACAATTCAAAAGCTCAAAACCAATAGGCCCCTTGAATATTACAGCCATATTGACCACTTTGTGAAACAACAACATTGTGAACCAACTTAAAAGACCTTGGGAGGTGATTAGTTTGATTATTGATTGTCTTTTTTAGGAGAGGTGGGATACTTTCGCTTTTATCTTACTTGCATGTTGTGGGTCAATTTGGCACGTCATCACTAGATCTACACCAACAAAACTTATCAATTTAGACACTAAAAAATGTCCTAATCGATATCATACATGTAGTTCCCCTCCATGATTCACGTTTTTCATGATGTTTGATAAATGTTGATATTGGGTGGTTTGAATTAAATTTGTTTAATTATGTTGTTTGATTAATTGATGAATTAAATAAAGTATTAAATAAACCATGTTGATAAATAGTATTTGAGTTGCCTTGAGTAATTAATTTATTAAATTAAATCATTAAGTTATAGAGTATTTCAAAAATAAAATTTAAAGATATTAATTATTAATGTTGAGTTTTAATAAATTAAATGAGGAAAATATTATAATATGCAACTAAAATATTAAATGTAGTGAGATAATGGTTAAACTTTAAAATCAATTAAAAAGATAGAAAAAGATTTATTCAGAGCACATTTGTGACTTCAAACTGCTTGTCATTTGAAAACTTGTTATTTTGGGGGATTTTTATCTGATTTTTGCGTTAAAAAATCTTATAATTTATTTTTGGAAAAAAATAATAATAAGGATCATTTTTGGGAGAGCTTGGGCATGATGGTTATTATTGATTTTTCATTTTTGAATAGAGAACTGGTATGCAAGAAATCATCAGCAGAGTAATTGCATTCTGTTGATGGTTTTCAAAATTGGATTGGGGAAAAAATACTAAAGATTTGATTTAAGGGTTTGGAGAAGTGAATTGTTGCAGCTGTAGAAGTTTGAACTTGGCACCAGACTCTGTTTCAACTGTGTGGAATCCAAGTTGGCCCCGATCTTTTGTTTATTAGTTCTCTTTCGATTGTGTGATCAATCTAATAGGGTTCTTTTTTTCTCTGCCTATTGGAAACAAATGCCTAATTGTATGATGACTGTTATTTATTGATTTCCTGTATTTATATAATCCATAAGAGTGATTGCTAAACCTGCAAACTTTGCATTCCATATCGGTTTACACATACAAATTGCATTTGCTTGAATCTTTTTCAACAAATCCAATTTGTTCATAATCTGCAAACATTTATTCAATGAATTGATATCTTGGGAGAGGCGTGTTGCCAAAGAAATCTGCAATTCAATTTTAAGCTTAGAAAGATCCTCTTTTATAATTTAGTGCACCAAACTTCTTCATTCATGGTATTGCATGCTCGACTAAGTACGGACCCCAAACTTTGCATGCATGTATACCCAAGGCGATTACAGCTACAACATCTGACAAAGTTTCCCATTTGTTTTGGTTGTGCATGTTGGAAGTGGGCATGTAGGGCGTGGTCTTTACTACTGCCAATAATATTTGCATGAAAGATTATAGAGCCTTTTCAACGAATCCATTTTGTTTGCGCAGTCCTCATCCTTTCAACCTGCCAATCCTACATCGATGTTTTAGAAGGAACATAAGTTGTAGCATCTTTAGGATCCTAGCTAGGAAAAGCAGTGCTACTGGGAATTCTCAGCCTATATTCATGTATGATCCGCATGCACCACAGATTTAACTGTCCGATAGCCAGTATGGGCGCAAAGGTCAACCACACACGCCTAATGATCAATTATATATGTACTGCATTAAGGGTTACTGATGTGTGAAGTAGTGCGCAACCCTCCAAACCTGCATGACTGTGTGCATTTAGATCACAAATAAAGCTTGCAATATTAGGATGTTTCCTTGAGCACTTCACCATTTCTTGATACTGAGAGCTCCCTTGCATAAGCCGAATTCTTTTCTTGAAATTCGATGCTTGTATGTTGTCTAATTCGATTTACTTGCATTGTACATAGTAATCGATGGAGATCTATATTATAGTAGGCATCCACTAGTCACTTTCTTGCTGTGAGGGAATCGGCGCTGTGGGTCATGATTCTTTTCCCGTGCAAGCTGAATATTTTGACTGTATTTTGTAGTTATTCTGCATGCTGGGTGATTATGGTTGTTTCATGCTTTTATTTCTGCTTTGTATAGTTTTGGTAATGTATACCTACGAATTAATTTTCAGTTTTGTATAAACTTTATAATGTGAAATGTGGTTATAGTCAATGGATGAAGCATAGGCTTTATGTAGTAATTTACTTGATATGCTTCCTTTGCAATATTATAACGCACTTTTACTTCATGACTATTCGATGGAAGTAGTTTGACTTGGTATTAGCTATTGGTTATCTTATTATAGATTGTTGATTATGCATTTAGTTTCTCTATCATTATTAGAGTTTATTTTAAAGATTCATCTCTAGAAATCTTAGTTCTATTATGATTTTATAAATTCATAATGAGGTAGATATATATAAAAATAGAGATATATTTACATATTAATGTTTATGTATTAAGTCATTGTGAAAAGGGAAAAAGAAGAAGAATATATATATATAATCATCTATTCAAATTGTTTGATTTGAATTGAACATTCCTTGATTTGGAACATTTGGTTGTAAATTTATTACTTTGTTTCATCTAGGAATCAATTCTCATGATTATATTTGACAAATGTATTGGAAATTAAATAAAGAAAAATGTTTATTATAATTGGATAATAGAAGAACTTAACTTGATATTCTTTTTAAAACGTGGTTTTCGACATATCCTCCTATACTTGAATTGTATATTAGCTGATTGTTATCATTGACATTTGAGTATTATTGTGTGAATGGTTATTAAGTGAAGTTTGTGTTTAGGTAATGAGTTCTAAAAATTGTGTACATAATGTCTCCCTTGAATGCACTGTTGGTTGATTTTACTATTGATTATTGTGGTTGATTGTGATAATTGAGTTTATTTTGGTTATTGTTTTATGGAGGGAGATTTTTGTGCCAGATGGTTATTGAGAGACTTCTAGAGGCTTGGGGAAAATAGCTTGAGTATTGGTTTCATGATTATGTCTTTTGAAAGTGGTTGACTTTATACTTGATTTGTGTGTACATGAGGGTCTTTAGCCTTGCACTGTTTACTTGTTTTATGGTTGGGATTTGTGAACAAGGTGGTCCATGTCTTGCTTTGAATATGTGTTGCTTGTGGTTTCATGTAGTGTGCAAGATGGCTTTACCCTGTTTGATGTATTGGGTCTTCTAATTGCAAGTAGGGGGAGTGGCTTTCAATGGGGGTCGGAACCCAAAGTGGTGTCTAGGGTAACTCATTGAGAGTTTCTTTAATCCAGTGATAACTTAAAATGAATTAGGGGGTTGGGTAGTTATACATTAATCGAGATAACTCCACACTCATGGCTGAAGTGTTTGTTTAGGCTTGAGATAAGATGGGAAGCCCTGGAATGAAAAGATCAACTGTCTTCTCCTCTTGAAAGGTATGTTGATCCACATGAGTTTGTATGGGGGTTGGGGATCGGTAGAAGCTACCAAGGTAACCCAGGGTGGGGGCCAGCAACCTAGGACAATTCGCCAGGGTAACCCATAGAAAGCTATGTGATGACACTCCTTCCTATTACAATCTAGCATTCCCTAGTCTTGTGATCCCCTTTGTTGTTTGCGTGCCTCTAGAAGTGGTGTCATTGTTATGTAATGTTATGTTGTACTTTGTATGTTGGAGTCTTGTTAGCCCTTTTGTGTTGTGTTACTATCTTCTTGACTGCTTGATGTAGTGGGACCCTATTGTTATCTCCTAGCACGGGAGGTGAACCTTAGGGTTCCACATGGTCGGGTGGATTGTGTTTTTTCCTCCATTGGGTTTCCCTTGTTGTTGTTCATGAGCGTGGAGGATGTACCTTACGTAGCAAGCTCCAGATTTTGTACCAGTTTGAGAGACAGTTGCACATGATATGAAATGTATCTGTATATCCTTTGTATCATGTAATGTAGTATTGATGCATTCTTCCCGTTGTTGTCGTGTTGTTTTTCGTTCGTGGGAGGTCAGGTACTGCTTGATTTTAATTTGCTTTGATTAAATAAAATATTATTAATAATTTTACTTGGTTTAAATAAATTTAAATTATGAATAATAAAGAGATAAAAATAAATATGTTAATTAGATTTTTTTTCATACAAATTACAAAGTAAGTTAAAATAAATAAATTAAGATTTATTGCATTGATATGTCAATTTGTTATGGAAGATCTAATTTAAGGATATTGTTGGAAACGATTTTGTAACCACTCGCCTGAAGTAAATGCTGCCCATAATTGAAGATTCTTGTAACTGAAACAGAGGAAACTAAATTTTTAAGCCTCTAACCTCTTTTTAGGGGGGAGATGGTTTTCACCTTTATGAAGAAGAATTCATAATGTAGAATACTACGTTGGAATTATTATCTAGGTCTCGTCCACAATGACAACAACAACATTTTCAATTAGTAGGCTGAGCATTAATTTCTTTGTGTGTCTAAGAGAGCATAGTGGGGGAAATAATGAAAATATAAGCTCTGATAGAGTTAGCCCTACGTTGCACAAGATGTAGCATTTCCATAGACAACTAAACAAATATGAGTTTAAAGAAGGTGAAGGGTTGCATTAAATGTGTAGCTACAAGACTATAACTAGGCGTGAGAGGGACGAGGGGAAGTATAAAGGTGGATGAGTTCTTGGTGCAATGCTTGCTTAGGCCAACTTCGACCTATTTCTCATTGACTTGGAGATTGAGTTTAAGAAAAAACTCTGGTTCATATTGGGGCATAGGGTGCAAGTATTCCCTTTGTGTGTTTACCTCTTGTTTAGATCTTACTCGAGTTTTTTCATGTCTCTGTGACCGTAGGTGAAAATCTACCTATTATGCATAATATGTGAAGCACACTTTATTCAGTTTTGAGTCCAAGTTTATGTTGTCTAATTCCTCTCTATTGTTAAGTTATTATATTTTGTATTTGAGACTTGAATAGGTTTTTAACAGAATCTTCACTATGTTCGATATCACTTGTCGCATGTATATGTTCCTTCTGGGACTTAAATTGCAAATCTTTAGATACATCCCTGTCAAACTACACATTAGAACAGTGGACGTTCTCCTCTTTTAATTAAAAGATAGTATCTTGTCAAGCTATATTACAAGAAAAATAATAGAACAGTAAAAGTCAATGAACAATGGAGATGCTCAATCTCATTATTATTTTTGTAATTAATCTCCCTTTGAGCTTAAATGGTGTCCTTTCTACTGCATTTAAGGAAGCGTATATCTTGAGTCTTTTTATCAATCAGTTCATGTGCCTTATCCTTGATACCACATTTCATATATTTCTCATGGCATTCAAAACATCAACCTAGGATGATACGAATGTCCCTTCATTATTGTTGGGTGTGTATTACAATAGTGTAAACCTGCTTTTCAGATTGTTTCGTTTAGCACTACCTATACTCTTCTGCAATTAATACTGACTTGTTGTCTTGACTATCAATGGTCTTTAAATTTAACTCTCTTTGTTTGTATATCGCGGAAATTCCTTTTACTAGGTTCGATTTATTTGCTTGGTATGGAATCCGATTAAAAGCTCTTTTGAATAAATCCAAGTTGTACCCTCTGTGCTATCGTTTCTTGCCTTGAGCCAAGATCACCTTGAGGCCATACCCTTCAGAAAATTGGGAATTCGTATTTGAATTAGATTGTCCGTCTCTGAAAGTATATATGTAGGCACCTCTTCTAATGTGAATCACTTGAAATCTTGAGTATTGAACAATAAGAGATGATTATTCATTGTTTTACTTTCTTTTCCTTTCAAGGATTATAAGATCCTCCCTGTCAAATTCCTAGGATCGTAGCTGATCACCAATATCTAATAATGATTTGACTTCACAATCTAACTGAATCCATAGATATGAAATAAGGTAAAACATACCTGTTCTTTATATGAATGATTCAGGTCTCTTTTCTCTAATAAATCACCATACTCTTGAACTCTTTCGAAAGAGAAGTTAGATTGACAACATGAACTTGTGTTTACAAAACAAGTTGCATCCATCGATTAAGTAATGGATTAATGGGTGAATTTAATAGACTAATCACCACTTGAGCCAACTCAGCCGCAACTTCCTTGATGGTTTAATTCGATACACTTGTTTGTGATATTCGACTTTATAGTGCACTCACGTGATTGGCGTTTTGGAGATTCAATATGTATTTGTTGGTGTCATAAGAGCTTCCAAGTGTGGAGCCCATTCTGGCAACTGCCCAGGTTAGAGGATTCTATTGGTCAATTCAAAATTTCTTTAATATATACTATTGCTGCGTTCTATAGTATTCACATGGTAATCAGTATTAATATGCGTTTATAAGTTATGTTGCCTCATATTAGTGGATGGTTCGATCTTTTCAGAAAGGAATAGAACACGATTACACTATGTTTGCACTATCAATATCCTTCCTTGGCGTCATTGAAAGCTGCGAGTCCTTTACTCTTGGTTTAAATACATTTTACATTTATCTGAATCTATCATCACTTCAACCTCTACATTTATACTCCCAACAATCTGGTTCCAATCGAGTAGTTTAATGAATCACATGTATTTCCTTTGATCTTATCTTACCCTCATACGAGCTAATTCCTTTTCAAGTGACAGTCTCCATTTCCATATTCAAGAAATAGCTC
Source organism: Sequoia sempervirens (assembly GCA_007258455.2). NCBI lineage: Eukaryota > Viridiplantae > Streptophyta > Pinopsida > Cupressales > Cupressaceae > Sequoia > Sequoia sempervirens. The sequence continues at coordinate 3,263,797 of VDFB02058242.1, forward strand.
ACCATTAGTTGTTAACTCGACAACTCTTGGTAGGTCAAATGTTAGTAGACACCAGTGGGTGTTTGCAATGAATTTGGTAATATTTACTCTTGTCACAACCCAAGTGTTGAGATTGTAAATGAAGGTTTGCTTTTTATTAGAATCTAAATTACATTAGTCTCGACCTTTAAAAGATCTATATTTAAATAAAGGCTTGATAAATATTGAAACTCCAGTTTAAGATATGATGACGCTAAATTAGGCTCATACAAGCCTTATAATTTTATTAGAATGGGGAACTTTATATATGAACATAGCCTAGCATATATGCATTTTCTATGAAACAAAGGAATGAATTTCCTTAACCTTGTTTGGGCTGATTGTTGAGGATCTCTAAAGGTGTGAGTATCCTAGCCCTTTCAATGTTTTTTTTAAAACTATAGAAGCAATGAATAGTCCATGATTTTAAAAGTGCTATGGAGCTATATGAATAATGAATTTCCTATGTAATCATTTTTAATTGACGAGTTAGTAACTCCTATATTGACCATTTAAGAATAGAGTTTTGGAAAGGTTTTGACAAGATATGATCAAATATTTGAATGATTTTGATTAACGAAAGGTCTATGGAAAAGAACGAAAATTGTTGATATTTTGGATGTTGGATTCCCTTATATTCATTTAATGGTTGATTTATGGTTAGTTGACTAGAACACTTGTGATCGTTATCATGATTTATTTGATTGTTTGAGTGGGTTGATTTTTGATTGCTTGCTATCATTGTCATGATCGTTGACTTTGTAGAAGGTTGTTATTTGCGAATTGTGGATTGAGATTAGTCTTTGAGATCTTCCTATTGTTGCTATTTCGTAAGCTAGTGTGTCGGTGATTTGGTCTTCCAGAGGATAGAGGGGATATGATTATTACTTGCAAGGGTTGGTATGGGGGCAAACGACTGAGGAGGACCTACCTTGGATAACCCATATCAAGCCTGAAGTATTTATTTGAGTTTTATGTTGTTTCACCTGTAAGTGGGTGGTTTCATGATTTTGTTATTTGATGATGGTTGACCTTTACACTTGGATTGTGTTTATGTGGGTTTGATCCTTGCATGGTGGAAATGGTTTTAATGGAGATCTTGTGTGAGTGGTTGCTTGCCTCATTTTATGTGCATATTTATATGGTTTTGCTAGTTTGTGCAAGTTGGCTTGCTCTATTTGTGTTTATGGGATTTTATTGTTGGTTGGGGGAGTGGCTCTTAGTGGGGGCTAGCGCCCAAAGTGGCTAGTTTAGGATAACCCATTGTGAGTTTAATCAAGTGACAACTTAATTAATTAAATAGGGGGTTTGGGTAGTTTCACACATTAATTCAAATAATGTAGCCTCACTCATGGGCCCAAGTGCTCGTTTAGGCTTGGGATGAGTGGGAAGGCATGAAATGGAAATATCAACTGCCTTGCCTCTGCATAGTAATCTTGCAAGGTATGTTGATCTTGCATAGTGAGCATGGGGGTCTGACGGCCTGTAGAGGTTACCTAGGAAACCTAGGATGGGGGCCGACAGCCTAGGAAGGTTACGCTAGGGTAATTCGTGGCTACCTATGCTATGAAACTCCACCCTTTAACAACCTTGTATGTTGTTCCCCTCTTGATGTTCTTGAGCCTCTAGAAGCAGATGTTGTCATGTGTATGTTGATGCTTTATTATGTTGTCTTTGTTTGTTATTTCTTGTGTTGTAGGTTACCTTATGTTATTGTTTTTCATGTTGTGAAGTCTTGTACACCTTGTCTTTTTGATGGTATTCATTGAGGTCCTTGTTCTATCCTAGCACAGGGGGTGGGCCTTAGGGTCCACATGGTCGGGTGGAATGTGCTATGCACTCCATTGGGTCCCCAGCTAAAGATTGAGTTTCACAGAGATGTACCTATTACTTTGATACCAAAGATGTGCCTGAGATGGATCCATATTTGATGCTTTGTACTCATTCATTTCATTTGTATCATCCCATGTTATTGTACTCTTCCCATTCATGTTGGGAAGGACTATTGTATTGTTGTAATCTTTGATCGATGTATCCTCATGTTATAATGTATTTTCCATGTTCATGTTATTACCTTATGGATACTAGTGGATGATTATCTTGAACATATAATGTAATAGATGTTTTTATGAAAAGTAATGCAATCATGTAACCCCAAGGGAATTTGTCATATGTTGTACATGTATAGTTTGATTAAAGTGTTGTATGCTAGTTACTTTAAAAAAAAATTGTGCCATAAATGTGTGATGTATTAGTTACCTTTGGGGTTGCATGGTGGGGCGTTGTAGTATTTAGGGAAGCAGTGATGTAAGCTTGTGACAATGTAATGATGTACCCTCATGAAAGGGAAATTATATATGTACTTAATGATTCGTATTATATGATCTTTATTGATTAAGTATTTGAAGTTACATATGGATCATATGTTGTTATTCATGTTTAATGCTATGTGGTTGAAATGAACTCTTGTAGTTAATTAAGCCATGATGTCAGAGTAGATCTTGTTAAGTAGGCTTATTCATAATGCAGTCATTGAACCTTAGAGGACATAGGTTAGCTTATGTGTTATGTTTAGATATGACTTACATTTCTTGTTATTGCACTTTTAAAAAAAAAAATTGTGCCATTGTTGTAGTTAGTTGTGTCGTCCTCTAGGGTTCTTTGGCGGGGCGTTACAATGCACTTGAAACAAATTTACTAACATCATTTCCTCATTAAACCCATCCTCTTTTCACTTAATTGATTAAAATAGCCTATCTATTGGCCTAATTAATTTAATCAGGTTAATTCATCCCCCTTCACGCTAATATTTCGCCCTATTAAATTAAATAAATCAAAAATATTTAATTTAATCTCCTAAAATGTAAATAGGTTTGTATATGGAAAATGTAATGGGTTCTCTCTATTGAAAATGAAAAGGGGTATGTCTTTTGAAAATGTTTAAAGGGGTTTATATTAGGGAAATTTCTCGGTTGAGTCAGTCATGGGGTCTTTGTACGAACTTATGTACTTACTCGAGCTATAACCAGAGGTTTTCTTCCTGGTTCTTTCCTACTGGTATGCTCACCTGAACCAGGTTTTTGTAATATCTACTATTTAATATAAATATAATTATAGTTGCTTGCCACTTTTGCAAAAAAAATAAAAAAATCTCCTTAGTCATATTATTTAATTAAATAACCCTACGTTATTTAATTAAATATCATATCACCTTTCCCATTCATTAAATCAATTAATTTAATGAATATCACTTTAATTCTTCAAATCCCTTGATTGCATAATTAAATCTTGTTTAAATTTATAATTAAACTAACTTTCCTCTAAGCAAAGGGAATATTCCCGTGGAATATTACTTATCCCCTTTTTTGCATAATTAAAACTTTGTTTTAATTTGTAAATTGCCTTTTTCCTCACCCAAATGAATATTCTAAGGAATATTCTTATTCCTCCATCTTTGAAAAAGGGATATTTTCACTTGGCTTCTTAAGCAAGTTTTAACCTTCAAAATTTTGAACAAGTCACCTTTAACTTGTGTGAGTAGGTCAAAAGTGTGTTTGTTTGAGGCAAGTGTGAACCCTTGATTAAAATATCATCATGCATTCTCATCTCTTGATGAAAATCCATGATCCATGTCTTTCATCCCCTTCATCTTAGATCGTTGATTAATCTTTTCAATCTCAAACTTTCATTCCTTATTTGCTTTCCTATAAATAGGTCACTATTTGGAGACAAATGGATCCATTTGTCAATTGCAAACTTATGTTGTTGAAACTCATACATCCATCTGTCAATTGCAAACTTATTTTTTTGAATTCCATATGCACTCACACTCATATTTACTCACTTTTTAGCTTATCTTAGTTAATTGCATAATAGCTTAGAGAATCCATTAATGGCTTCCATGCATCCATCTTAGTTTGTATATGAATTAGGGTTTTCATCTTTTAGCTTAGAATTAGCTTAGATTAGCTTAGCAATAGCATAATTAGATTATTTGTAGCAAAAAATCATGGTAACTTAGCTTGCACCATATTTTTTTTTTAACATAAACTAGGTTTTCATACATCAATCACAATGGTTTCATCAATTCTCTTCCATAGAATTGACTGAAACAGGCTCACTAATTACGGGATTGGGAAAGGATCATCGTTTCACATCAATACGACAACAATTCCAAAACAAGACAAGTTTCAGATGGGTTAAATTAGGAATTTAACTATTTTCTTAGTTTGTAGCTTTCAATTTCAGTAAAATGCTTAGTTTAGATTTCCAATTTGAATGATCTTGTTTGTAGATGTGGGTTTGTTTGGAAAAGTTATTCTTTGATTCATCATGAATAAAGTGTAATCAACCCTCACCAACATTTCCTCATCTCACAATATCTGATCATTGGCTTACTGAAAAAATCCACAATTATATTAACCAAAGTGTCATTCTTCTATATTGTGACTCTACCACCTAAAACCATCTTATGGACAAAGTGATAATGAGCATCTTATTCCTACCAACATGGTACATCATGGTACATTAGGTTATGTGCCTTTTTCTGGTCCTTGGTTTTGCATTCAAATTTTGATTTAGATATTGATGATATTTTGTATTGCCACTAATATGCCCAACTATCTCTCATGTGATGTGTATGTTGTAACCTATTTGTTTGAAATCTAGCAATGTTTCTTCTTTACTATTTTCAATATATGTATGTATGTATGTATGTATGTATGTATGGATGTATATGTATGTATGCATATGTATGTACATACATATGTATGTATATATATGTATGTACATATATACATCTATACATATGTGTATGTTGTTACTATATATATACATATATATGTATACATCCATACTATATACATATATGTATGGATGTATATACATACACATACATATATACATAATATATATATATATATATATATATATATATATATATGTATATATGTATGTATGTATGTATGTATGTATGGGTGAAGCTACAATAGTGGTTTACAATTTGATGGAGGAAGGAGAGAAAATGACCCCATGGAAAAAAATTGGTTTTAGGGGTTCGAATGAACCTACAAGTTTGACTGAACCCAAAAGGGTTGCTAGGGTTCAACAAACCATTAATTACAGCCCACATTTCCAAAAAAAAAAAAGGAAATGCTCATTGAGGGGTGGTTCTTACGAACCCCCCTTATTCCTCATTCTCCCCCTGAAACACAAAAAAACCTAATTTTTGACACTTCGAAGATCGGGTTGATGATGAAAATGGATGAGTCTTCACAAACCCACTTGGAATCAGGTAGTCCTCGAAACAAGCTATCCAACGAATATAATTTTAATGTTTTGGTTTTACTATGTATTTGTTTTTTTAGTTTTATTAAACATAGGTTTTTCATCAAAAATGAAGGTCTCTGTTCTGTACATGTGGAAAAACAGTAGATTATCATTTTTTTTTTGAAAAATATGAATGCACTAGATATTGAAGTTCTTGATCCAACAAGAAAAATAAATTGAATTTCGATATATACAAAAAAAATTACACATTATACGGTCGCGCTATGTGTGAATTGTAATTAGTTTGACTTCGAAACTTAATTAAAGAAAAAATATTCAATAAAAAACTGTCTAACCAAGTGGAAGAACTAGATATCGAAGTTACAAATCTAAATTTGAAAGAATAAGAATTTTATCCTTCATGGAAAAAAATTATGCGTTATACAATGTGTGCCATTTTTTTAAAATGTTGTTTTCTGAAAAGAAACCAGTTTTTGTGGGAGATGGAAAAAGAAGTGCAATTTGATTCCAAAAATTTTGATTTTTTTTAAAAAAATCTACAAACAAAATGTGATGAGGCTCTAGTTTGCATCATCTTCAAATTCCTCATGGTTTAGCCGTATAGGTGCCCAAATGTGAAGATTTAGTTAAAAAAATAATTTTAGTGTCTAGTTTAGCCAAAAATTGTAAACCACTATTGTGGGATCACCTATGTATATATGTATATATATACATATATATACATATTATGATACTTGACTCAACATTATAAATTTTATGAGATAATTTATAGTTAGTGACTTTATTTCTAAAATATGTTGATGTTGTGTTGATTTATTCAATGGTTGATATTTTAACTAAGTCTGTGGGCACAAGTTTTCCTTGGATAAATGAGTCTAGATGTACTTCCATGCCTCACTCAATTTCAGTTATTAATTAGACACTATTTGACTTGGGTAAATGGGTCTAGTCTAGGTCTCACTCAATTTCAATTATGAGATGATTCTTTGTCCAACCATCTCAAACCAATCTCTAAATTGATGTTAGTTTCTTGATCAATTGCAAATATCCATAAGATTTTTTTTCCCTTTGGTTGCCCGACTCCAGCTCCTTCAGAGCTCTTGTTTATTAAATTAATTAAATTTTAAAACTTTTTATTTATTTTAATTTTCTAATATTAATAATATTAGATATTTTATTTAATTAAAAATATTAAATATTTGTGGGCGGTAGGGCAAACGACTTGCCACATAGATTGTGGCAAGTTCATCGATTGGTGGATGCAAAATGAGGTGGACGGGTGTGGACCTTTTTAGTGATCATCTTTGCATATGCGATAAAGCACAGGGTGTCATTATGACACCATCATTCTATGGTATTGTTGGCGGCTTAGGAGGTTGTGATCACTTCCCAAAATAGTTGATATGACTGCTCATCTGATCTATACACGTACTCATTCACTTGAGTGATAGTGGGATCAGTATTTGTAAAGGTTCATGTGGCTGACACATTGACGGTGTACAATGTACTAAAGGTTGTGTTCATTGTGGTGTGGCTCCATTCTTGTTTGTGGGTGGTGTGAGTATAGCTCATTTCCTTCTCTGTGTAAGCTTATTTCTTTGTTTCATTTATGGTGCTTGGGTGACCATGGCTGAGCACACAAAATTTATAGTGGAGATTTTGGTGGAGTCGATTGCTTGCTTTGGGGTCGATACCCCCATTTCCCATGACTGCAAGGAGCACCAAAATTCCTTTAAGAAGATAACAGACCAACGCTTAAAGCACATTCTGCTGAATATTGAACCGCTAATCTTCGTGGCAGTAAAAATGGTGCTTGGAAAGAAGCACCTAGAGCATAAGGAGTTTTTTGTATGAATTCACAAGTGGCATTGCACGTTTTAGCATCCATTCTGGACAACTGGGTCCCCAAGGCCAAAGCAAAAATTCTAATGGGAAAATTGTTCAAGGAGCTGTTGGGTGGTATGGAGGATATTTTAAAGGTTTCCATTTTTGGCAAAGGTGCTCCACATCCATTTGATCTAGAATTGGTCGAGAAACCGAGGGAGGTTATCAGAATTTGCCCTCTCCTCCTTGATTTGAAGGGGATGGCCCTTATGCGACACTGAATGATTGTTGCGGTCACAGTGAACTTCTTGAAGAAGATCTTTGGCCTGGTTGAGGTTAGTGATTTCGAATGGATTAAAGAGTTTGATTCCTTTGCAAAAGCAAATGGCTTTCTGTAAATGTTGGATACCTTGTGCTATGGCGTTGGGCTTGGGGGTTTAGCTGTTTTCTTAGTTTCCTTCTGGTGGGTGGTTTATGGGTGGTCGGGGGTGGCTCATGGTAGGGCTTTTGTAAATTCTCATCTCCTGCACTGCTAGTTGGTTCGCCATAGTCAGGCATTTTGCTAGGCTATGCTCGGTGTCTCTTTTTGGCGATGACTGCATATGGATGGTAGCCAATTTGGTTTGTTCTTCTGGGGTTTGATTTGGGTGGTGGTTTCTGGTGTTTTTTGATTTTGGGCTCAAATCCATTTCTTGCACTCGTAGACGCTTGTATACTTTTTTTCTTCAGATAAATATAACCTCTCTTATGCATCAATATATATATATATCATATTTATTTTTGAAATTATTAGATAAAAATATTATGTAGATTAAAAATATTAATTAGGATTTCTATATAATATAATATGTATTAATGGGACGAGGGCCCTAGTTCGATTGACTAAAGCATCTTATTATAGGCAATAAGTCATGAGGTCCTATCCCATCATCCTTGTGGTGCTACTCGATTCTTACAATCTAGAAAAATAAAAATAAAAATATGTATTGACACTTAAAAATATTATATATCATAGATCTTAATAAAGAAAACAATTTAAATTTCTTAATGTAGAACTTTTAAATCATTTAATTCTTAAATTTTCAACAATCTAAATCATTTATTTTATTTTAAATATGAAAATGATTATTTATTTATATGAATACCCCCCAAAAATATGAATATTTCATAAAAAAGATAATTTTCAAATATCCATGGTCGAAATTTATTCCTAAATGCTTATATTTTTTTTTTATAAAGTGAAAAGCAATATAAATAGTTAATTTATTAACGTTTTTTAATAAATAGAGGTAATACCCATGCACAAAAAGGGGCTAAATAGGAATTAAGACTTTTAAAAATTGATTCTTATGTACAGATGTGGTTAAATTATTTTTCTCTCTTAAATTATATAATATATTTAAAATAGTTTTCACTTTTATATGTAATTGTGTGCTAGTGGCATTTGTTACATTAGGAAAATGTTACCTTAGCATTTACATTAATTTTATGTATTTTGGTGTTAAATTAACATTAAAGTATTACTGTGCAATCTTGGAGGTTTCTTTTTACAAAATGAATGTAACTAATGTCCACCATATCCATTTGAAGCCTGAAGGTACTTTGAACGAAGGTCCTTGGATGGCCTCTTCCCTCTCTTGAATGAGATTTTCCTTAGAATTTTCACCTTCAAACTCATGTTCAATCTTTAAATGGAGTCAACAAAAAACATATTTTGCAGGTTTGTATCTCTTGAAGTAAGATTCCTAAGGAGTATACTATTGAATATATTTAATTTTTTTATTAGATTTTCTAGTGAAGATAGATTTTTTAGCAATTGTGAAGGTTACTGTTCCACACACTTGGAAAAATAATAAAATAGATAAAAAATTATGAAAAATAAATGTCCTCTTCTTATTGATGATCTTATTTCAACCAAATAATAAAAAGTTAATTCAGATGAATACAAAAAAGGTTATATGATATTGAATGAACCTATGTCTAATTTATAGGTCAGCCCACTTCAAAAAGATAAAAATTAAATTATGCAACAAAAGATTATGGAAAAATATCCATGCCCTAGATATCTATGTTGTGAATCTATGTTTATATGTTTATAATTTTATCCTTCTTACAAATAAAGTTACGATATACTGAATCAATGTCACTTTTTAAAAATATTGCTAACTATAAAAAAATGAATTATTAAAATTTAAGTTAAAAAAACTCAAAATTTAGTTCTTATTTATTTTTTAAATAATATATTTATAATCTACAAATAAAAAAATAAAAATAGTGGTTCAAGCTATCTTTAAATTCTTAATGATTTGATTGTTGTAGCTATCAGAAAGTGAAAATTTTGGTTAAAAAAATGTTGATTTCAATATCTTGGTTTGGCCAAAAAGTGGAACACACTATTGCGGGATCACCCATAGTTATATTAAATTTTTAAGAGTAATGTTGTATATTCTATTTCTTACTCGACAATGTTTAAACTGTGAAGTTACTCATAATTATCCTTTTCCTACACACCAATTATTTAAATAGTTATTTCAATAATGTCTTATTCTTATGAGCTTGATAATAATAAGTTTATATTTATTTTAACTAGCCATTGTTAGATGGTTCGATAGTACCATTACCTTAGTAAATTTGATTTTTTAAGAGGTATCAACAAGGTTAGTTTGGTATCATTGTGAAGAACACATGCAATAATTAGAATCAATTATGTCTTTAGGAATGAGTGGCAAGTTATTCATAGGATCATATACATAGACCATAATATTAGATAATAGTGTACTCTATCTATATATGTTATCGAATTAAGAGGTTAAATTCTTAACTACATAAGTATATATTTATGCAACATGCATATATGTACAAATGTGGATGCATGTATTAAAATTGTTTAAATTATAAGACAATATAATTCTATATTCATGTATAAGAATATGTGCGTATTTATGTATGCATACATATGTACATAACATATTATCAAAAAGTAATGCATTCTCTTTTGAAATGATGTTTGTATGTGGTATTGAATTAAGAGGTTAATTGTGTAGCTACATAAGTATATGCATGTATGTATGTATGTATGTTATGTATGTATGTATTTATTTATTTATATATGTATGTATGCATGTATGTATGTATGTATGTATGTATGTATGTATAGATGAAAACAAATGTACAGTTGAATTGTCTATATTAAAATATGTCTATGTGTGTTTGTGTGTGGGTGTGTGTGTGCATGAGAGAGAGAGAGAGAGTTGTGTGTGTGAAAGTGTATTTAAATATACTATTGAAATTAAAAAAAAAGATTTGATAATTTTATATAAGGTGACCATGCATTAAATATAACCATATCAATATATGAATTAAATGCTAGAACTAAGTTATTGATAAAATATTTCAGAAATAGGTGAGTGAACATACAATGCACATCATCATAATGAAATTTGTTAATTTTTATTAAATATTTAGTGAAAGTATTGCAAAGTCACTACTAGCAGTGTCGGCTCACAATGTCTATTTATTGAAAATTAGTCAGATAAGTCATTCTTAGCTATTTAAGGGTATCTAGATTTGTATGACATATTATTTTTATTTAGAACACAACATCTGTTATTGGATGACATGGTGATCAAGGAGAGTCCATTGATCTATTACCCTCATGAAGGGTAGGGGCACTTCTAATTGGAAGGTATGTGGGGGAATATCAACCCATGATTGGAAGAAAAGAACTTAGGTGACTTTGTCCCTCTTACAGTTGAAATGTCAAAGATGGTTAACTAAAGATCTGATATTTGACAAAATTTCATTTTAGTTGGAATTGAATAAATAATGTTGTATTTGATTATTCAAGCAACATGATCTTAGTATACATGTTATTAAACTATTGGATATATGTATTTCACATCTATGTTAAATTACATTGGTATTATGAGCTAAATAACAATTTGTAAATGTGATATTTCATAAAAAGGATTTTTTTTCATTTGATGTACATTAAAATGCCATTTTTACTTGTAAATGAAGGTAGATACTCAAATAATTCTTATATGATATAATTACTTTTGTGGAAAGTGTTTTAAATGAATATATATTTTTTGAAATATATTTGTTCAAATTCTATTATATTTTCTTATATAGAATTTGTTAAAAATGAATACCATTATGAAATTGAAAAAATATTATGGAGCTATTAGAGATTTGATTATATATTTATGAAAGAAAATTAGCACTTCTTTACACTTGGTATCAAAGCACACTTTAAACACTAGGGCCTATGAGCCTACTATGCAATAAGTTATAAAAAATATAACCTTTGTGGTCAACTTTGAACACACAAATGAGTGGATCAAAGGCTAAGAAAAAGAGAGAAAATCCAAATAAAACCAAGAAGGTAAAAATCAAGGTTTAAACCAAGAAAAAAGTGAGTTATGTATGAGAGGCATGGCTCTTTGACTCTATAACTCTTGTTGAATCTCTTAAGCAAATCAAGCTAGAAAGAGAGAATTAAATCAATAATTCATTCTCCCCTTTAGTTAAACCTAGAAAACGATTGGTGAATCCTGACATGACTTTCAAGTGTGTTCACAATGCACCAATATCAAATTATGAAGTGATAGCGGAGTACTTTCATGTATATCCCCCCTAAAAAATTATAGTGTTAGATTCTGATGGAGAGGAGGAATTTGAGGAAATTCCCCTCTCTGATAGTGATATTTAACTTTGAAAGGTTTTATGCAAAAGGATGTATGACTCTAGAACTATATTAATACAAATCACTTTGCACTTCCAAATAATATGAGTTATGAATTGGAAAATCATAATAATATATTAAGTCTTAGCAAGTGAACTTTGATTAATGTGTATGACATGTAGTTCTTAGTCTCATCTCATTTCACACAAAATTGAGTAACTAATAAAACCTCGATGACTTAGCAGGTGCAAATAAGATGCAAATAAGAGTAAATCCTTTAAGTAATCAAGATGGATCTAGCCAACTAATGCAAATTGAATTTTGAAAGTGTTTTATCAAATGGGAAAAAATCATAGCTAATAAAAACTTAATCTGATAATTTTATTTGTCAATTAAACCAATTACAAAATAATGGAGACAAATTCAATTGATTTAATGAAATAAAATTTCACAAGCAATAAGCCTTATACAGTTTGCGAATTTCAATTCTTTATTTCACTATTCAATTTCTCATTATAGGCATTCCAACACTCTGCTCATCACATCTTTTCAACTCTATGTCTCACCCCTTTTAATTCTTCTCTACTCACTTTATTGTCTCTTCCCTATGTGATGTCCTCTCATCTATTTCTCCCTACAATTTTCATTGATTACCAGAGGCATGACATTCCATTTTATATTCTTCTTTGATATCCCATAATCGATCCCTTTCTACTCTCTTTCTCTGCATAAATTAGCTCTTTTTGTCCATGAGGCTCACCATCACCTTCTTTATTTATTTATTTATTTGCACTTCTACTCATTCCAAAATGGTGTGCTTTATCATTGTGGTTATTTTCCAATTCATGTGGTATAATCTCTAGCTTTTGAGTTACGAAAAAATAGTAAAAAATATTTTGAAAATTTTGAGGTTAAACTTGAGGGTTGTTTCATATTATATGATGTTATGAGATGTTACACAATTTAATAATTTGAGATCTTGATTGTGCACTATGAGTTTGCATTAGAATGCAAATATGATGCATAATTTAGATAAAGTTGTTGGTAATGCTATGTAGCATGGTCCATAGAATTGCTTGAATGACATGTGATGAAAAGGGCTATATATGAGATGAGTGATTTATGAGAGGCATGACATGGTCCCAAACACTATGCAAGTGGTGATTAAAGCATGTTGTCACACGACACGATTCTTAGTGTTCTATGAATGACACATGGTGCAAAACATTGTGTGTGGGATTATACATCGTGATGGCAATGTCTAATACCATGTATACTTGTACAAAAACACACAAATCATAATCTTTAAATAGATTATTTACTTCCCTAAATTTAATTTGTAAATATAGAATTTATTAAAACCACATTTAAAATTGTAACTTTCAACTTGAAAATTCAAAAAAATCAAAATGACAATTTTTTTTCTCGATTATTTCACTAATTAATATGAATAAAGCAAATATATAATTTACCAATTTATAAACTTAATAATTATATTTTTAAAATGTAATTTAAAAATCATCTGAAAATCTATAAAACAAATTAAAATTTCAATTTTAAACTCAAATATTATGAAAGAAGTACAATAACATAGTTCATCCTAAATCAATAATAATGAGGGGAAGACAACAAAATTGCAAGAATGACAAACATGGTTAAATACGGATTAGTCTTAGTCTAAGGGGAATGCAATAAAACATGGAATATGCGGCGCAATAGTCTCAATTACATTAATCAAGCCAAGACTTAATTATTATATTCTAGAAATGAAGATCAAGAGTTTTTAATATTTGGAGCAGGTATACTTACAACTAGAATATGTGGACACGCAATAGTCTCAATTACATTAGTCAAGGCAAGACTTGATTATTATATTCTAGAAATGAAGATCAAGAGTTTTTAATATTTGGAGCAGATATACTTACTACTAGCGTGATGTGATTTGATGTAAATGATAGCATAGGTTGAAGGCTACAGGAATAAAGCCAATCATTTGCAACTAAGTAAATGCGGCCACTGAAGGATATTCTATAGTTACGTATTGTATCCAAATACAGTACAAATACCTGCATCGATAAGTCGAAGAGCCAAGGTGGTTCCCTAACAAGAAGAGTATACAGACACTAACAAGAAGGTTACAACAGCAAATGACACAAAGATCCATCTTATACACACCGGCATCGTCAGAAAATGAGCTTGACCTGATTGCGCAGAGTCTACCGTCCGTCTAGAGAACTGGAAATGGAAGCATCTGCGCTGCGACTGTAATATGGTAAATACTTCCCAGTACTGCTGGGTGGAGTCGTATGCAAATGAAAGGGAGAGTCAAAACCCGGTATTGGAGCTTCTTCTTCAAGTATTTGGAGAACTTGTCTCATCCCAAGCCTGCCTTCTGGGTGAGGATTGGAACAGATCAGCCCCACTTTGAGCACTCTCTCCATCTCACCTTCAACATATTGGCCATCAAGTTTTGGGTCGGCTGCATCCATCAGACTGCCTGTGGCATGCAACTCTCTCGCCCAGTCCACCATAACTGTTTGATCAGGGGAGAAGGCAGGATCGACAGGCCTCCTTCCGCATGCAACCTCCAACATAAAAATACCAAAGCTGAACACATCTGTGGCGGGGCTGGCCTTCCCTGTGTGTAGGAGATCTGGTGCGATGTACCCCAGCGTTCCTACCACACGAGTAGTGTTCGGGTTTCGGTTATGCTCGTACAGACGGGCAAGCCCAAAATCCTCTAGCTTTCCATTCAGCTCCGAGTCCAGCAAAACGTTGCTGGACTTGATGTCCCTGTGAACTACGCATTGCTCCCACTCTTCGTGAAGATACAACAAACCTGCAGCCACATCTTTGAGGATTCTGTACCTGTGATCCCACTCGAGCACCTTCTGTGGCTTTCCAAATATCAGCTTGTCCAGGCTCCCATTTGGCATGTGGTCATAAACTATGAATAGCTGCTTTCCCCGCTTGCAGAACCCTCTGATCTGAACGAGATTTCGATGATGGAGCCGACCAAGACTGGAGATTTCTGCTATGAATTCCTTCACACCATCGTCGGTTTCTCTGAGGATACATTTCACCGCTACTTGGAGGCCGTTTGTGGGAAGCACTCCCCTGTATACCCGACCAAAGCCTCCGGATCCCAAAAGTTCTTCCTCTCGAAAGCCCTTGGTTGCAATATGTAGGTCTTTGTACTTAAACCTGTGAGGCCAATACTCCATTTCCCATTCTTCGATAAGATCTCTGTGCTGGTTTTTCTTCAACCGCACAAGTGATGCTGCGACCACCAGGAGGATGAGGAAGATGCAAGCTGTGCTAATGCCAGCTATCAGTCCGGAGTTTGAACTCTTCATGGGTTTTCTGTGCACAAAGGATGGAAGATTAGATGTATTCAGGGGCTGGGCCATTCCGTTTGTAGAAAAGCTCCAGGACAGGATGTAATTCTCTTCATAAAAGACTCCCGTAGATGCTGAGAAACCAACGTAGATTTCTTCTTCTAGAATGCTGGACAGGGATATATTTTTCATATATAAAAGCGGTTTTTGTGGGCGATCAAGACCAGCCTCCCCTATGGTGACTTTGAGCTCACTTTGAAGATGGTCATAATCAATCCAAGCTTGAATATTCTGTCCACTGACGAGATGCAATTCTTGGAATCGGCTGCTGTTAATCCAGTAGCCTGCAGGCGTAGAGTTTGCAGACCAGAGGTCGTTGAAATCCACACCAACATGATTGTTGTTGATATCACTAAATTCCAAGTTCTTAAATGTGTCGAACTCGACTGCAAACAGATGATTAGAGGCCTGTCCCACAATATTGGTAATCAAGCCAAGGTATGGACCTGGAAAAATTCCCTCAAGAGATCTGTAGGGCGTCATTAGAAACGCCATTCCAAACCCAGGTGGTGAATCTGAAGAAGGAACAATGCTAAACACAAAAGTTGTGCTGAAAGAGAGAGTCGAATTCAGAGAGCCACGATCTTTCATACGCACAGGATGTCGATAAAAAGCACGGCCAATACTGTATTTCAATTGACCATCAAGGGAGATTGCGTTGGACTGCAGTGAAGCATTCCCAAACAATTCGAGGGTCGATGCATTGAATTGGTTAAAGATAAAATTTGTGTGCGCCTGAACGTTAAGCGAGGTGGGCAGGAGCAAAAGTACAAGAACCACCGTCACGCCTTCCACTGTCGAGCTCCAGCTCGACTTCGATTTTCTGTTCGAACATAAGACAAAATCAGCAACATATATCAAAATAAGAAAAGAAAAATTCAGGGCATATGGCCAGCAGATTGAAATAATTCTTTCCATAGAAGCCAAAATTGAAAGAGCAATATAGCTGAGAATGGGAAAATAAATTAGAGTAAACGAAGCTTACAAAATGGTACAGATTTACCTATTTGCGAATTCCAAAGTTTCCATTGTTTTTGCGTGTTTTCCCTTCTCGCGCCTCGACCATCATATAAGAAAGCTTTCTGGTTATTCGAATATAAACATAGTAAAGAAAGGGAAACCAAAGTCAGTGTCAACGCGTTCATAGGAAAGCCCGTGTACCGTGTAAACAAGTTAAAGGCTATCTTTCCGGGAAAAAATAAAAAAGGTGGATTTTGACATAAAATCTGATATGGAGTTAAAAGGGAGAAGAGCCTATAAGGGAGAGAAGCCTATGGTGGCCCACCTTAACTTTCCATTTCTGAAAGTCTTGTGTGAAAACTTCAATCACTCCCAAATTTGTACAGGGGCTTATTTGATAAGTCCCCTCTTTATAAAAATTGGTTTAACGGCCACATCATCAAATACGATGCCACATTAGCATGCTTTTTGTCAAGGTATCCAAAAAGGCCCCCAAAAAAGGTGAGATTGATAGCAGGTCACTAAGTCATGAATTATTGGTGTTTCGTTGTGGCATCACATGATTTGTTAGTTTGTGTACTTTATGGATAAAAGTGTTTTGCAATTGGATATTAAGTGTAAGTTTATTGGATATTAAGCCTACCCACTATGGGGCCCACTCAAGCCTACTTAAGGAGGAGAACTTGTATCACACTATAGATCTAATAGATGAGATAATAAAATGTATAGAAATCGGATGTGAGAAATCCGAAGATGCTCAAAAACACAAGATAAGAAATATATCACCTGCAAAGCTTAAGGAAGCTAGAGAGAGATAGATGCGAGAGCTAAGAGAGTTGCAAAGAGTGTTGTAAGAGCTAGAGAGTGTTGTTGTAGCGATCTATAGAGAGATATGCAAGCAAGATAGCAAGAGAGAAAGACTTTCGAGAGAGAATGAGAAGGAGATATCCAAAGAGAAAGAGCTCGAGAGTGCAATAGAATGAAAGAGATTGATTTAAAAGCTAGAATAGGAGGGAAAAGAAGGTTCTCAAGCTGTTACAAGGTGTTGTAAGCCGTTACCACCAACAAAAGTAGTTGACAATTGGCAAAGGCACTCAAAAATGGTCGTTCAAACATTGAAATGTCATGGGACTCTAGCATGATACTTGAACATTCGTGTGGTGCACTAGTTTCTAGACATATCACGCTACAAAATGACGAGAATGAGAAAAGCACAAGGTTTGATGCAAAGCTGATGCACAAAGGTAGCTATTGAAAAGGGGTCCTAAGCATTCCAAGGGGGGAAAAGGCTGATGCAAGCACTAAAATGAGCCTATAAAAATGCTAAGGGAGTGGATACAAAAATGTGTGTGAAATTGCAAGGGGTACAATTTTATGACTTTACAACAAGAAATACTCAATAAACATATATTATCATTGATCCAACAACTTGAAGTCTTACATGCATCATATGCCACATGTGGAATGTCTAAGGGTTCACATCCCTTTCGCAAGGCATTATAGATATTACAATTGGCACATGGGCCTTATTACAGTCTGAAGACTAGAAATCCTAATTACTAACCATTTGGGCTTGTAAATATAAGATGATTTGCTTCCAATAGATTATAAATGATCTTAAATATGATTCTCCAACTCCAATTATGATCCATGTCAGCTTCAAGGGTCGAAAAACCTAAAATATTATCAAATGTGTAGGTTAATCTAATAACATGAAAGATGACCCATTGATGAAGCAAAAACATTGTGGATCTCCAAGAAAGATCCCTCATACCCAAAAATATATTGAACGATATTCCATTAAGCTTTGCACATTCCAAAAACGGTTTGCACAATAAACCTGAGCTAGATAGGCCCTAAATGATATGACTGGGAATTAATAGTGAACTTATGAGAGTGATAACTTTTTGTAGAAAAATGCAAACAACCTAAAATCTAGATATGTTGTAGATGACCTCGTGTAGAGTATATATCCTACTCTACGAGTTGAGAAAATTTGATGCAATACGATGCAGAAGAAACTGCTATTGACAACTATTGACTAAATTGTAAGAAAATATTTTTTTTTGGTTTATACAAGATTGCTTTACAACTAGGGATGCTCCTACATTAGACATCTGAGCTTGGAAGAAAAGTGAGTCCCTCACTATCTAGGGGCTAGAGGAAACCCAAAGTGATCCACCTCAACCTGAGAAACTCATGATGATACCTACACTGGTCTTGCTTTCCACTTTACTTGGTACTCCTTGTATTACTTATTCCTAGTGCTCCTTCCATTTTTGGTATCCAAAATCTACTCATTTTGTTCCAATGCTTGATGTGGTAATTGCTCCTTCAAATCTACTTCATTGGTACTCTCACTTGACTATCCTTCATGATACTCATATATTTCTAAAATATTAAAAATAGGTGATATGTACTCAATGTCTCTGATAACTCCACTTCATATGCATTTCTTGAATCAAAGTTTATGAGAATCTTACATGGTCCAAACTTCGTCATCTTTAGCTTATTGTATGTTTAGGATGCTAGAAATATTTCCTTCCTAAGATATACCATAACTTCATATCCAAAATCAAATTCCTTATGTCTCTTTTTCACATCTTCCTGCACTCCTTATACTTACTATTCATGTCCTCAAGATACTTGAAAACCCGATTATGCATTGTATCCATGGATCCTACAAACTCTTTTGCCTCTACACTCCTCTTATTCTCCATATTAATGTCTTTGAGCTCCAAAAATCCTCTAGGATGTATCTCTGTCACAATCTCAAATGGTGTCTTCCCTGTACTTTGGTTTACTGAATTATTCATTTGCACAGATTACTTGATGGCGATGAAATCTGTCAAAAAAGGAGGCAGTTGTAATTCCCTATATCTTTTACACTGTCTTTCCTGCGTTGTTGATATCTATCATCTTCTTTTATGGATTGATGCTTGTTGTTCAATTAAAGACTTAACACCATAATTCATAAATTTCAAGTTCTTTGTTCACCACCATTAACAATGCAACTAATCTTTTGTCTCCCACACATGCATGCCAACTGCACTTCAATCTATCAAATGAAAATTAGGTCTAGATAACTGCAAAATCAGTTGGTGTAAAATCTATAATATTTCATCAATATGTAATCTTTTTCTTTGGGGACATCTAGTTCTTCAATGAGATTAGATTCATAATTTTCTATCTTTTCTCTTCATTTCATTGATTAGCTTTAAAATTAAAGAACTTTAATTCAGGATCTTCTTCTCCTACAGGTATTGCTCTCTCAGATGTAAGCACACAACAAGTTCCTAGCCTTGATGCCCTGTCAAAATCACTTGAAATGGCATGTGTAATATTTTTTGCATCTTTCGTCTCTTTCATATTAAAGGATCTCTTTCTAATATTTTCATGGTTTTTTCTTTTAACTATTTCTTCCCTCAACTAATTCCTACTTTCAATTTCTCAATGCAGTTACCTAAACCAATGAAATTTGAAAAGGCAACTCAGTTGGTGCTCATTGATATCCATGCTATTATGATCACAATGAAATTATTATTTCCACATGCATCAATTTGACTGATTCAATGTACATAAAAATATTTGGAATTCTATAAATTACATATTTCATAATTCATTGTAATCTATTGAATATCACATTTTTATCCTCATTTTGATAAAACTTATCAAACAAAAGTTATCTCATTAGATTTGTGTTCAAATGTTTTTTAATATGGCTATTCATAGGATGTTTTTTGTTTGATTTCACTTTATTTCATTACATTGTCCTTTGATGTTTCCATATAGATACTTGAGAAATTTTTATATTTTTTTCATCCTATGTCCTGCTATCTTATATTATTTCATGGTTACTATCATTTGCATCTTTCCATATGACCTTAATTAATGTACATTTTTGCTTAATTTCTTTGTTCTTCTATTGCCGAATAGCTTAAGCAATCCTTCAAATAATAGCATTATCTTACACCCATTACTCATTTATCTATTCTTTTAACTTGAATACTTTTCCTATACATGTCCTAATTATCACATTTCTCTCTCTCTTTCTCTCACTATTCATGTGTCTTGCGCATCTTCACACTCTACCTTACCTGCTTATTGAATATATGGTCAATGACATATAAAGAAAATATTAACAATAAATTTTTCAATCTAATCAAACATATAATTAAACCATAGATATTAATGACTGTTACCTGATTTTTAGCTTTCAGCTGAAATCAGGTTTAGTGTTTATTCTTTTTGTGTTGTTCATTTAAACATTTAAAAGATAAACCATAAGTTTGCTAGGCTTAATATGCATGGAAAACGATTGTCAAATGAAATAGATTACACTTTTCATTCCAATGTTGCAATTACAACAAATGAGAAAAGAGAATCATATGTATACAAATGTAATTTTTTATTGATAATCTTTAAGTGTACATGTCCCTCACAAGCCAAGGGACTAACTTTACTTATTCAATGAAAATAAAGAAACAATTTATACATGAATAAGTAAAACAAAATGTGCATATAAGGGTGGAGACTAGTCATTGCCTGAGAATGATTGGTTTTGATGTGTCATCTTGCCTTGCTGCCCCCCAAGCTGCTTGTGTCCTTCCCAACTCTGTAGTGCTTCTAGCTCATGCATCTAGAAAAATGATGATATTAGAGCAATGCTCTAAGCAATGAAATATACCAAAATTTACATACACACCTACTTATGTATGTATACAATGATCCATAAGTGCATTAAATAAGCATGCAAACCTTGGATGTCCTAGAAAATAGTGAAGTCATCGAACACATCCAAAATATGCATTTATTTTCTAACTTATTTGCTTCATGTGTAGATTTAGGACAAGTCTTGTTACTGTTCTGATTCAGTTAAATGTAGCATGTGGGGTAAATGTGGCTCCCATGAGGGTAGAGCTCAACATGCTTTGAGAGAAATAAGAAATTGAGCAACTTGATCAAAGATATACCTATTATTAATGCATTAAATCAATATGGAATCACACCAGTTGATCAACTTTCATTATCAGATTCAAAAGATGCAACACATTTTGTTGGATATGTCTTTCAATCTTCTTAAGTAGATCCATGATCCATTTTATAAAAAAGAAGAAGTGAACAAGATGCATCAAGTTGAATTATGCATCTCTTAAATAATGAGGGAGCAATCCAGAGTATTATCAAGCCCCTCTCACCTTAACCCTATTGGACAACCACGCATCACATAGGACGGTGAGCTTTTAGTTCACCGACATAGGCGACATGTGTCTGCCCACCTAAACCCTTAAACCCTCTACCCTCTACCCTTTACCCTCCCTTCCTTTATCTCTCTCTCTCAAGTCTCTCCCTCCTAGAATCACTCCCTCTCTGAGGTCTCTCTCTCAGTCACTCAGTCACTCAGTCACTCAATCTCAAGTCTCTCCATCTTACCCCTTCTCCCTCTCTTAGGTCTTTCTCTCATTCACTCACTCCCTCTATCTCTCTCCCCTTAACCCTAAACCCTAAACCCTAAACCTTTAACCCTTAAGCCCTCTACCCTCTACCCTTAACCCTCTCTTCCTTTATCCCTCTCCCACTCCCTCCCTCTCTCTCTCTCTCAAGTCTCTCCCTCATACCCCTCATCCCTAAACCCTCAACAATAAACCTTTAAACCCTAAACCATTAAACCATCCTCTATCCTCAACACTCTTCCCCTCTCCCTTCCCCCTCCTAATTAATCTCTCTCTCTCTCTACCTCTCTCTACCACTCCCTTTCTGAGATCTCTCTCTCACTCACTCACTCACTCTATCTCAAGTCTCTCCTTCCTACCTCTTCTCCCTCTCTTAGGTCTTTCTCTCACTCACTCACTCCCTCTATCTCTCTCACCTCCACCCTTAACCCTAAACCCTTAAACCATCTACCATGTACCCTTAACCCTCCCTCCCTCTATCTGTCTTGGGCACTCCCTCCCTCTCTCTCTCTCTCAAGTATCTTCAATAGCCTACCCCCTCTCCCTCTCTTAGGTCTCTCTCTCACTCACTCACTCCCTCTATCTCTCTCCCCTAAACCCTAAACCCTAAACCCTAAACTAAATCCTCTACCTCTCTCCCTTAACCCTCCATTCTTTTATCTCTATCCCACTCCCTCCCTCTCTATCTCTCTCTCAAGTCTCTTCCTCCTACCTCATCAACCATAAACCCTAAACCTTTTATCCTCTACCCTCAACACTTTTCCCCTCCCCCTTCTCCCTCCTTATTCTTTCTCTCTCTCTCTCTCTTACCCTCTCCCCTTTCTTCCCCTCTTCCCCTCTCCCTTCCCCCTCCTAATTCTTTCTCTATATATATCTCTCTCCATTTCCCTCTCTCTCTCTCTCTCTCTCTCTCTCTCCCTTTCCCTCTCTCTCTCTCTCTCTCTTGCCCATCCTCCACCTCCTAATTACTCTTGGGTATATGTGTGCAAAAATCGGATATCCGATTTGTAGTACTTTGTCTTGGGCATTGCTATGGAGAAATGTACTAACAGCCAACCCAAAAAAAAAAGTCAACTCGGGATTTTCGTGCTTTTTGGCGAGTTCAAAACGTTACTTTTTTCATGTTGCCACTTTTTGGCCCATCATGATCCTGCACATACCCAGGTCTAAATCAGGTAGTTGTTATTTCTAAGGTGGATCACTCCTTTCTTTGAAGGCCATACACTTAGTATTGGGTCAAGTTTTATTTTCTTTAGAAAATTCCTATTGCCTTTTTGATAGGTTAATTATCATTTGATTAGATGGGTTATGAAGCACTTATTTCAAACAAATATCTTTATGAAAGAAATATATTGGCATGAAATTAAATATGATTTGTATTCCAATGTAAAAACTAAAAAGAATGGGAACAATTCTTTCAACACATAAACTATTATGTAGTAGTCAATTAAAATGAAAAAGCTTACTCTATATTAGTTAGGATACACAACTAGGAAAATGATCTAAAGTTACTTATTTATCCTAAAGGAACTAAGTATATATTATATAAAGAAAACCAACAAACCCACAACTACCCCTATTTTGAAGGAGTTTAGTTTTCTCCCCTTCTTGATCTCGCTAATATTGTCTAATTATCTTAAGAGATGAAGGGTCATAACACAACTTTATTCAATCTAGTAAATAGCTTGGTTAATGAAACTTTACAAAAGCAACAAAACAATTACTACATTTGGCATTTCATGTTGAATGAAGAGTGGTGAAAATAATCTACTTATAGTTTAATAAAACACTATTTTTATAAGAAGGATTGACATTAGAAAGATAAGTGTTACTTATAGTTTAATAAAACACTATTATAGTTTTACCAACATATACTATTGTATGCTTGCATGTATTCTTAGTTAATATATAGGGAGATAGAGATAGATGGGGAGAGAAAGAGAGAGAGATAGAGATATATGGGAAGAGAAAGAGAGATGGAGATATATGGGAAGAGAAAGGAAGAGAGGTGGAGATAGAGAGTCGATGGATAGGGGTGATAGGGAGAGAGAGATGGTAAGAGATAGAGAGGGGGAGGGAGAGAAAGGGATATAGATATAAAGAGATAGAGAGAGGAGTAAGAGGGGGATAAAAAGAGAAATAGAGATAGAGATATAGAGTAGGAGAGATAGAGGGAGAGATGGAGTGAATGAGAGAGAAAGGGGGAAGAGGGAGAGATAGCTCAATAGATAGAGGGGGGAAGAGATGGGAGTGACATAGATAGTGGGAGATATAGATATATAGAGAGCGACAAGGAGAGATATATAAATCACCCTCCCTATATCTCTATCTATTCATCCTTATCTCTTTATCTCTCTACTCCTCTTTATCTCTTTGTCTCCCTTTCTATTTGTATGTTTTTCATTATCTCCCTCTCTCTCTATATTTTCTTCCCTATATTTATCTTTGGCTCCCTAAGTGTGCAATGGGTACATTGAAGAGGTCTTAAAGGAGAATTACCATATCTTTAATCAAATGGCATGCTACCTTGAGCATAACTCCCCAAGGACACATGCCATCCTTGGATTGTTGACATGAAACAATCAATCAAAATTTAGTTTCTCTCTCTCATATTAATATATATTACTATTATATTAAATATATATTATATTAATTATATTTTGTATTATATAAAAATATACTTATTATTAATTATTAATTATAATAATTTTATACATATTTAATAATTTTGTTAAAGAATATAATATCTAATTATAATAAGTTGAATAATTATATTATTTATTATGTAAAATATAGCTAATATTTACTTAACTATATTGTAGAATATTAAAACCTAGCTAAATGGTGCCAAAATTTTGAACTTAATTGACATACTATCAGAAACTTAACGAAACCGGTTGTAGCTCATCAAATTGGAGAAGTGAAAGATCAATGCCAGTGCTGAGGAAGATTTTGGATTAGTGAAAACAAGGTCAATGCCAGCGCCAAGGAAGAGTTTGGAGTAGTGAAAATAAGGTCAATTCCAGCACCAAGGAAGAGTTTGGAGTTAAAACAAGGTCAATACCAGCGCCGATGAAGAGTTTGGAGGAGTGAAGACAAGGTTAATATTAGCACCGAGGAAGAGTTTGGAGGAGTGAAAACAAGGTCAATACCAGCGCCGAGGAAGAGTTTGGAGTTAAAACAAGGTCAATACCAGCGCCGACGAAGAGTTTGGAGGAGTGAAAACAAGGTCAATATTAGCGCTGAGGAAGAGTTTGGAGGAGTGAAAAAAAGGTCAATACTAGTGCCGAAGACAAGGTTGTGGGAACTCAGGGAAAATTGATGACCAAGGGGAAATGAATACTGTAAGTTTGGCACCCCCATTCTCTTTAACCTTCAATTTTCATGCCTAGTTTCAAAAGATCTTCTCGTACATTGGCACCCCCATTCTCGTAAAATGTTATAAGATAAGATCAGAAAAATAAAATAGCTTAGTCTTTCACATTTTTATCCACCAGCCTCAGGTCTTGGAAAAACTACCATAATCTACCCACATCTTGGTTGACGTTTAGGATTTCATCACACATAGCCTTCATCACATGATTCTAAAGCAATTGTAGACTTAGCCCAAGTATATGCTAGGCTAAGGTAGATCTAATGAAATGAATTAGAGGCATACAATTCTTCTTTAATACCTCCACCACAAACATATGCAAGGTGTTGGTTGTTTTTACGGTAAGCAGGTTGATCTTCTAATCTACCTATGGAATTTCCAATTCCAATAAAGGCAGCTCTTAGGACCTGAACCAACTGACAAGGATTTGAAAGACCTCCTACACTTTGGGCTCTACAAGACCCGGGAGGGTGATCCCTTAATGTGTTTACAACCTCTGCACCATCATCATAAACAACATTAAAAAAAATAGATAATCTCATTTAATAGCTCAACATAATAAGATAATACTGAATATAATTGGTTGTTTATCAATAATATCAACTATTTGGAGCATGAGATAACTACAACATTTCACTGTATAAGATAGTCATTGATTTGCAATTTGTAGCAAGCTCTAGGTAAAGGAAAACAAATACTGAACCATACAAATAAGTACAACTTAGATCAGTGTCATATATCCATTGGAGGAGTCAAATTTATAAGCATCTAAGGGTTTATGACAGATTTAACACAACATATAAGATCCTTGATAACATTGCTTTACAATATCATCAATATGTATTATAACCCAATACTACTTATCAAATCCTTATACAAAACATATCCACCTACAATCCCATTCAATCATTTTAATTAATTCTTTGAATTAAACCTAAAACAAGAATCATACACACCACAACAGTGAGATGAATGAAACAAGCCTTGATCATTTTATTGAAAATTTAGATATGCTTGTACAATGGAGAGACATGAGTTCAAATTAATCATATCAATTCAAATGCCAGTACTATCATAAAACATCAAATCCCCATGAATTCAAAACCTAAATTACATTTTCCCTAAAACCATCAAACTTTACAATTTGCTTTGCAACTTCATCTAGACTTGACCAAAAATATCTAACTTGCTAACCAGTACTTCTGGCCTTGAAATCCTTCTTATAGAAAAAGAAGGAGAAAACAAGCATCGGGCCAGAAAGCACACGTGTCACTAGCCAATTGGACCACCTTGTGATATTCCAAAAATTTGTTACAACAACAATCTCCTAAGAGAATCTTCTTGTTCATTGTGCCCGCTGAGAATGGTTGATGTAGCAACAAATTTTTTTAAGAATTATGCGCATAGACTGTTACAAAAAAATAAAAATGGAATCTATTGTAACTTAAATAATCATTTGTCAACCAAGAAGTGTACTTACTCCTTTTCACTCTTTCCTCAGTTAAATATACATTTACCCATTTTTGGTACTCTTCATCAGTTGGCCAATCAAAATTGATCACCTCATTCACCTTGACACTATAAGGTTTGTACTTAATTGCCACCTGATTCGCTTCTCTTTCAAAAGACTCCAAGAATGAGCTGGTGCTAATTATTTTGTCCATACAACTCACCAACAAATCATAATCTGAGTTACCCTATTTTTGAGGGTTTTGTAGTCAAAACATGATATAAATGGGCTCTTACACTTTTTGTGACTACTATAGCTTGTGTAAGAGGCCCCATGGATACTGTTATAATTGTAGGATGCATGAATAGGGCGTAGGATGAGAAATAAAGAATGTATAACTATTGTTCTCAATAGTTTTTTGAAGAAAAGCATGTGAAATGAGAGGTCCAAGCCTAGGTTTCAACAAAACATGTATGGGAGATATGATTTTATGAATTTTTATCCATGTGCAGACCTAATGGGTTGTTTCTGAACACTGAATATAAATGATATACATACACACACGATAACAGAATATATATATATATATATATATATATATATATATATATATATATATATATATATATATATATATATATATATATATATATATATATATATATATATATATATATATATATATATGTATATGTATGTGTATGTATGTATGATGTGTATTTTTAAATGTAAATGTAAATGCAATTACTAGATGCCTCCTAGAACAATAAATGCAAAATATCATTAAAGAAATCTATATCTATGTATATAAATGTGTATTTCTAAATGCAAGTGTAAAATGAAAAGAGCATATGGTTTTGTAGTGTTATACAGACAACATATCCATAAATTAATGTAATTGAAATTCTAAAGTCTTCAACACATATAATATGAAATCGATCAAACTATTAAACTACATGATAAATAAATGAAAATAGTAAATGCATATGTATGTGTATTTGTAAATGTAAGTGTAAAATAAATAAGAATAATGAAAATTATAAAAGAATACAAGGAAAGGTCTCCTCCCTTCTTGGTAGTGATAACCTCCTCCACACACAACCCTTAAAAATTATGAATAGAGGAATATAATCTTTGAAGAACTCAAATTTGATTTTCTCCTACTTGATGCAATTAGTCATTTTATCCTTACAAACATTTATAGTGATTACTAGAGGCACATAGACCAATTCTTCGTAATAGAAGTATTTGACCATACTTTTCCAATGATGGCATTATGAGAAAACCTTAGGTTAAATGAATAATTCCTAGCTAAGTTCATTAAATCATGTCCAACCGTATAAGAGAAGACCGCTGCTATGTGTACCTGGATACCATGGAGAAAGGCTAGTCTTTGGGCTCTTTCATCAGTCATCCTACCTTAAAACATACCAAAAGTCTCCTAGCAATTAGACATAGGAAGATTTAATATGGCTTAAAAAAAATTTATTGCCAAATCGTAAACTTATGATGACTTAACTAGGCCTAGTACACACTCCCTCCCCGTTAACTGGTACTTAGACATATGGAAATTAAATGTAAATTTGTTGCTATTTTTAGTCATGTAGGTGTCCAATAAACAATTTGGTGGTGTTTCCCTTCAAGTTTATTTACTTGAATGAAGAGAAAAAGTCCTTTGATTACAATTAGGGAATACATTTGAGGCCTTGGTTGTGTAACTAGTAGACCATAGTCACATTTAACACTTGTTACAAAGTTTGGGAGTTAAAACGTTAAGTAGATTTAATTTGTGATGGACACATTTGAACGGTAGTAACAATAGCTTGCAATCTATCAAGACTTGATTACCTTATAACCTATGAAGTTCTAGCGATGAAATGATAGATTAATCATAATGTCACTTTGGGATCACATTACCATGAAATAAATTCATCCAACATCCTTATGAGTGCAGGTACCACCAAATAGGTATTTGTCAGATTTGTCTTCCTCGAGTGAGGTAAATTCAGGAAGAGAAGAGGAAAGTGAGACGTGTAGTATGTCTAAAAGAGGGATATCAACTAGAGGTCAAAAGATTAGAAGAAAATTTTGTAAACGCATGGAATTTTTTTTGCTGAAGGGGGGTCATGTTCTTATGATGATGAGAGCATAGGCGATGTTGAGGTGCCCTTGAGGTACAAACATCTATGGAAACAATGGGTACCCAAGGAACTTCCTCCAATAAACACTGATTTTTTTGTCAATGAGAGGATATATCGCATAGCACCATCATCATTACATGGACATCATAAAGGTCATTACGACATAGTTATTGAATTGATGGAGTATGTTGGACCCTGTTACAATTACAAAGATTGGATGCAACTGGATCGATATACACGAAGTATGTGTAGGTATGCACTGTCAGCAAATTATATACAACTAAAAGATAAGGATCAAAATAAAGGAGTGGCTATGTACATTGACAGAAGGCCAAAAGCATCAGGGAATATTGCAGGGTTTATAAATAGTACACGACCTGGGTCAACAAATAAGCAACCCAATTGCATATTTAAGGCACACAAGGGAAACCGTGTATTCGTATGTGTGATAAAATCAATAATTGCAGGGGAAGAGTTGATAATCGATTACAATTTGAATCGCTTAGTTACAAAAATAGTTACTATGGGGGTAGTACGTACTATGTACCATTTTACTCAACCTCTAATTAATGACTCCAATATACCATTTTATTCTCTCTTTTTTTCGTAAGTCTATTGGTTTCATTTCGGTAATATTTTTAAATTATATTTAATTTTTGTCACAGGGGGACATTGATCGTAAGGAGAAGGCTCTGGCCCAGAGCACAGATTGCGATGTATCTTCAGGTACTTCTACCTGACAGGTTTACCTCATTGTAATTGTACAAATTAGATACGAGTAAAATTTTTTATTATTATATTTTTTTCATAAGTTTATTGGGTTAATTTCGATAATATTTTTAATATTCTTGTTGCAGTCGACTGATTGGGGAAAGGCATCAGCAATAGAGGAGAGCATCCATAGTGAGGTGCAGTCAATATTTTTTGATGATGACATTGCTTATTCAACAAACCCTCTTGATACGATAAAGAAGATCCAAAAAACATGCAATGAAGAAATGGTTAAGTTGATGTTCATAGTGCCTCAAATAGATGAGATAAGAGAGAGGGTTAAAATATTGACTGAGAGATTACAAAACTTGCAAGTAAGCTGTCATGAGGTCTTTAATTATAACATAAGTTCATTCATAGTTTTATATTTTGTACTCTTTTATGTCATGAACTAAAATATGTGTTGTTTTTACAGGGTTATTTTCCTCCTCATGATGCTCCTAGCCATGATTAGGGTACTGCAAGTATTGCTCGAAGAGTAAGGGTTGGTACAAGTGTCCATCCTAATCTTCTTACGTATACATCACATCATTTGACCCCATCATCTGTGCCTATATTGTTATCTAAAATGTCGGCAACACATACCATGCAAGCATCTGTTAATGCACCCTCTGGCAATGAACACATACCAAAACATGCGTTTGAACATGTACCTAGAGATGCAGAGGCCACTAGTCTTGGTGATGTTTTAGCAAAATTTCTTGGATCTTCCCGTATTACTAGTACGAGAACATTACTGGTCACACTTGTGGTGATTGAGAATTTTGTTCCCATAAAAATAGAGAAGGTCCCAGGTACTTTAAAATGTTTTAATTATTATTATATATAATCCAATTGAAATTTACTTATTGATTGCTCTTTTTAGACTATTGATCCCATGATTATTTTGCAGGAAATGATATTTTTTATAAACATCTAAGTGATATTACATTGGATCTCTTTGGGCCCACCATACGTACACAGTGGAATGCCCAAAATCAAGATTTAAAAGATGAGCTCATTAACCATTTAGTTGTGTTGTTTGGTGATAAAACATTCAACCGAACCAAGGTCCTTAAGAAAGCTAGCACCTATCTAAAGTATGCGAGGGACCAATATAGGTCACATTTAGAGAAGAACAAAAAGTACGAGCGTCCCCCCATGATTCCGGAGAGGGAGTGGAAGGACCTGGTGTCGAATGGAAAGGATAAGGCTGAAAAGGAAAAATGAAAGACACCACCGGGCCAAGGAAGGTATGTGATACTATCAACAATGTAATTATATACTAATTACTCTTTCTTTTTACATAATCTAACGTATTTCAAAATTTTCATAGGCTGTCCAACACATCGAAGGAAACAAAAGCAAGACTAGAAAAGCATGAGCAACACAAACTTGGCTCTGGTGGTTATATGAAATTAGCCACACGAATTGTAAGTATCAATAAATGAAATATTGCATCCAAATTATAATAAATTGAAAACAATTTTGGTTTTATCACACCATAGAAGCAAAATTCATGATCTTATGAAAAAATGTAGCACTCTGAATTCAACAGAGTTCCCACAAAAGAGGACCTAAATATTTCCTTCCAGCAAGGCTATGGAGCCGTGGCTGAACGCTTAAGAGTCTTGACTGGGCAAACAAAATCTTCCATTGCATTCGACACACAGGTAAATAAACTCAATAAAGTTTATTTAAAATTGAATACTTGTGCAATCTATTCAATGTTAATTTCCACCATAAAGTAATTGCATGCATATTTGTTTTAAACATTCAAGCATTGATAATACTGCACATGACATTGGAATGGAGCATGGTGAGGGTGGAGCACAACGTGTAGATGAAGGTCATGGTGTGCATCTCAGTACTTTAGAGCATGTAGAGCATGATCAATATGTTGAGCATGATCAGGCTAGAGAAGACCAGGAATATGATGTGGCCCCATTAGGTAAAGAGGACCAATCTAAAGTTCTTTTAAACATATTTAATTGCAATTGGTGTATTAATTAATGTAACCTTTCGTGTTTCAACTTTAGAGAATGTAGAGCGTGATCAACATGTTGAGCATGATCAGGCTAGAGAAGATCATGAACATGATGTGGCCCCATCAGGTAAAGAGTACCACCCTCATGTTCTCTTAAACATATTTAATTTCAATTGGTGTATTAATTAATGTAACCTTTCGTGTTTCAACTGCAGATCAGGATTTAGAGGGTGTTCAACATGTTGATCATGAGTCTATAAAAAAAGTTTAGGAACATGATGTGGACCCATCAGGTAAAGAGAACAACTCTAATGTTCTTTTAATTAATGAAACACTTGTAACAATAATAATAAAACATATCAGTTTAACATTTCCTTTTTATTACAGTAGACCCCCCCTTGTAGCGGCATCCACGTCATGAGCAAAAAACTAGGTGTACATTAAGATCACGAGTGGAGGGTAGAAAAACTAAAGGGGGGACATATATTGATTTAGAAAATGATACTCTACTTCAACTTTATGTAGCTTTAAAAAAGAAACAAAAAAAAGAGTGATTGTAATCATATCATGACAACCATATTTTTGATAATATGTAAAAACTAAAAGAATGAGTATTATATGTTAATGAATGAATGTGAATATGTTAATTAATGAATGTTATATGTTAATGAGTGAATGTTATATGTTATTAATGGATGAATTAATGAATGTTATATGTTATTAATGGATGAATGAATGATTAATGTTATATGATTGGGTATGGGGAATTGAAAGTGATGTGAGGGGGGGAGGGGCCAAATGAGCTTCCACTGTCATGTGGTTGGCCCTGTTAAGTAGAGAATATTAAACTATTCTTGAAACAAAGAGAATCTCAATAAGGTAATGCACTTTTCAATATAAGAAATGCATCATTTGAAGCATCAAACCAATATGCAAAGATGAAAGAAAGTACTAACTTTTCACTATGGTGGCAGAAAAATGATTCTTTATACCCTAAATCCATGCTCTACATCATAATTTAAAGTTGTTTCCATTCCAATGTTCTAATTTTAGTTTGTTTGTATGGCTTTGTATGAATACCATATTGTGTTGTGTGTGGATTTGGTTTCAAAGCTTTGTTTCTTCTATTTTTAGTGGTGACATAACTCTAAAATTTGACTTTTGTGCATAACAGGTTAGTGGAAAAATTGACAACTCTAAAGGGTTTAGAGGCTCGATTGAGATAGATACACAGATATTTGGATCTTGTTGTTGACGGGAGGCTTCGACTTAACCATGAAATTTTGTACCATCTGCAGGTATGCAAAAGTTTCTCTACTTACATTCATTCTTGATCATAAATGTTGGAAATGATATTAATGATTCAAACTTAAGATTCGTTGCATTGTTATAATGATCAAAATTTTATACTTTGCTATACATTCAAGCATTCTCTGGCCTACTACCCTTTTCTCTCTCCCCCCTCCTTTTAAGAATTTTCTTTGTCATAAAAGATTCACATTTCTGTCTCATTTACACAAATTTATTTGAAGCGCTAGGAGTGAATAAAGCTATGTAAAAGATGATGGATTATGTATAAACAACAACTTTCCATCTTATAGCTAATTAAATCCTCAATATTTGAATAGTTTAGAGCTCAAATAATGCTTTTATATGCATGTGTAGCAATAAGGGAGCCTATGTGAAGATTAAAATTTAAAACATCGCTTTGGTATTTTTCCTTAGGTAGTGAAATGATATTTTGAGTAATACAAACCTACACACACATTGATATTTTTCAGCATTGCATTGAAGAAATTTTTTTCTCTTATACCTACCCTCGGCTAGACATGGAGGTATATAATATTGGTTTCTAGGTTTATTCTGTAAGTAGTTAATTTCATAGAGGAAGACTAAAATCTTCTTAATGTCCCATGTTAGGTGTGAAAGCATATGAATCACTTGCTAAAGGAAATTTTGTATTCATCCAAAAACTGGTTTGTTCTTTTTTTATGTTTCTTGCATGTGTTTTTTTTAGGCTCTAGAGATGTAGCTCGGCTCTTTCCTTTGCACTTTTCATCTATTTTGATGATTACAATAGATTGTCCTCATAATTTTCATGTAGATCTATTTGTAACCTTATTTTCTACCAATCAATTTGCAAACCACTCACATATTAAGGACCATTTCACTAACTTGTAGTCATCCATTACTTCATATGTTGCAGGTTGTGTCTGTGTGCCAATAAATCCTGATGATTGTGAGAACTTTAATCCTACAAGTGTACCCAATCTTTCTCAAGTAAAAGTCTTACCTTTTTTTATAGTACTTTAAATGGTTAATTGAAGGTGCTTCTTTAGATCTGAGATAGTTGAACCCTAGATTAAAATATGGTATTAGATGGGAAGTATAATGATAAAACTGAGGTCCATCGAACAAAAATTACGAACATAATTTACTGGACTATGAATAGTGTTACAATTATAATTATTTCTCCTTTACCTACCTCTACATTAATGAAAAAGATAGATCCCTATAAATCTAACCATGAAAGTGTTGAAATCTACAGTATCTGCAGGACTCGAGAAACTATCAACATGTTATTTTTGAATGTTTTTATGCTCAGGAAATTTGGTACTTATTCTGCCATAAGCTGAAGGTCTAGAATAGCAATGGTAAAATTAATTGGCATGATATTCTATTTTGTAATTTCAAGCTCAAGTTTGATTGTAAGCTATTAAGTAGTCGAAGGAAAGTCCTGACGACCCCCAAAGTCACAACGATAAGTTATCATTGGTGAGAATCGTAGCGATACACTTAAGACTGAAGGAATAATTCTCAAGGAGACTCAGAACATTGGTATGACTACATGACACCATAGCAACATATGATCTATTGGATATCGGTGAGACTCAGAACATCGATGAGACTGTGTGACACCAAAGTGATATGTAATATTGACTATTGAAGAGACTCAAGGTGTCGGTCAAACTACATGACGTCTTAGTGGGTGTCTAATAAACATGGAAAATGATCGAATAAAATAATTTCCCGAGATTTGAATACAAAGGGACGCGACTTGATTGATCTCTCACCGATGGTACATTTCAACGAATTTTTATTTTTTTAAAATTGCATTGTTTCCTCAAAATTTTGACGAACCCAACTGAAAAATTACCGAAAAGGTCCAACGAAGTTGCTATAGCTATGAAAAAAGCTTCGTTGTAACTCCTTGTACATTTCATCACAATTTCGACGAAGTCCACTGACAAACCACAAAAAAGGTCCGCTAAAGTTGCTTAGTTGCGACGAAGGCTTCATCGTGACTCCTTGGCCATTTTGTCGCAAATTTGGACGAATTCCACTGATGAACCACATAAAAGGTCCAATGAAGTTTCTTGGCTGCGACGAAGGCTTTGTCATAAATACTTGCCCATTTCGTCGAAATGGTGAGGAACTTTAGGTGTTCTTTTGACACCTATTTTGTCGATATTCCGATCAACATCTGAGTCATTTTATGATGCAGACGACTGACGAATCTGCTCCATTAGTTCGACGTTTAATTCATCGTCAGACATGAGATGAAAAAATAGTGAAGAAAATGTTTTCGTCATTTCATCGCTTTTCTGACAAAGATTTGTCGAACCACTGACAAATGTTCGTCGGAAAATGGTGTCAAATTCAGTAGTGTGTAAAAGTGGTGGAAAAATGATTAAGGAAGTTTTTATTGGCTATTATTTCAGATGAGCAAATAGGCTTTGTTCTAGGCAGGTCAATTTTTGATTATGTTATAATTTCCCAAGAAGTATCCACTCAGTTCAGAAATCAAAGAAACCAACGATGTTATTGAAATTGGATATAAAAAAGGCCTATGATAGGGTAAACTGGAGATTTCTGTTCAAAGTGTTAGAAGCTTTTGGCTTTCAAAAAGAGTGGTTAGATTGGATTTTTAGGTGGATTTCTAGTTTGAGGTATTCAGTCTTGGTAAATGGGTCTCCGAAAGGTTTTTTTGTAGCATCAAGGGGGTTAAGGCAAGGTGATCCTCTTTCACCCTTTCTTTTCATTATTATGGCAGAGGCTCTGGGGTGGGCTCTAGAAAATGCTTGTCGTATTAGGTGGGTGGAAGGTGTATAGGTCACAAGTGGTCTCCCTTTAGTGACGCATCAACAGTTTGTAGATGACACAATGTTGTTTGGTTTAGCTTTTATTAGGGAAGCAAGAAGGGTTAAAGGTATCCTAGATCAATACTTCCAGACTTCGGGTCAAGAGGTAAGTGTGGAAAAGTCTAAAGTATTCTTTTTTAATACTTCCTGTGTGCAAGAAATGCAAATTTCAAGGATTTTGGGCTTTAAAAGAGGGCAATTTCCTTGCAAATATTTGGGTCTTCCACTGGAAAAAGGAAATATTGGAGGTGGATCATGAAACCCTATATTAGAAAAACTTAAGGACTGCCTCTCTTCATGGAAGAATAGGTGGCTATCATGGTCTGGTAGGTTAACCCTGCTAAAATATGTGATTTCTTCTCTCCCAATTTATATGATGTCTTGTTTGTCCCTCCTGATTGGCATCAACAAATCCATTAGTTGAATAATGAAAGATTTATTTTGGAAAGGTAATTCAGATTAGAAGAAATTTCCTTTAATAAAATGGCAAAAGGTTTGTGAAAAGAAGGAGAAGGATGGGGCTAGTTTAAAAAATATATTATTGCAGAATAAGACGTTGGGGGAAAAACTGGTTTGGACAATTCATTCTCAACCAAATCTCAAGTGGGTAAAAATTATTCATGCGAAATACTTGGAGGATGATGCAAACTATTTGCTCACAGTGAATCCCTTCCAACTGGTTCTAGAATCTGTAACTTCATAAGAAATGCAAGGGATCTTATTTCAGATTTTCTAACTTGGGAAATCAAAGATGGTGGAGAAGCTTTATTTTGGGAGGATTCATGGGAAGGGTTTCCAATTATGGCTGAGAATCCTAAGTTAGGTCGAATTAGGGAGAAAGAAGTCCTTGCATGGGGAACTAAGGTCAGTGATTATTTTGACACTTCTTCTTCAAGGGAGGTTGGGATCCATAAGTGGAAATCTTTTAGGAAGTTAGGTTTGTCAGATCAAGAGGTAGGCCTTATTGAGAATATTTTGTTGGAAAGGATTATTTGGAAGATGAATGGAAGGGATAGGTTGAGATGGAATGCCTCTCCTTCAGGGGATTATTCAGCCAAAATAGGGTATGATATTTTGGTTTCTCAGGGGCTAAAACTCCAAATTTTCTAATTCAATTATGCTGAAATAAGGCATGTTTACCCAAGGTGGGTATTTTTACTTGGGTGGCTACTTAGGGTAGAGTGTTGATAGGTGATAGGTTTGCTAAATTGGGTTTTTATGGCCCCTCGAGGTGTCACCTTTATCAAGTAGAGGAAGAAAATGTGGATCATTTATTATTTAATTTCTAGTTCTCTCAAGAGATGTGGCTTTGGCTATGTGTGAAACTTCGGTGGAAAACAACTCTACTAAATAAATTGCTTGATTGGCTAATATCTTGACCCTCTCAGTCTAAGTATTCTTTGTTTGGGGACTTATGGATATCAAGTTCTTCAATAGTTATTTGGGAAGTGTGGAAAGAGAGGAACAAGCACATTTTTCAGGGTAAAGAGATGTCTATCCCAAGGCTACAGTGTAAGATTGGGGCATGTTTAATAGAATTATTCAATGCAAGGCTTGGGGAGTTGAATGTTAAGAAAGGGGGATTTTCTAAATGGGATTCATGGATTATGAAACATTGGAGTGGTTTGAAGACTCTAGTTTTTAAGGTTGTGGATGGGGAAGCTTCATGGCAAGCATGAAGCAAGGTAGTCTAGTTTCCTCCAAAACCTAGTTGGGTAAAATCGAATTTCGATGGTGCAAGTAAAGGTAACTTGGGACCTTCAAGTGCAGGGTGTATTGTGAGAGATCATAAGGGTAGGGTTTTGGGTAAATTAGCAAAGTCCTTATTAGAAGGTACTAATAATGTTGTGTAGTTCCAAGCTCTATTACTAGGTTTGGATTTATGCCTTGAAATGGGGGTGAAGAGGTTAGTAGTTGAAGGGGATTCCTCTATAGTAATAAATGCATTGAGATCCAAGCAAATACAACATTGGAAATTGGGTGAATTGTTGGAGGTTGCAATGGATAGGGTGGATCAGCTGGAGCAAGTTATGTTTAATCACACTTTGAGGGAAGGAAATGTTGAAGCAGATGTTCTTTTAAATTTAGGTGTTTTAGGGCCAGATTTAAAAATGATTTATAGAGAATGATCATTCTTGTAGGTGGCAGGGAGGGCATCCCTCCTAGGTGATGAAGGAAGGTGGATTTGGAAGCCATGTGGATTGTGTGTCTTTGTTTATTTGGTTGTGGTGGCGGTGAGATTGGAAGGGTGGCAAGGTCATTTTGAAGGCTCTCGATAGATTATCAAGGACAAATATGGCATTTGTTTACATGATTGCCTTTGGAGTGAATTTAATAGATAAGGATTTCTTTGTTTGGAAAGGATGTCCCACATGCTACTAGGAGCATCATTTGTGGCTGATGGTGGTGGTATGTGGATAAAGTTTGTTTATTTATTGAGGGCCAAAGGTTTTTTTGGCATTTGGTTTTCATAGCCTGTGAGTGTGGGGTATGTGGGTGTTTGTTCTCCCAGAAGCCGAATGCTTTTTTTGTTGCAGGATTAATGGTGAAGAGCTCAAAGTTCGTGATTGAGGTCTCAGTC
Organism: Sequoia sempervirens; assembly: GCA_007258455.2. Lineage (NCBI taxonomy): Eukaryota > Viridiplantae > Streptophyta > Pinopsida > Cupressales > Cupressaceae > Sequoia > Sequoia sempervirens. Next base: position 3,301,850 of record VDFB02058242.1, read on the forward strand.
TCAGGCTTCTCTCAATTTGGTGCACATACGCCAATTTCTTTGAATTCATCAACATGACAAGAGACGTTCAGGGTAATTACGGACCAATGCTTGAAAATAATTTTTTTAAACAATGATCCGCTGGTGGTTGCAGCTGCGAAGATGATTCTAGGTATGAGTCACTTGGAAAATGGTGAGTATGGACGCAATAATTTGCACATCTCCTCATGTTTCCTAGCTTCCATTTTGGACTTGAGGACTCTAAAGGCTGATGCAGAGAATTTGTTGGAGAGAATGTTCTGATAGGACTTAGTCAAAGGCATGGATGATGCTTTGCATGTGGTAATTGAAGGTAGAGGCTGTGCAAGGCCTCGTGAAGTGGAATGAATTCATGAAGAAGACATGGTAAAGATTTCCCCTTTCTTTTGGACCTGCACGGGCTAGGTTTGATGTGCCACTGTATGCTAGCTGGGGTTGCAATTGAGTTTCTAAAGAAATTCTTTGGTCTAGTTGCGGTCAGGGATATAGGTTGGAAATTTGAGTTTGAAGATTTTGCAAAATTGAACAAGTTTATGTAATGTGGTTGTCTAGTTTTTTGGTGTTGGGGTAGGGTTTAGTTTTTCTTCTGTTGGTGGTGGTTGGTTATGGAATTGTCTCTTTAATGGCCTTTTGTCAGTTTTTTGTCTAAATTGTTATGTTCTCAGTGTGTATGGCCTTGTTGTAGGCGGTTACTGTTGTTTGGAAGGTGACAGTTTTTCTTGGTTTGGTGGCTCTTTTCCCATGATGTAGACATTTGTATTCAGCTTTAATTTATATTTATAAATAAAAAATGATCTTACGTATCAAAAAAATAAAAATGTCAAAATCGGCAATGCCAGCAAAGGCAAGAGGGTCTTTGTCATCCATATTCTTCCCACATACATCAGCGGAGTCTAGAGTGATGTCAGGAGGAGGACCCCAACCATCATTAGTATATTTTTTCTCTTTATCTTCATCCTTGCACTGGGGTGAGATTGCAAGCGCCTAATGGGGATAACTTTTACTAGTAGCTGGCCAACTAGAGCTAGAAGCAGGAAGGTCATTAGAGGGCCACCTGGAACCACCACTGCTACTCCCTAAAGCACCACCAAAAGACCACCCTTGGCTAGCCTACAACGAAGGTAATTTTGGACTTCTGGGCTTGTTCCATGTGATCTTTTGGTTTTTCTGGGTGCTACCCATATGACTCTCGGGGTGTACCTTTTTACCACCCATCTTTTTTTGTGAATATGTATCTTTATCTTTATTTAATATAGATAGTTGCCTATTTGTCAAAAAAGAAAATGTCAAAATCTTAAATTTATGGTAAACAATATTTTAAAAATTAGAAAGAATTATATTCTATCTTTGAAAAGATTCTAAACTAATTTATACTTTTATAATAAATATTATATATGTTTATAATATTTTTTATGGTTTGATAATGTATACACTTAAAAATGGTCCAAATAATCTTATTAATTAAATATGATTTATTTGATTAATTAACCTTTAATTCTTCTACTATTAAATAAACAAAAATATTTATTTATATAGTTCACTATTAATTCTTCTATCTTTATTATATTATTTCTTCTTAATTAAATAAACAAATTTAAATACTTTGTTTTATTTAATTACCATACTTCCTCCATATTTATTTAATAAACATGGAATTTTGTAGTTTGTTTTTATTGAATTAAATATCCTCTCTTTCCTAAATTGAATAAATCCAAAAATTCAATTAAAGGATATTCTACAGTTATTTCGTCTTATCACTCAAAAGTTGCACCTACCAAATTAGATATGATATGTCTAGTTTAATTTATCTCAACCTTCATAGGCAATTTGGGGACAAATTGGAGACAAATTTATAGGTGAACTTCTTCATCTTCTTCCATTGATTCTTCCTATCATCTGGTTGAATGTTTTTGTGGGGAGGAACAATCTCCATAATCTTCTTAGGCTTCTTCATCACCATTAAATCTTTCAAATCAAATCTAGACCTTTACTTGCTCCCCTTCATAAATATGTTGTCAGAAATCTATAAATATAGCCTCATTCTACAAGAAAAGGATCCAAACTTTGGGCAGTGTTACTCTGCAAAAATAACATTAGAAGCATTTGAGCATTGAGCAAATAGAAAATAGTTTTTAACAATCATGTATTTTCATTTAGTTGCATCTTAGTTTATAGTAGTTTTTTTAATCATTTCCATGTCATTTTCATCTACAGGATTACATCCTATCATTTTAGCAATCATCATATAAGATTAGATTCATGCATCTTACATCATCTCATTCTCTAGATTGGCATTTTAATAGTCACAATTCTTACAAAATCTAAAAGTCCCTATGATTTAATAAATCTTTGGAGATAGAGAGCAATATGATGCTTTCAAGAGTTTTCCTATGTTAATTAGATTAATTATTGTTGATTCTCTTGATATAATGTCTTATTAAGAAGTGTTAGTTATTTTACTCATTACTTATTCCACATTTACATTTTGGCACCCACCGTGGGGCCTCTAACCCCATATTTTACATCTTTTTTCTAAAAAGTGTCTGTGTAGGCTTCTAACATGTTTCTTTTAGCACAATCGAGATATTTTACGATGCATATGATAGGTACTTTAGCACATCAAACGATTGTTCTGGTGCATCCACTAGAAACTCGAGCACATTTGAAGACTGTTCCAATGCATTTGACTGAACTTAAAGTGCACTGGATTGTTCCCTAGGCTCAAATCTATTTTAGCACATATGATCAATTTTGTAGCACATATGATAAATTTTGTAGCACATATGATAAATTTTGTAGCGCATATGATCAATTTTGTAGCACATATGATCAATTTTGTAGCACATATGATAAATTTTGTAGCGCATATGATTGATTTTGTAGTGCATATTCATCAATTCTACAGTGCATATGACCTTTGTTTTAGCGCATCTATAATTTGTTTAAAATGTTGTCTGGATCCAATGCGATCACAGCCAGTGGTTTCATTGCTATTTTTGGATTAAAATTAACCAATTCTAGGGTAGTCATTTGGATTAAAATACACCAATCCTAGGGTAGTCATCATACATTGCTATCTCGGTTAAAATGAACATCATGAATTTTGTGAAGCAATATCTTCACATAGAATAGAAAATTGTCATTTGGGCTTTAAAAAAAACTGAACATAGCTTGTTGTGATTGTATGGTGATAAGCCTATGCTCTCCCCTTAACTAGGTGATCAAAATGCTAGACTCATCTTTTAATTTCATGCACTTTATGCTTTGTTAAATCTTATAGAAGGCCCACTGTAGTGGGAAAAAGTACTCACCCTACGAGAACGACCTAAGTGGGAACAACCAAAGCTAGGTTTTCCAACCCACTATAAAATAAAAGTGAATCTGGGGAAACCCAAATTTACCGGAAGTGTGCAAGATAACCATCCCCAAAATGTTTGTTCTAAATATTGGGAGGTATTATGAGGGAGTTTATCATTTTTCACTTCGAACAAATAACCTATCTACAAACCTTAGTGTAGAATCCAACTGTGTTAGTATCTAAACATTATAATACTCACGGTGCAAGGGGAGGGAATAATCTACCCCCAAAGAACTCACCATATAATTTCCAAGGACCATTTGCTCAAGGGATCAATAAATCTAACTTTGAGTACACACCTAGAAAAGAGAAAAACACGGGCTCCCTCTAGGGGGTGACATGGCTGTGTGAGTCAACACAATTTTAAGATGTGGGCTATGTTTATTATGATGACCTTTTGACCTTAAAAGTGAGTCTACTTGAAGTGTTTTGTTTGTCAAATACTAGTGGTAATAAAAGAGTATCATGTTTGATTCTTTAATATACACTTATTGTTTAGATTCTAGGACTTAAAAACAACTATTTTACAACTGCTCACTATGTTTTCAAAACATTAATTCAGATAAGATAATTCAAAAAAACACAAAGAGTTTGTAAAATCAACCTGTGAAATTTTATGTTGAGGGATTGGAAATCAACAACATTTGTCAAGAAATCCATTGCAAAAAGAGTCAAGAAACCAAAGAAGCAACTTAGAAACAATTTTTTTTTGGAAAGGAGACGCTTCTTATATCAAAGCAGGAAAATATTGCTTGAACATCGATCTTTCATCCATAGATATCATGACTTTGTTAGAGGATATATTGATGATTTTACTTTAGAGCCTTTATATTCACAAGCTTATTTCCAATGAAGAGCTCTTTCATAAAATCATAATCATAGTCAACCCATTCATCATTCTTTCATCCCACAACTAGCAATACAATATTTCAACAACCCAAATCAATTGTTACAATAGAGAAAAAAAACTTGGAAACATTAGGCTTTTTTAGCATAAGGCCATCATTTTTCAACCTTTCTTTTATGTGTGAAAGGTCACTTTTTGAAGGTATCATCCATTTAGATCATCAAATTCAAATATTTACCAACAAGATACCCTGTCGAAAAATCCATGATTCAAAAAATTACACCCCAAAAATTAATACTTTTACTGAGAAAAACCAGAAAAAATGGACAACACTATGAATAGTCCCAGAATAGCACATACACAGTCTGTTTTAGTGCATATACCCAATATTTTAGCGTATCTACAGTCCAAATAGCACTTTTAACCATTGTTTCGGTGCATTTAACTAATCTTACGATGCATCTGTAGTTTGTCACGAAAATTTACCAGTGTCAGAATTACTAGTATCTTAGTGCATCCATAGTCTATTTTAACACATATACCATGTCTAATAGTGCATTCACCATATCTTTTAGCGCATACACAATATGTTTTAGTGCATCTTCCCTCTATAATAGCGCATCCACTAAAAAATAAAGCAAAGAGCTATTTGAAATCCCTATCATACTTTTGACATCAAAACTCGGATCTTTGTCAGAACAAAAATATTTTCTCAGTCCAAAAAATGTCTTAAACTTAGAAAAATAGGATTTTTCAAGTCAAGCTTTGTCAAATTAAACCAAGATCTTATAACCATAATGTGTCTAAATCATCAAACACAAAATTTTGGATTATTACATTAAGTTTCTTTATCAAGATTTTTTCATCCTACTATCATGAAATGAAACACAATAATCAAATTTTTAACTTATTATCATCAATAGAATTTATCATTCTATTCGACTTAAGTTAATATCCTTGACACTCATCCAAAAAGATCAAAGTTTAGTGAGAATAAGAAACTCTTGTATGCAAATTTTGACAAGGTTACAAAGACAAAAACTTAGGGAAAAAGAGATTGAAACACCAAACACCATGGTTGAAAAAACCCCTTTCATAGATTCCACCAAAATGACACAAATGAAATAACCCAAGAGGACATTCAAACAGCACAACAAGATCCCAATTTCCATAAATTTATGGAAAAATTCTTAGAACAAGATATGGAAAAATACATTTTGATGCTAGCTAAACTAGGTGCAAAAATCCCAAAATATTTTGATATCAATTGATTAAAAGAAGCACTTGTGAGAACTGAAACTGAACCAAAAACACAAATCAAGTGGTAGCGCTAACCAATCAAATGAAAAAGTTGCAACAACAACTTCAAGATATGCAAAAAGGAACCATGAAAAAGTACTCATTACAAGACATTTGTCCTTATCCTTTTGATCCAAGTGTGAACATGATACCATTTCCTAGACATTGTGAATTACCAAAATATGATAAGTACAACATTAAGACATATCCAATTGACCATGTGAGGGAATTCAAAACCATGAGTTTAGAATTTGCACTAGAGGAAACTTATCTAATGAGGTTATTTCCAAGGAGCTTAGGAGGTCAATGTATGGAATGGTTCTCTAAACTACAACCAGGGATTCAAAATTTTGAAGAACTAGTCAACAGGTTTATCTCACAATTTTCCTTTAATATTCAACATGGGGTAACAATAAAATACCTTTACAACATGAAAAAAAGAAGGGTGAAACATTCCTCTCATTTCTACAAAAATGGTGAAGTTTGTTTGCTAGATATCCTTGTTCTATACGTGAAGAAGAAAAGATGGAACTATTCATTGACAACTTAACTAATGACATGAGCTATAGGCTTGAACTACAATGTCCACCTACATTTGAGACAGTGATTGAAAATGAGATTAAGATCAAAGAAGCCTTGGTCAAAAGAGGGGAGATAAAACATTACAGTGAAGGATCAAACAATACAATTTCCTCAGATCACTATGGAAACAATGATAAACCTAAGTTTTGGCAAAATAATAGAAATGCTGGAAACAATGATGCTACAAATGACACACAAAATGCGAAACCATTAGTTAATTTAACAACTACTGTAAAGACCAATCAAACTAATGACCAAAACATCAATCAAAGTGACAATCAAAACAACAATTTGAACAATGGAGAATCTAAACCACAATCATATCAAAGACCATCAAATCGACAAAGATTCACACCATTGGGACAAACACTAGAATCAACAATGAGAGAAATTATTGCAAATGGACTTATCACCTTACCTGAAGCAAGAAATTGGGAACCAAAAGTAAAACTATCTTGGTGGAGTGATGCCAACTATTGTAACTTTCATAAAAATAAAGGACATAAAACAAATGATTGTATTTAGTTGAAACATTTAGTACAAGATTTGATTGACAAAAATAAAGTATTTGTAGAAGGACATCAAATGAACAATGATCACAATGCATTTACAAATCCTTTACCAAATTATGAAAAGGGAGAATTTTCTTCTACAAATAGTAAAGGTAAAAATGTAATTTACATTTATGACAACACTATTCATTGTATTTCTAAGGTTGAGAAAAATAGCGTCATTGGTAATCAAACTGATAAAATTAGAATTAATGACATCATATCACTAAACATGATCCCAAACATAGACACATCCAACAGTCAGATCAATGCCATAAAAATTAGGGAAAAACAAGACTACCAATCGGTCAACATGACAACAAGGGGGAAATCCAAGGTAATATTGAAAGGAGTTGCATCTAAAACCACTACTCCCCCTTCAAATCAATACAACATAGTTGATCAACTATAGAAGATACCAACACAAATATCAATATTAGAACTCCTTAAAATATCACCATCCCATAAGGAGGTTTTGGAACAAGCTCTTGTGGCCACCACAGTACCTAACAATCTGGATGTCTATCAGTTTCAAGCTATGGTGGGACATTTAACCATGCCTCATTGTCTATCATTTTTTGAACAAGATGATGTATCACTTAATCATCTACACAATGAAACCCTTCATATAGAATTCTTAATCCATAAACACCATGTTAAACGTGTCCTAATAGATGGTGGAGTTGGTTTAAACATTTGCACTTTAAAACTGATTTGTGCACTAGGTTATTCTGATAATGCTATTGATGCCAGAAGGAAAATCACAAGAAAATCCTATGTTGAAGAAGAGAGACCCTCTAAAGGGTTGATCGTGTTTCCTATTCAAGTAGGACCAATTGTGAAGAATATAGTTTTCCAAGTGCTAGAAAAGGAGCTGACATATAATATACTCTTGGGACATCCTTAGATTCACAAAATGCAAGTAGTCCCCTCAACTTATCATCAATGTTTAAATTTTCCTTAATGGACAAGAAGTCACTATTTCAATTGATTACAACAATCCCCAATATTGTAACATGCTTAAAATGGCACAAGACACTTTTGCGCCCCATAATACGGAGGCAAGCACTTCTAGTTCATCTAATAGTGAAAAGAAATTAAACATTGTATCCAAGTGGGTTGAGAAAAAGTACCAATCAAAAGATACAAGTTTTGTTGATTCCACTCTATCAAACAATGAGGGTCAACTGAATTCTCTATCACAACAATTTCAAGAAAAGATCCAGTTAACAGACAAAGGCATGGGAGAATATTCTATTGCGAAATCTCTATATCTTTCATAGCTACTACCATCTCCAAGGTCATATGGACAACCATCAACAATAACACTACAATCATCACAACCTACCACCGTTTTGGATGATAGATTTGCAAAGGTAGGTACTTTAGAAGATGAATCTAAAGATAAGGCCATCCTCAATTGGCTCTATAAAGATGAGGAAGCATCTACATCAGTAAATACTAGCATAAAGATAGATCAATATGGCAAGGGAAAAATAATATTGGAGAAAATAGGGTATGAAGGACAAGGAGCTATTGGTAAAAGAAAAGAAGGCATTGTATAACCCATCCAACCTCTCATAGTTCAGCCAAAGGACAAAACAAGACTGGGTTATACAGGGGAAACAAAAGAGGAAACCACTCATGAAGTTGTTGAAAGGATCCTTCAAATGCGGGATAGCTCTGAAATAGATTATAATGAGTATGAATGGGATTCTTTATCAGAAATATCATACAAGGACATACAAGTTGATATTATAAAAGAGTATGCACCTACACGTGAGGAGGGAAAAAGTTCAGGGACTAGACCCCTTGTATTTGGATCACAAAATATTGATGACTCAAGTGAGGATGAACATGTATCGAGTGAGATAGATGACTTGGAGGAGAGTAATATTAGAGACCTTGACATCACCATTGAAAATTTTGACAACATTGTTATAGGAACCCTCACTGTCGTTGACCCTAGCCAATCTGATGACTTTTACCTTTAATACATCTTGAACTTAACAACTGGGAACCAACTGAACCTATTGATATACCTATCTTTCTGAATGATGATGCTAACATTAATTTCCTTTGTAGTGACACACTAACACAAGTTCTACTCATAAATCTTGTAACGATACTTCAAATAAGGAGGATGTCAAATCTTCCATTTGCAAAATTCAAAATAGGAATAATGGATCTAATGGTGAATACCATTTCATGGAAGCATTAGATCTCAAAAAATTAAAAATAAAGAAAACATCTGATAGTGAAAACCTCTCTGAGGCACTGAAAGATGGGAGATTTGACACCCTTCCATAGCACTATCATGAAATATTATCATTGTTGGTGGACCCTACACAGTCTATCAATATTGGCACAACAGAAAAAGAAAAGACTCCACATTTGGCAACATCTATGAATGAACAAGAAAATAAAAAATTCACCAAATTCTTTGAAGAATGACACATTAACTTTGCTTGTTCTTACTCCAATATGCTAGGTTTAGATCTAGATCTTCTAATGCATCGTTTATCTCTACCATCTGGGATAAAACTTGTAAAAAAAAACTAAGGAAAATGAATCTGCATATCACTTTGATGGTAAAGGATGAGCTGACAAAGTTGTTAGATGTAGGATTCATTAGGTCTATCGATTATGCTAAGTGGATTTCTAATATTGTACATGTCTCTAAACTAGATAACAGTATCAAAATATGTACTGATTTCAAAGATTTGAACAAGGCATGCCCAAAGGATGATTTTCCTTTACCAAACATTGATGTTATTGTAGAATTAACAGTTAGGCATGCCATGTTATCATTAATGGGCATTTTTCAAGCTACAACCAAATCAAGATAGCATCAGAAGATCAGGAGAAGACCGCATTCACATGTCCATGGGGCACATTCTATTGGAACGTCATGCCCTTTGGGTTGAAAAATGTAAGGGCCACATATCAGCAAGCAATGAACACTATCTTCCATGACATGATGCATACCTTTTAGAAGATTACATGGATGATAAACTAGCAAAGTCATATACTAGAGAAGGGCATCTAGAGATCCTACATAGAATCTTTACCAAGCTGAAGAAGTTCAATGTCAAATTAAATCCTACTAAATGTGTGTTTGGGGTTACATTGGAAAAGCTCCTAGGATACATAGTTTCAGAAAAGGGTATTGAAGTGGATCCTACTAAGGTCAAGGCTATAATGGAAATGCCACCACCAAAGAATATCAATTGATTACAATCTCTATAGGGTGGGATACAATCAATCAAGAGATTTATCTCCCAATTAGTAGACAAAATTCATCCATTTAATCACTTGCTACATAAGAATGTCTTGTTCAAATGGGATCAAGGGCGTGGAATTTTTTTCAATCAAATAAAACAATATCTAATGGAAACATCCATACTCATGCCACCTATAGAAGATAGACCTTCATTACTATACATTGCAACAACAGATATTTCTTTGGGGGCTTTATTAGCACAAGAAGATTGTACAGGAAAAGAACAGGTTGTCTATTATATCAGTAGGACTCTGAATGGTTATGAGATAAATTACACCTTGATCGAGAAAGATTGTTTGGCGGTGGTATTTTCTACCCAGTAGTTATGACATTACATGTTAACCAACACAGTTAAACTCATAGCAAAGATTGATCCATTAAAGTATTTAATCTGTAAAGTTTTCCTAACAAGAAGACTAGCAAAGTGGGTCATGATCTTAAGTGAATTTGACATCCGATATGTGGACTGAAGATCCATCAAGGGTAAGGTAATAGCTGACTAGTTAGCCAAAGCTCGGCTACTAGATTATCATCCAATGAGTATTGAATTCCTTGATGTAGACATTCTGACTATGGCCACACAACAATGGTTACTTTACTTTGATGGATCATTTACACAATATGGGTTAGGTGTGGGGATTTTGTTTGTTACACCTCAAGGATATACCATCCAAAAATCATATAGACTCATGTTTCCATGCACAAATAATGTAGCATAATATGAGGCATTAATCATTGGCATCAAAGTGGTAGTTGAATGGAAGATCATAGAGCTACAAGTATATGGAGATTCACAACTAGTCATTTATCAAGTAAATGATGAATATCAAACCAAAGATGAGAAGTTTTTGTCATATAAGAACATGGTGGATGATCTCAAAAATTAATTTCTGGAGATCAAATTTGAACAGATTCCAAGGGAAAAAAACAAGGCTGCTAATGCAATGGTGACAATTGCTTCTCTATTGCAGATTCCAAAAAACTAAGGTCATTATGAGTTTATGGTAGAACAAGTGTCTAATCCTGCATATGAAAATCCCAAATCTCAAACCATATGCCATTTAGTTGACATTGAATCCTCAATTTATGGAAATACCTACGCTTACCTGAAAGACAATATCCTTCCTCCCAATCTTTCCAGAAACTAGAAACATGACTTCATTCACCAAACCACATGACATGCCTTAATTTATGACATACTTTATCACTAAGGTCTAGATGGTACTCTTCTCCAATGTCTAGAACATAATGAATCTAAGACGGTCCTACATGAGGTTCATCAAGGTATTTGTGGAACTCATTCAAGTGGACTAACCCTAGAAAATAAACTCCTCTGTTTGGGGTATTACTAGCTGAATATGGAGGATTCTTATGAGTTTTTTAAGAAATGCTAGAAATTTCAGATCCATGGTAACTTAATCCATACACCAACATAAGAATTGCAACCATTTACTTCAACATGGCTTCAACATGGCCCTTTTGTCAGTGGGGACTGGACCTGGTAGGAAAAATTAATCTATCTTCATCCAATGGACACAAATTCATAATCATAGTAATGAGAACTTTACAAAGTGGATAGAAGTGGTTCCCTTAACAACAATCACTGGAAAGCAGATTTCTTCTTTCATTTTCAATTACCTCATCTATCGATATGGCATACCTCAGTCCATTGTAATAGACAATGGTAGACCTTTTAAGAACCAGGATGTCCAAGAATTGTGTGAAAGGTTTCATATCCAACATCATTTTTCAACACCATATAATCCTCAAGGAAATGGCCATATAGAGGCCTTCAACAAAACAATTTTGAAAATTCTAAAGAAAGTGGTCAATGATGTTGGACGTGATTGGCACAATCAATTAAACTTTTCTTTGTGGGCATACCGAACTAGCATCAAAACAACTATAGGAGCTACACCATATGCCTTGGTATATGGATCAGAGGCCATCCTACCTATTAAGGTGGAAATACCATCACTCCATGTATCACTAAGGGGTATTATTATAGATGAGGATTATAGAGTGTCAAAACTTCAAGAACTGGAATTGTTAGATGAACATCGTCAATAAGCGATAAACCATTTGAAGGCATACCAAAAGAGAATGTCCAAAACCTACAATCACAGGGTAAAACCTAGAATCTTTTAGGTTGGTGACTTCATCCTAAAGGAAAAAACTAGAAATCAATAGGATAGGAAAAAGAAAGGAAATTTTGAACCTAACTAGCTAGGTCCCTATGTTGTCACATCAATCTATGGATCCAGGACCTATCAACTATCTACACCTAAAGGGGATCTGTTCGATGAACCTATCAACAACATCCATCTCAAAAAATTCTACACCTAAATCACCTAGTGCACGGTTCAAGTCCTAGAAAAATGGATGCCTTGATGAAAACCTGGCAAACAGGTGTCTCGGTAACAAAAAAATTCAAAAAAAAATCAGAAAATACAAAAATACAAAAATAAATAAATTAGAAAATAGAAAACTACAAAAAAAAATCATAAATTCTCAAAAAGTGCAATAAAAACATGTAGTGAAAACCTGGAAATAGGTGCTACTTGTGATTAAACCAGAAATTCCATCTATTAGAGGCATGTCATGGTCATTTACTTTCACCATCATTTCCGTCCAATATCATATCATTGCAACATGGTCATGTCTCACCCTAGCTTGGAGGAAAAATCCTGAACTCACTAGGAAAATAAACTTTGAGCTTAATCAAATAGACAAACATTAGTACAATAAACGCGTCAAACAAAACCAAAACACAATGACAAGACAACATTTGGAAATCAATCATACATGATCAAAACACTCATCAGAAAGCATAAAACTAGGTTTTTCAAATAATAAATGGATGATCTAATCTAAATAATGATTGAAATACTTTAAGTAGAGGTTGAGTTGTTGTACTTTGATCTTTGTTATCATTTCTTTTGAGCAACTTGATGATGTATTAAACTAGAGAAGCTAGGAAGAAGAATGATATTTTCTTTTTCTGTTGTTTGTGAATTAATTATTTATTGTGTGAATTGTCACGAGATGTGCTCTACAAAGTATCATTGATGAAATTTTGAATTCACACACTATAATGATTAGTTCTTGTATGTTTACACAAGAAATTATTAGGTCATCTCGGTTTAATTATACCTAGATGCTTATAGTGTTCACTTACAATATCAAAAATCATGAAAGTAACACTCAGGTCATCATGGTCTAAATTATACCATCAATGCTTGTACTCATTTCAACATTTTAAAAGCTCCATGATGACAAAAAGAAAAATAAATGGACTGTTAAGGTGTGAATGTTTGCATGTAGATTTGCATGATAAAATTAGATTGCATTCATGCTAATCTTACATTTGTAGAGTATTTGTTACAAAATCTGGTAAAGGATTCAAAAACGATGTTATATTTTCTCATAAATAGATTGAGTATACTTGACATTAACAAAAACATCATCATTATCATGTAGCTGCATAATCATTTCCATTGCATACATTAGAAAACATTATTATATCATTTCATCTTTCAAACATTTGATCATATAATTTGCATTAATCATATCATTTCTTCATTTGTGAAACATATCATAAAATTGTATGAGAAAAACTATCAAAAACAAATCTCTATATTAGTTGCATTTTCATTCATCCATTCATCATATCATAAAACATACATTACAGTACCATTATATTCATCATTCATTCATCCATTTCTTACATCTGCATTTAAAATACCCAAAAAAATAAAAATAAAAGTGCATTATATCTCATTTACATCATTTTCATATATCATTGAAACATCACATCCATAATTATGCATATGGTTACATTATCATGAAATTTAGATATACACATCATCATACATCTATCGATCCATGTAAATAACATACATCATGCATCCATACATCATCGTTATTCACATATCACATTTTAACATCATAGATAGAACATCATAAATCATAGCATATCATCATGATCATTAAATGCATCCATAACAATATCATATAGATCATCACATGACATATAGAATAGAGGAATTAAATGCATCCATCATAGACCATATAGAACACATAAATCGATAAATCCACCGCATATCATATAGATCTCAAAATCATAATGTCAAGTATACAATGATGTTTGAAATGTAAGGAGATGTAACACCAAAAATGGTTGAAAATAAAAAAAATCAGAGTATACATTGTGTGTGTGTTAAATGTGTAAAGTTAGTATCAACACAAACCTTAATGAAACAATTTATATTCAAAGATTCAAAGCAAAGTAAACTATTCCAAGTTGCAATAAAGATAAATCTTCCAAGAACGTCTCATTGTATTCTATTCTTAAATGATTCTTTTTAACCTTTTTGGCCCTCAAATTTCTATGTGCACAAAGGTTATTAGAATGAAACTTAAGAAACGAGATTAGTGTATACACTTAAAAATGGTCGTATCACATTGTCTGGTAATTAATTAAATATTTTTAATAGATTTAATTAAAATCTTTTGATTCTATCTACATATAAATAAATTTAAATAATTTATTTATATTGTTCATGATTTCATTTCGATTAAATATTTAATCACCTTTTCATTCTTAATTAATTAAATAAATGTTACAATTTATTTATATTAATTATCATATAATCTTAGTTTGAATATTTTATTCAAATAAAGATTAAAATATTAAATTCTTCTAAATATCATTTATAATTAAATATTCCAAAATATTTGATTATTTCCTCTAATCCAATATTCATTTTTAAATCATTTCAAAATTCCTCCAATTCAATAATCTATTCATAATTAAATATTTCCAAAAATATTTAATTAAATTCTTCTAAATATTAAATTCTTCTAAATATTTCAAAAATCTTCTAAAGTCACATCATGATTAAATATTACCAAAATATTTAATTAATTCTTCTATAGTTTTCAAAAATCAAAAATCAAATATCAAAAAGCAATAAATTAAATTAAATAAATTTTATTTATTTAATTTGGGATTTATCTTCAACTCCCGGGAAACAAACTGCCAAAACAGAAAATTAAATTTCTCTGTTCCTGTGCAGGCTTGTTCCCGTGGGTTGAAGACAAGCTTCCATTCTTCTCTCCAACCTCTCAACCTCCCCCATTTTCTTCTCCAACCTCTCAATCTCTCACCATTCAAACCTACCAGACAATTCATAGCCATAGATTCTTGCCAGCAAGGATGAAGCCTGCAAAAATCTATAAATACAGCTGCCGGGAGCTCCAAATCATATAGAATTTAGAAGCAAGTAAACTATAGGCAAATAGTATTAGCATTCATAGCAATAGCATTATCACAGCAATAGCATAGCAATCATAGCAACAGAATCATGATTCATCTCATCTACACCCCCTGTACATAATCTACAGCCCCTGTGCATAATTACAGCCCCTGTCCATCTTCACCAGCATATAGAATAGTTTTTCTTTGCATACTCGTTCTGCAGTAGTCATTTGGAGAAGCTCACACAATCTGAGAGCCAGAAAGCTTCAAACCAATCTCTGGAGATAGAGAAAGACGGAACGTTCTTGAAGAATTTTTATTTTATAGCCAAGTTTATTTCAAATTTCTTCAATTTAAAGTTCTGTTAATAGTGTTTTGTTTTAATTAGATTAACAATAGAATACACAACACATTTTTGGCGCCCACCGTGGGGCTCTTGCCCCTTTTTAATGTTTTGTTTGTAGTTTTTTTTGGACAGGTTACAGGAAAAACAGCGGAATAGCGCAGACGACACGTTTTCGGAAGAATACCTCCAGTTTAGCGCCCCTGACAAATCTTTCAGCGCCCGTGAAGACTGTTTCAGCGCCCGTGACAAATCTTTCAGCGCCCGTGACAAATCTTTCAGCGCCCGTGAAAACTGTTTCAGCGCCCGTGAAGACTGTTTTAGCGCCCGTGAAGACTGTTTCAGCGCCCGTGAAGACTGTTTCAGCGCCCATAAATTGTATTGTAGCGCCCGTAATGATTCTTTCAGCGCCCATAATATTTCTTGCAGCGCAAATTTTTTAAAACACTGTAATCTGTAATCTGTACTCGTAGTTTAGTTTTAACTGATTCCGACGCAGCCGCGGACAGTTAATAATCTAAGGATAAAATTAACCAATCCTAGGGTCATCTTAAGGATAAAATTAACCAATCCTAGGGTAGTCATCTAAAGGATAAAACGAAGCAATCCTAGGGTAGCCATTTAAAGAAAAACGAACCAATCCTAGGATAGACACATCATTTTTCAATTTTAGCTTAAAATGAATTTTCTGTTTATGTGAAGCAAAATCTTCACTTAGTTTAGAAAATTTCAATTTGGTGCTTAAAATTGAATCTAGTGTTTGCTTTGTTCTCAAGTGATAGGCCTATGCTCTCCCCTTAACTGGGTGATCAAAATGCCAAACTCACTTATTTCTTTTTATGCATCTTTAAGTTTTATTACAACCTTGTAGAGAGCCTGCTCTTGTGGGAAAAAGTACTCACCCAAGAGGAACGACTCAAGTGGGTTCAAGCCAAAGCCAGGCTATTCCACCCCACTATAAAATTTAAAGCAAAATTGGGGAAACCCTCTTTTGACGGTAGTGTGCATGATAACCATCCCCAAAGCCTTTGTTCTAAAGGTAGGGAGGTCTCTCGAGGGAGTTTATCATTTGCCGCACCGAACGGAAATCCTTACTACGAACCTAGTGTAGTAGCTAACCGAGTCAGTATCCAAACATCATCTCAATCACAGTGCAGGGGAGGGAAGAATCTACCCCCAAGATACTCACCATATAACTGCCAAGGATTGTTTGCTCAGGGGATTCGGTATCCACTTCCGTCACTCTGAGTACGCACCTGGAAAAGACAAAAACACGGGCGCCCTTTCGGGGGTGACACGGCTGTGTGAGTCGACGCAGTTTTAAGATGTGGGCTGTTGATTGCTATGATGACCTACTTGAGAACTAAGAGTGAGTCTGTTTGAAGTGCTTGTCATGTGTAAAACTTGTTAAAACAATTTTTGAAAAACATTTTGGTTACACACTTAATGTTTAGCATAGGACTTAAAAACAACTGTTTTCAATTTGTTTGATGTGTTTTCACTACATTAATTTAGATAAAGATCATCCAAAGCACTCATTATCATATTGATCAATCTCATGTTACGAGATTGGAAATCTACAAAGTTTGTAAAAAAATCCGTTTCCAAAAGGATTAAGAAGCCAAAGAAACCTCTCAACCACAAGAAATTATTGAAGAAACAAAAATTCTTATATCAAAGTCGAAAAGTTTTACTTAAATATAGAACTTTTCTTCATAGGTATCATGATTGTGTTAGAGGTCTTTCAGATGATTATGCCATAGAGCCCTTGTATTCACAAGCTTATTTTCAAAGAAGAGCCCTTTCTCAAAGGCATAACCATAGTCAACGCATCCGTTTTAGTTATATTCCCCAACCAGCAATCGAATACTCTACTCGTCCAAATCAAATCTTACAATAGAGAACTTAGAAAACATTAGGCATCTATCATTAAATCCATCTTTTTACAAAGCCATGATTAAAACTTCATAAAGTGCAACAACCATCCTTTTCTAGATCTTTTGCTTATATTCCCACCAACAGGATTTTCATCCTTTCACTTAGGGAACAACACAAGCTACAAGATTAGAAAATTTTGTATAAGTCATAGAATTTTCATTCTATCTTGACCTTCATACATACCACATCAATTGCACTATTTAACTCTTTTGATCAAAAGCGAGTAAAATTTTGATACAAATCTATGCCTGTCTTCACAAGATCTCAAAAACAAATGGAAAAAGACGAGGGAGAAACTACAACTAGTAAAATGGGTGATCGAAATGAAAAAGAAGAGGAAACATTTAATCTTGATGAGATAACGGAAGAAAAGCTTCAAGAAGCAGAACAAGATCCTCAATTCCATACTCTTATGGAGAGAATCCTAGAACGTAACAAAGAAAAATATTTTCTTACATTAGCTAATCAAGGAGCTAAGTTGCCTCACACCTTTGACATAGAGGGGATTAAACAAAATCCTGAAAATCCTCCTAATGACTTTAGTGCTCTTAACCAACAGATAAAAGAATTACAAGGGCAAATAAAGGAAATGCAAGGAGGTACAACAAAGAAATATGTTTTGGAAGACATATCTCCTTATCCATTTGATAGGAGTCTTCAAATGATTCCATTTCCAAAACATTGCGAAATTCCTAAGTATGATAGGTATAATGGAAAAACTGATCCCATAGACCATGTTAGGGATTTCTGAAACATGATTCTTGAATTCGCCTATGATGATACTTACTTGATGCGATTATTTCCACGAAGTCTAGGCGTACAATCCATGGAGTGGCTTTCAAAAATTACTCCACCTATTAAAACTTTTGAGGAGTTGATAAATCAATTTATCTCACAATACTCCTACAATATTCAACATCAAATAACAATGCTTGATCTTTGTAAAGTGAAACAAAAAGTAGGAGAACCCTTTACTACATTTTTACAAAGATGGAGAAGGTTATTTGCACGATATTCTCGTCCTATTCCTGAAAAGGAAAAGATGGATATTTTTATCAATAGCCTTGATCCAGAATTAAGCTATAGGCTTAACCTTCATTGTCCTCATAACTTTGAAAAACTGATTGAAAATGCAATCACTATTGAAGGGGCCTTGGTTAAAAGGGGAGTGATAAAACTTGATAATCCAAGTACATCAAATCAAAACAACGATAAAACAAGGTTTTGGAATAGAAACAAAAATGTTGTTAATGATGGCATAGTGGATGCCAATAATTTACGAACAAGGCCATCCGTTTTCAATCTATCAAGTGTTCCAAGAAACAATTCACAAGGAAATACAATACAACAAGGAAACAACAATCAACAAGGACAAATTTCCAAGCAAGAGAACATAACCAATCAAAATACCAATCAAAATCATGGTAATTTCAATAATAATCTTGGCAATGCCCAAATATCAAATCCGTCTAGACCTTCATTTTTTTCAAATCGACGGACTTTTACTGCTTTGGGTCAATCTCTTGAATCTGCTCTCAAGGAACTTCTTGATAATAAGGTTATCACTTTACCACCACAAAGAGATTATGAGCCACAAGTTAAACCACCATCATGGAATGACTCGTATTATTGCAATTATCATCGATGTAAAGGCCATAGGACAAACAATTGTCAAGCTTTGAAAAATCTAGTACAAGATTTAATTGACAATGGTACTATTACAATTGAGGGACATCATACCAATGATGATCATCAAGCATTCAAAGATCCTTTGCCAAACTACCAAAAGGGGGAAACATCGGATACCAAAGCCAAAAGCATACATAATGTTGAAGACAATATAATCCGCCATATTTACACAGATGATAATCGGATTAATGTTATCAAAATTAAAGGAAAACAAGAATATCAACAGGTTAATGTAACAACAAGAGGTCAAGCAAAGGTTGTTTTAAAAGGAAGTTCGTCTAAAACAACTATTTCTTCTCCAACTCAGTATAATCTGGTTGATCAATTGAGAAAAACATCAGCTCAAATTTCTATTCTTGAACTTCTTAAAATATCCCCCATACACAAAAATATTTTAGAAGAAGCGCTTGTGAACACAACTGTTGATACTGATCTAGATGCAAATAGATTTCAAGCCATGGTAGGACATTTGTCTTCCCCCACTTGTCTTTCATTTTCCGATAAAGATGATGCTTCTATGACACATCCACATAATTCCTCGTTATATCTTGAAGTCATGATCCATAAACATCGAATTAGACGTGTCTTAATAGATGGAGGAGCCGGTTTGAATATTTGTACCTTAAAATTGATAAATTCCTTAGGAATTTCAGAAAATGAAATTGATTCACGAAGGAAGATAACTATTAAGGCATATGATGATGAAGAAAGAGCTTCTAAGGGATTAATATTGCTACCTATCAGAGTGGGACCTGTTGTGAAGAATACTTTTTGTCAGGTTCTAGATCGAGATTTGTCTTATAACATACTTTTGGGTCGTCCGTGGATTCATGATATGCAGGCCGTACCATCAACATATCACCAATGTATCAAGTTTCCATATGATGGACAAGAAATAACCATACAAGCTGATTACAATAGTACCCAAACTTGTTCCAATCTTAGGGTGAGTCAAGATGTCTTTGTGCCACATAATAGAGAAGCTCTTGTTGTTTCTTCTTCTAATTTACAAGTCCAATTGCAAGAATTGACAAACAATCTTGATACTAAGCTGAAGTTTAAAGACAAAGGGGTAGGTGAATATTCACTATCTCTTTCTACTTTACCTCCTTCTCCAAGATCACATGGATTACCAACTTTATCAAATCAAAAGACTTGCAACTGCTTCTACATCTCAAACTTCCGTGCCAATCACAAAGTTTGATGGAAAATTCATTAGAGCTAATACCACTGAAGAAGAAGCTGAAGATAGGGACATCCTAAATTGGCTATACAAAGATGAATATGAATCTCTCTTGCACATTAAGTTACCTAAAGAACAATATGGTAAAGGGTACGCTATCATGCAAAAGATGGGTTATGAAGGAAATGGTCCTATAGGGAAACGAAGAGAAGGAATTGTGGAATCAATTCAGCCTATTTCAAAGCATTCAAGTGATAAAACAAGACTTGGATATGGTAAATATAAAGAACTTACTTCACAGCAGACATCATTAGTTCATAAAGGAGAATCCGTGTCAGATAAATCTCATGAATCAGTTTTCCAATTGCAAAATAGTTCAGATACTGATTCTAATGAATATGAATGGGACACCATTTATAATGATGAATTCTGGAAGGATAAACAAGTTGATACTATACATAAATATGCACCTGTTCTTATACAAGGAGAAGGTCAAGGCCTCCACTCGATTATATTTTACAAAGCGATCATGACTCAAGTGAGGAAGAATCAGATTCTAACGAGATGGATAATCAACAGGAGAATACCATCACAGACCTTGTTTACCATGAGGATGACAACCACATCATGACTTTGACAATTCAAGACCTTACCCAACATAATGATCCTATGCCTTTAGTTTATCCAGAACTTATAGATTGGGATATTGACGCACCTATCCACATTCCTACATTCAGTAATGATGAAGATGTTATAACTTTCCTTTGTTCCTCAAATGAAGAAAACAATTGTTTCATTCAAGAATCTTATACTCATGATTTTGACAAGGAGAGTGTCAAGTCTCTTAGCTGCAAAATAAATGAAATAAAAGATGGATCTATTGATGAAAACCGAAAAAAGGCAGTGATAGATCAAAACAAAAGAAAAATAAAGAGCGAATCTGACAGTGAAAACCTTTCTGAGGCATTGAAGGATGAGAAACTTGACACTCTTCCCAAGTATTATCATGAAAGATCTTCTATTTTGATTGAACCAACGGAATCAATCAACATAAGTACACCAGAGCAGCCAAAAGTTGTGCAAATTGCAGCATCATTAACAGTTGAAGAAGTCCAGAAATTCATGCAATTCTTGAAGGATAATCAAATTAATTTTGCTTGGTCATATGCTGATATGCCAGGGTTAGATCCTAATTTGATAATGCATCATTTATCTATCAAACCTGGGATAAAACCTGTAAAGCAAAAGCTCAGAAAGATGCATCCACATGTTGCATTATTGGTCAAGGAAGAATTAAAGAAGCTTTTAGATGTTGGATTCATTCGAACTATTGATTATGCAGAATGGATTTCAAACATTGTACCTGTTTCAAAGCCAGATGGAAGGATCAGAGTTTGTACGGATTTCAGGGATTTAAATAAAGCATGCCCTAAAGATGATTTTCCTTTACCTAACATAGATTTGATTGTTGACTTAACTGCTGGACATGCAATGTATTCATTAATGGATGGATTCTCAGGATACAACCAGATAAAAATTGCACCAGAAGATCAAGATAAAACAGCGTTCACATGTCCTTGGGGTACTTATTGCTGGAATGTCATGCCATTCGGGTTAAAGAATGCTGGAGCTACTTATCAAAGAGCAATGACAACTATTTTTCATGATATGATGCATACATTCATGGAAGATTATGTTGATGATTTACTTGCTAAATCTCATACACGAGATGAACACCTAGAAATCTTGTCAAAAATCTTTGTCAGAATGGAAAAATTCAATGTTCGACTGAATCCAAAGAAGTGTGTCTTCGGTGTTACATCTGGAAAACTCCTAGGGTACATTGTTTCAGAAAAGGGTATAGAAGTTGATCCAGAAAAGGTACAAGCTATAATGGACATGCCTCCACCACGAAATATCAGTCAATTAAGATCCTTGCAAGGAAGATTACAGTCCATCAGAAGGTTTATAGCTCAACTGGCAGACAAAAGCTTGCCATTCACACATTTATTGCATAAAAATGTTCCATTTAAATGGGATGACAAATGTGAAGCAGCATTCAATCAGATCAAGCAATATCTTACACATCCACCAGTTCTAATTCCGCCTATTCCAGGAGAGCCGCTTATACTCTATATTTCAGCAACAGAAGTATCTTTGGGTGCATTGCTAGCACAAGAAGACTCTACAGGTAAAGAAAGGGCTATATATTATATCAGCAGAACCTTAACAAGACATGAGTTAAACTACAGTTTCATTGAAAAAGCTTGTCTTGCAGTAGTGTTTGCTTCTCAAAAGTGGCGACATTATATGTTAACTCATACAGTTAGGCTGATAACAAAGATAGATCCATTGAAGTACCTATTAAGCAGAGCTACTTTAACAGGAAGACTTGCAAAATGGGTAATGATATTAAGTGAGTTTGATATTCACTATGTAGACCGAAAAGCGATTAAAGGACAGGTCATTGCAGATCAGTTAGCTGAAGCTCCTCTACAAGAAGACAATCCAATGCATATTGAGTTTCCTGATGCAGATGTCTTTACAACAACAATTCAGAGACCATGGGCATTATACTTTGATGGATCATATACACAATATGGCTCGGGGGCAGGGATTCTTTTTGTTACACCTGAAGGACATACCATCTCACGATCATATCGGTTGATGTTTCCTTGCACAAATAACATAGTAGAATATGAGGCATTACTCATAGGATTAAAGATAGCTTTGGAATGGCAGATTACAGAGCTGGAAGTTTATGGTGATTCACAACTTGTCATTAATCAAATTAATGATGATTATCAAACCAAAGATGATAAGTTGTTACCATACAAAAACATGGTGGATGATTATAAGAAATATTTTGTGTCAATTAAGTTTTCACAAATATCAAGAATTGACAATAAAGCTGCAGATGCAATGGCTACCATTGCTTCTTTATTACAAATATCAGAAGATCAAACCAAGTATGAATTCTTGGTGGAACAATTGTTTTCTCCTGCATATGATAATCCTGAAACCCAAGTTATATGTCATTTGACTGGTTCAGATTCACCCTTATATGGCAAAACATATACCTATTTGAAAGATAACATCTTGCCTTTAGATTTATCCCGAAACCAAAAACAGAATTTTATTCGTCAATCATCCCGTTATACTTTAATTGCCAATATCCTTTATAGACGTGGTCTTGATGGTACACTCCTTAGATGTCTTGAACGTGACGAATCTGAAAAAGCCTTACAAGAGGTTCACGGTGGTATTTGTGGAACTCACTCAAGTGGTTTGACCTTAGCAAGAAACTTGTCAGAATGGGATATTATTGGCCTACCATGGAGCAAGATTCTTTTACTTTAGTTAAGAAATGTTCTAAATGCCAGATCCATGGGAATCTTATTCATGCACCTGCACAAGAATTGCAGCCTTTTATTTCAACATGGCCCTTTTCTCAGTGGGGATTAGATCTTGTTGGAAAAATACATCCTTCATCATCAAATGGTCATAAGTTTATCATCACAGCTACTGAGTATTTTACAAAATGGATTGAAGCTGTTCCTCTAACAACAGTGACTGGTAAACAAATATCTTCATTTATCCTGAATTACATTATTTGTAGATATGGAATTCCTAATTCTATTGTTACTGATAATGGAAGACCTTTTAAGAATCAGGATGTTGATGAACTTTGTGAAAGATTTCATATCCAACACAGGTACTCCACACCTTATTATCCACAAGGTAATGGTCAAGCAGAAGCTTCTAACAAGACCATTTTAAAGATATTAAAGAAGACAGTAAATGATGCTGGACGTGATTGGCATGTTCAACTCAACCCAGCTTTGTGGGCATATAGAACTAGTATTCGCACACCAACAGAGCTACACCATATGCTTTAGTCTATGGAGCAGAAGCAATCTTACCATTGGAAGTTGAAATACCTTCGCTTAGGGTTTCACTTAAGGGATTGATAAGTGATGAAGACTACCGAGTTTCTCGCCTTCAAGAACTCGAACTGTTAGATGAAAGACGCCAACATGCAGCTGATCACTTGAAAGGTTATCAACAAGTCATGTCTCGTAGTTATAACCACAGAGTTAAACCACGGGCATTTCAAGTGGGTGACTTAGTTTTGAAGGAAAATCCACGTAATCAGCAAGATAGAGAAAAGAAAGGCAAATTTGAACCTAATTGGCTTGGTCCATTTGTTATTATAGCAGCATATGGTTCTGGAGCATATCAATTATCCACATCAGAGGGGGACCTGTTTGAAGAGCCAACCAATAGTATTCACCTTAAGAAGTTTTATGTCTAAAAAGTCCTGAAAAAATCAAAAAAATCATAAAAAGTCCTAAAAAAATCAAAAAAATCATCATAAAAAGTCCTGAAAAAATCAAAAAAATCATAAAAAGTCCTGAAAAAATCAAAAAAATCAGAAAAATCTTGAAAAAGTGCAATAAAAACAAGTGGTGAAAACTTGGCAAACAAGCGCTACTTGTGATCGAAATGGGCTCCTCCATTTATTAGTTTATGTCTTATTTTCACTTTAGGCATCATTCATCCACGTCTATCATCTGTAAATATCTTTCATTATCCATACCATGTAGTGGGAATCTTTAGGTTTTATCATGGTTTGATAAAATTTGTACATATCTTTTATCTTTAGGTTGTGTTTACATTAAGGGCAAAACATGGAAACATACAAGAGAGGGGCAACGAGCTTTCCAAATATCTCAAGCAGGCAAATAACAGTTTGACAAAACACAACCTCGTCATATCAAATCAATCACAAACATATTCATGTCAATCGAAATCTAAACAAAATGATCCAAACAAACTATCGACATGCAGAATATCAATGATGGTAACCAAATTGGATGATCTTAATCTGAATAAATGTTTGAAATGCCTTAAACAGGATTTGAATGGTTGTTTGATTTTCTATCATATCTCTGGAGTAATTCGATGATGTTCTGAACTAGAAAAGCAAGGAAGGAGTATGATTTTTCTTTGTCTTCTGTTTGTGAGGAAACTCATTAGTACTATGCAAATTGGTCGCGAGACATGCTCTACTATGGATCATGGATGACATTTCGGAATTTGCACAGGAAAAGGGTTAACTCTTGTCTGTTTATGCAAGCAATACTCAGGTCATCTTGGTTCAATTATACCTAGATGCTTGTATTAACTTGCTATATCAAAAATCATGAAAGCAATACTCAGGTCATCACTGGTGCTAACATACCCTTTGATGCTTGTATTAACTTTCAACATTTCAAAGCTCTATGATGATACAAAAAGCATGTATAAGCTTTCCAAATGGCAATATTGTATGAATGTCTTGCATGGTTAGTATAGATTGCATTCATGTTAGAATTTGCATCTTGCATTCATAGATTCCTAAAAAGCTGGCAAAAAATCAAAGATTTATATCTCCTCAAATATGACTGAGTATATTTTGACGTTCACAAAACATCATACATTCATTCATTTATCATAAACATCATACATTCATTCATCTATCATAAACATAATACATTCATTTATCTCATAAAATCATATATATAAATATCATAAATCATGAAGCCATCATACGGAGATGGGTCAGTATGCCTCATCCGTGGTCCACCTCTGCCTGCACTACCTCCTCTGCCACCTCTCCTGCCACCTCTCCTGCTGTCTCTCCTGCCACCCCTACCATCACCACCATCATCTCCATCTGAGTCATCATCTCCACTACCCTCCTCGTCCTCACTGTCCTCTGAATCGTCATCACCTGACTCTGAATCTCTCTGTCGACGTCTCTGTCCAATGACAGGAGCAACAGCCTCATCGGGATCAAACATACGTAGAGGAGGATGTTGTAGAACATACTAAACATACTCTGGTGTCGCCCCTGCATCCAGAACATCCGCCTGGTAGTCCCACATCTGTGCTCCTAAACTGAGGAACTCTGCAACAGCTGCATCATAAGTGATCCGTGGGCCCCACACTGCAAGCTCTGCCTGTCGCCGTGCATAAATAGCTGAACCAACAGGCATACCCTGAGTCCGACCAAACTGTCGCAATACACGTCCAGCAAGAAATCTCTCCAAGATCCATGTGGTCCGTCCAATCAAAAATCTGGAAGTGCATACAAAAGGCATCTCCCTCGCATCCTCTGGCCATGGCTCACAATCCAAATATGGCCTCCAACATACTGTGTCCAAACTATCTAACAGCCGCTGCCAATACACTAGTTTGCCCAGTCTAGGCTGAGCAATAATATGTGAATATCTCCATCTGTATGGTCGACCAGGTGGACGATCTCCTCGAGTCAATGGACGTAACACTGCAAAATGCTCCCATGCCCATATCTGTAATAATGAGCATCCGACAGCAAAACTCCGGCCTCTACCATATACGATATGATGTAGCTCGTCATATAAGTGGGCTAGCATACAGGTACCCCATGCATATCGTGTGCCCTGCATCACCATGCTCTCTAAGACACGACCCCATCCGATCGTGAACCCCTTCGACCTATGGTCGGGGCACAACACACCTCCAATGAATCCTGCAAGTACAGCCGGTAGTGGTGGATAGGCATCTGTAATCTCACCCCATGGGATGAAGTACCCAGCAATCTGATCATCTCTGAATATTCGTCTCAAAGCAAGAGTACCTCCAGCCTCTCGTCTGTCAAAAACAACAATCTCTCCCATCACTGGGATCTGTAGGATGCGATATACATCCTCGGGAGTCACTGTAATCTCGCCGGTCGGTAAATGAAAGGTGTTGGTGTCGCTATGCCACCTCTCTGCAAGTGCTGTCAATAGAGCCCTATTGAGGCGAACCTCAGGCATATCAAGTAATGCAGTCAAACCACAAGCGTCAATCACATCTCTATCAGACTGTAATAAATGTGGAATCAATGACCATGTGCTCGGGAAAGCCTCTCGTATCTGCAGGACACCTAGTCTCTCTTGTTCACATACATCATCAAAACAACATCAATATCAAATCATCTTAACATATCAATCCAAAACAAATCAATCAAACTATTTGTTTTTCATCATCATGGAACGCAAATAATCAACATCAAGTTTCCTTCTAACAACTTTAGGAGAAAACTTATCTATACTATTTGTTTTTAACAACTTTAAAAGCAAATTTATCAGCTACTATTTGTTCTCCAACAACTTGGGAAACAAATTTATCATGTGGAACAAAATGCGCTACAGAACTAGTTGTATGCGCTACAAAATTCTTTATCAGCGCTAAGTAACTTTTTGCGCTACAGAATCAATTAATGGCGCTATGATTTTTATCAACAGCGCTATGGAATATTTTGCGCTACAATATTTGTTAAGAGCGCTGCAATACATCTTAGTTGCGCTACGATATCATATGCGCTATGAAAATCATCAAATGCGCTATGAAATCTATCACAGGCGCTACGACATTGTATGCGCTATGGAAAATTTCAAATGCGCTACGATACGCCTTAAGGGCGCTACAGTATTAAATGCGCTACGAAAATTATTGCATGCGCTATGAAAAAGTTTAAGAGCGCTAAAATTCAATGTTTTTGAATTTAAACATTAAAAACGTGCGCAAAATGAAATTTTCGACAGACAAGCAGTTACGAGACACATACCGGAGGTCCGTAGTGCGTTGGCCGTTGATGACGTCGGATACGCTCGAAACGGTGCAGGTGAACTGGAAGTGCCATGATTGTCAACCCAGAGCTCAAAATTTGCAAATTTTACTAGGTTAAAATTGAAAATGACATGGAAAATGACATTTGAAACCTATATGATAGTAAGGTGGGGCCATTTATCATGTTTACACCCACATACAGGGCAATTTCTTTATCAAATTTTCATTTCATATCTTATCAGGGCAATTTCTTCATATCATAAGTTTCGAACGACAAATCGATATCTTAAAAATCATCAAAATTCAAAAATTCAAATATCGATTCATCGTTCGCGGGGGCATACACATACAACTATTAAATGTTTCAAATCAATATTTGGGGCAAAATTTCAAAATTCTTTGAAATAATGCGTAAAACACATCACTTCAAAGAGGGGCAAAATGTATACACTTAAAAATGGTCATATCACATTGTCTGGTAATTAATTAAATATTTTTAATATTTAATTAAAATCTTTTGATTCTATCTACATATAAATAAATTTAAATAATTTATTTATATTGTTCATGATTTCATTTCGATTAAATATTTAATCACCTTTTCATATTCATTTCTTAATTAATTAAATAAATGTTACAATTTATTTATATTAATTATCATATAATCTTAGTTTGAATATTTTATTCAAATAAAGATTAAAATATTATAATTCTTCTAAATATCATTTATAATTAAATATTCCAAAATATTTGATTATTTCCTCTAAATCCAATATTCATTTTTAAATCATTTCAAAATTCCTCCAATTCAATAATCTATTCATAATTAAATATTTCCAAAAATATTTAATTAAATTCTTCTAAATATTAAATTCTTCTAAATATTTCAAAAATCTTCTAAAGTCACATCATGATTAAATATTACCAAAATATTTAATTAATTCTTCTATAGTTTTCAAAAATCAAAAATCAAATATCAAAAAGCAATAAATTAAATTAAATAAATTTTATTTATTTAATTTGGGATTTATCTTCAACTCCTGGGAAACAAACTGCCAAAACAGAAAATTAAATTTCCTGCATTTCACCATGCGGGCTTGTTCCGTGGAGTTGAACAAGCTTCATTCTTCTCAACTCTCAACCTCCCCATTTTTTCTTCTCCAGCCTCTCAGTCTCTCACCATTTTCAAACCTACCCCAGGACAATTCACCCAGCCATAGATTCTTTTGACAAGGGATGGGCGCAAAAATCTATAAATACAGCTGCCGGGAGCTCCAAATCATATAGAATTTAGAAGCAAGTAAACTATAGACAAATAATATTAGCATTCATAGCAATAGCATTATCACAGCAATAGCATAACAATCATAGCAACAGAATCATGATTCATCTCATCTACACCCCCTGTACATAATCTACAGCCCCTGTGCATAATTACAACCCCTGTCCATCTTCACCAGCATATAGAATAGTTTTTCTTTGCATACTCGTTCTGCAGTAGTCATTTGGAGAAGCTCACACAATCTGAGAGCCAGAAAGCTTCAAACCAATCTCTGGAGATAAAGCAAGACGGAACGTTCTTGAAGAATTTTTATTTTATAGCCAAGTTTATTTCAAATTTCTTCAATTTAAAGTTCTGTTAATAGTGTTTTGTTTTAATTAGATTAACAATAGAATACACACAATTAATTATTCAACATACCGACCAACTATGTACTTACCATGAGACTATGTGCAAACAATTATGATGAATACTATGATGAAAGGTGTGAAGGATGATGTTGATGATACATACACAAGCGATGGTGGATACTATGGTAGTGATCTATGATTCACGCCATGTGATACTCCATATGCTCAAGTACAAACTTAAATAGACTAATTTAAAATGCAACTATGATGCAATATGTTAATCTAAGATGTAAAAATGATATAAAAACTATCTATAAGACTCCAAGAATGCTCCAAGCTCCAATGATAAACCTGCATGATAACTTTACTTCAAATTTGGATATCAAATACAAGGCCCAAGGGTTGTATTTATAGCCTTTTCCAAGCATATAGTGAGGTGGCAATAATCAATGGTCTAGATTCGAATAAGAAAAATGGATGGTGAAGATGAAGAGAATCAAGATGTTGTCCCCTTAATCAAAGACAACATGCCATTTGGATGGAAGAATCTCTTGACCAATGGGCAACATGCCATTTGGATGGAAGATTCAGTGTGGGAAGAGACCAAATGCTCCAAACTTAGTGGAAGTGTGGGAAGAATAAATCATGTGCTTTTTGAAATTGGTGGAAGTATGGGAAGAGAAGACCATGTGCTCCAAAGTTGGTGGAAGTGTGGGAGGAAATGAGCCATGTGCTTTTTGAAATGAGTTGAGGATAATTCTAATTAAAAATTAGAGTTATTTATTTTCATGTGACCTTGATGAGGTGGCACACAAAAAGTTGTAGAAATGTGCTCTAATTCCTAATTGGATTTAGTGAAGATTAATTAAATAAAACGAGTTTAGGGAACTTTGTTTATTTAATTAATTTAGAATTTTTAGATTTTGGAGAATTAGAAGGGGTGAACAATATAAATAAATTGAGCATTTATTTATATGTAGTTGAAATATTAATCAAGTAGCTAGTATTTAATTAATTAAAGGTGATGACCATTTTTAGGTGTATACATTTTTCCCCTCTTTGAGGTAATGTGTTTACACGTTGCTTCAAAGAAATTGATCTTGATGCCCGAGGAAAGAGTTTTGATGCTTTGGGAATGATGCCCAGGCATTGATTTCGGTGTTAGGGATATATGCCCCTCTCGAGAGATAAATCAGTGGAAATGTGGAATTTTGATGTTTGTGGAGGTCGATGATTGTTTGAAGTGATGTTGTGAGTAGCGTGATGATCAATGGTAAACAGGTGTTCTTTGATGTCGATATGATTTATCTCTCAGAATTTTGATTCTACACTCTCTCCTTGAACAATTTTGATTAGTTAATCCAGTACGGCAATAAATCCACCATAATTCCCTCCACTATCCTTTAAAAAGGTAAAAAGTGAATTCATTTGCACATTGTGAGTTTGGAGAATTTGGAGAGTGGAGAGCTAGAGGAAGATGGAGATCCCTTCTCACAAGCATCGTTTCGAGTGCCTTCACCGTCACGGTCACCTTGTTGCAGTTGGACCTATGGTACACATTATGAGAAACCTCCTTTAGTCATTTTCTCACCTTTTTATCGATGTTTTGAAGTTGGTAGAATGGTGTTGTAGGCCATGTAGAGTCATTTTTTCACTTTTGGGGGGTATTTTTGTTGTTTTCAAGTCATTTTTGGGAATTTTTGGGAGTTTTGGCGCCTCTTGCTTCTATTATGGTGCCTTTTGCTTGTGTTTTGGTGTCTTTGGGGTCCCAAATGGCACCTTTTTCCTTTGTTTTGGTGCCTTTGGGGTCTCAAATGACACCTTTTGTAGGCTTGACCTCATGTTGTGATTCCTTCTAACCCTAAAATAGTGCCTTTGGGGTCCCAAATGGTGCCTTTGCAAGCTTGAGGGTTTTTCCCTTGAATGATTTTGGATGATATTCCTTTTTTTTTTGCTTGTCCAATGATGTTTGATTGATTAAATTCCTCTTGGTTATGTCAAATGTTGCATTGTTGATGTTTGTTGAGGTTTGTATGATGTGTCTGAATCATGTTAGTGGTTGCATTATTCTATTCAGTGATGTTCATTGATTGTTTGATAAGATAGTTGATGATTTGATCTCATGATAGGTGAGAGTCAAATGATAGGATAACTTGATGCTTGATCGACCTCATGATAGGTGAGGATCGATGGTAAGATTCATTGATGTATCAACCTCATGATAGATGAGGATCAGTGATAGGATTCACTTGATGTTTCAACCTCATGATAGGTGAGGATCGATGATAGGATTTGTTGATGTTTTGACCTCATGATAGGTGAGGATCGATGATAGGATTGATGATGCATCGACCTCATGATAGGAGAGGATTGATGGTAGGATTCACTTGATGTTTCAACCTCATGATAGGTGAACATCAATGGTAAGATTGATGATGTTTCGACCTCATGATAGGTGAGGATTGATGATAGGACTGATGGTGCATTGACCTCATGATAGGTGAGGATTGATGGTAGGATTCACTTGATGTTTTGACCTCATGATAGGTGAGGATCATTAATAGGATTGATGATTGTCTTGATTGATTGATTTTATGGTCTCGACTGATCCTTTTTTAATTGACTGATGATCTTGATTGAACATGATTTGATTGAATAATGATCTTGATTAAACATGATTTGATTAACTGGTGATCTTGATTGAACATGATGTTAGGACCACATTTTATAGATTGATTGATGTAATGCTGATTTGTTTTCCATAATATGACTAGGAGTACTTTGATGTTCTCTAGTCTTAGGAATGTTTCCCAAAGAGGTGGGAGATGGTTCATCAGTTGAGTCAGGAAGATTTGGATATTATCGCCCGTTGTGGGTTGACATCCTTGATAGATATACCCCAATATAGGATTAATAGGGTTTTTTTTTTTGCTCTAGCAGAGAGGTGGCATAGTGACCACAATACCTTCCATTTGGTGACTAGGGAGATGACAATTACTCCCAAGGGTGTTTATCAGATTTTGCAAATTCTAGTGATGGGCGATATAGTTGTTTATGACAGAGTAAAGCAGGGTGGGACTGATGCTTTGCATAGGATTTTCCAATATGATCATGTGTCAGGTCATTGGGTCCCTTGGTAGTAGATGGTTAGGAGATATGACACTCTAGCATGTGTTCTTTCTGGATGTATTGGTGGATTCCTTTGTCTTGACCATAGGTCAAAAGGATTTTCAATGGGTTGGGGTTGATTATTGGAGTGTATGACACTATTGGGGACCATATATGCATGGGGATTGTGCATGTTATCCCACTTATATCATGATCTTCACCATGTTGTTTATCTGATAGGGGCCAATTTATTGGCAATATTGACACTACTATAGATATGGGTGAGGGAGCATATAGCAATCACTCAGCCATTAGGGGATAGACAGTGACCAGCAAGTAGACCCTATGTGTTCAGTTATAGTGGTTCATTTATTCAACATAAGCTGGGAAAAATAGCTTATTGGAGATGTTCCCTAGCTAATCTAGAGACCATGACATGGTGCCCATACTTGGATTGTGAGATGTGGCCAGAGGATCAGGTGGAGATTCCATACATGTTATTCCAATACTTGATTGGTCAAATACATTCTATGCTTGAGAGATATTTGTATTTATGGTTTTGTCAGCAATTTGGATGAGTTAAGGTGATGCCCTAGGGGGTTTCCCATTATGCATGTCGATGACAAGATGTGATAGAGTGGGGCCCTTGTGTATCTTATGATACTACTTGTACCGAGTAATATACATTGGTGCCATGTATATGGGATTATGTTCCACAGGTGGGAGATGCAGGAATGACAGAGGATTATTCTTAATATATTTGCACACATCCTTTTCTGAGGTTATCTAGTCCCGATGATCCCGTTCCACCAGTTGATGATGATGACAGGGCACTGAGATAGAGTGGGGATGGAGAGGAGGAGGAGGGTGATATTGGGGATGGAGGTGATGATGAGGGTGTTGAGGGTGGTGGTGGGGGTGGTGGTGGGGGTGGTGATGATGATGGTGGTGGTTCAGATGTAGAGCCATCAGGTGTAGTTTGTAGTCTCTTTCTATATTTTGCAGTTCCTATACAGAGGAGTATTATTGTACCTCAAGCAGTGCTTCCTAGGATTTAGATTGGAGTCCCTTCTCATTAGTAGTAGGAAAAAATAGAGGCATTACAGACACAGGTTTAGAATTTTTAGGGTGAGTTAGGGTAGGCTCAGGTACAATTTGAGACACTTTAGGATGAGTTAGTGCAAGCTCGAGCACAGATTCAGATATTGACAGCTGAGAGATGTGTATACAAGCAATAGATATAATAGGTATAGGCACAAGTTGTCATACTTACTACAGAGAGGGATGCCTTTAGACATTAGGAAAAGTAGGACAAGGCTATTATCGAGAGATTATAGGAGGCTGCAATGGCTACAGGGACAACAGAGTTCCTTAGAGAAATTCAACATATTGCTCAGGAGTTGCAGTTTTACAGGGGTAAATATCATGAGTTGGTTCATTCTAATCAGTGAGAGAGATTTTTATTGTCTCAATCTAGCAGATCCTGGTCTCAGGTTGTGAGCATGGGTGTGACACGACCATTTCCTAATTATAGGAGAGATCCTAGTGTAAGTCTATCAGGTGGAGGAGGTACTAATTTTGTGATGCCAGCATTGATTGGGGGGAGCTCGACATAACATATTTTGGTGTTTACACTATTGGGACATTGATGATGTCAGACTTTACGATAAAGTTCCATTTTTGATATTGATGTATCTCGTCATACTTTTGGATATCCTTGTACACTTTGACATTATGATTTTTGAGGTTATATGATATGAAGCAATGATTATGATGATGATAGATGTCTATGATGCATTTAATTTCCATGTTATGATCATGATGATTATGATATGCATTTAATTTCCATGTTCATAATGATGATCTTGTTGTTATGATATGCTCTGGATGCAAATGATGATGTAAATGATGTGTATGTTGATTTATGAATGATCCCTATATGATGTGTGTGATGGATTTTATTATGTCAATGATATTGTGATGTATTTTATGTTTTTGTTCTTTTATAATGCAAATAAATGATTGAATGTGTATATGAAATGATTACATGATTATGCATATTTTTTTTGATGTTTATGTATTTTTTATATGTGATGCATGTAATGATGAGTTGATATGCTTTATTGATGATGGATTTGATTATGAAAATAATGTATGATGTTCCATGTGATGATTATGTTGAATATGTATGGATGTGATGCAAATGATGTGTGATGTTTTTTAATGATGAATGATGATTATGTGATGCAAATGATCATGCAAATAATTATGTTCTAGGGTCTTAAGCTTAAATGAGTGAATCTATCCACCTTCCAAGAGTTGTGGGAAGGTTGCCATTAGCTGATTCTTTGTTACATTAAGCTTCACAAAATCTGACATATTTCCAATTCTTTTGGGAATCTAAAGAGAATCACTCATTTAAGCTTAGTGAACCACTTCCTTAATGCTGCTATATGAAATGGTTTTGATTATGTAAATGAGAGGCGATGGATGTCATTTTTTGTTTTCTGATACAAATATTATGATGTGATGGATGAATGGATGAATGATGTTGTACTTTTTCCTGATGCAAGTGATATGCAACTAAATGAGACTGTTTTCTAATTGATGATAATGAAAGTGATGTGTAACTATATGAAAATGATGTGTTTTTGGTAATTTCAAGTGTAATCAGTCCCTTAATGCAAGAGATGACATCATTATTACAGCTTTGGAAATTCCATAAATACAAATGCAAACTAACATGGATGCAATCTATTCTAACCATACCAATCTTGTATGCAAAATTTTTCATTCATAACAACCAATTTGTCATGCTTTTTATCATCATTGGGCCTTTAAAATGTTGAAAGTGAGTACAAGCATCAATGGTATATTTAGACCATGATGACCTAAGTACTACTTTTGTGATGTTTGATAGTGCAAGTTAATAAAAGCATCTAAGAATAATTAAACTGGGATGACCTGAGCATTGCTTGCGTAAAAAAACAAGAGTTAACTATTTTCCTATGCAAATTCAGAATGTCATCAGTGATACTTTGTAGTGCATGTCTCGTGACAATTTGCATAGTAATAATGATCAACTCACAGACAATAGACAAAGAAAAATCATACTCCTTCCTGGGTCCTCTAGTTTGGTACATCATCGATGGGCTCCAGATATATGATAACAAAAATCAAAGTAAAACAATTGAACATTTGTGTTTAACATGATAACCCATGATTCAAAAGAGCATCATCCATTTGATCTAATTTTATGTTCGATTTTCTAATGTTTTTGGTATTTTTCGATTTTCCAAATTTTAGGTGTTTTCTGATATTTTGATCAAGAACCTAACCTAAAGACCTATCCTAGGGGCCTCGAGGGCTGATCAAATATTAGCCTTGCCTACATTATACACATAGAGACCACGTAGTTTGACTGACTCAACCGATTTACAGGACCAAGATATGAACAAATGAGAGATGACAACTAATTACAACATACCACTAAAGGACTTGACCTAGGGTGTCTCAGGGGTTAATCAAATATTAGCATTGCCTACATTTAAGCTCAGAGAAAATGTAGTTTGACAAGACAACTCTATTTTTTGACTTTTTGACTAACTTTTTGACCTATTTTTGGATTTTCATATGATATGGAAGTTTGATGCACTTTTGATGGTGATTGATGTTCAAAGTTGGGTTGCATTTTAATCATTTTTTTGTTGTGTTTATCTTCCTGTTGTTTGTTTGTTGGTTCAAGCTCAAAGTTTGTTTCCCCCAGTGAGTTTAGGATTTTCCCCTAGTCGATGGTGAGACACGACCATGATGTCAAGATATGTACATGGTGCTTTCAGAGGATAGGAAAATGGATGGCGAAAGCGAATGATCGACATGCTCAAATAGTGCTTGTTGCTAGGTTTTCACTATTGTTTTTATTGCACCTTTTCAAATTTTATGATTTTTTTTTAGTTTTTTTTTGTTGTTACCAAGATGCCTGTTTGCCAGGTTTTCATCAAGGAAAACATTTTTTTAGGACATTTTATGATGTTTTTGGTATTTTTCAGGACCTTTTCCCAATGAAATGATACGATATGATTGATTGAAGGAACAAGATGCCCCACAATAGAGATAATGTAACCATGGATAAATGATAGATGAAAGATTCACTGCAAGACATGTCACACAAGTGACATATCTCTTCTCGAAAGATGATAATGTTTGATTGATTAAGATGACAGAAATGATTGATTCCATAAGGCATGATGATGATAAGATTGATGATTGTTGATAATTGATTAACAAAATATATGAAGAATGGATAATGTTTTACAGCTCGGATCAAATATGATTTACATGATAAGGTTCAAGGTTGCAAAGGGACATGATGACATGGATTTTGATAAGCTAGGAAATGGAATGGAAGAAAGCTAGATAATGATAATGACTAAGATGATCAAGATATGATATGATTTAGAAAGAATGATGGAATATGGATAAGGCAAAGGATATGGTATGAAAGATATGGATAGAGAGTCTGATATGATATATGATGTTTAGGAAGATCCTTAACCTTCTCAAGATCAAAGGTGGAAATGTGGAAGACAATATATGCATAATAGGAAGATGGAAGAAGGAATTAAGCATCGAGTTTCATGACCAAATATCCCTTTAATAAACCATGGAAATGGAGATTAGACTCATAAGTGTTGGCCTATCAAAGGTATGATGGAAGAAATAAGGACTTATCCAAAGGTTTGGATTAAAGGAGAAAAATGGGGGATGAATGTTGGATAATGGATAGGAGGTGGAAAGGATTGTTGATGGATAGATGGAAAGGACGTAAAGATCAACATTGGCACACACCTTGAAGGATGGTGGAGTGATGGAGGAAAAATGGATTTGGAAGATGTAAGGTTTTTAAATGGAAGATTAGAGGAAGCTTTTGGATTAGTAGATTTGGATGCCAAGTTGGATTTTATTGCTTCTATGAGACTTTTAGGAATCCACAAGATTTTTGACTTTGATATTTGCTTTGTGGGCCTTTGTGGCCTTTGATATTTTTCTCTTTGATTTATGGACCTTTTTGGTCTTGGGAATTTTTTATTTTTTCTTTGATGGGCCTTTGTGACCTTGTGAAATTTCCTTTTTATTTATGGACCTTTGTGATCTTGGAAATTTTTCTTTTTTCTTTGATGGGCCTTTGTGGCCTTTTTGATTTTTCTTTTGATTTTGGATCAAATTTTCTTTTATTTTTGCATGCCTCTTTGAGGAGACATGTTGATCCTTTGACACCTATGGATTTTGATATGGAATCTTTTGAAATTTTGCACCCAAATTGCTTCCAAGAGTAATAGGAGAGATGGATGGAGATGAATGGTATGGAGGTATCATGGACGAGTTGTTGGAGGTAGAATTTTGAAAGGGCATCAAGGATGTGTGCCTTTGTTGTTCTTGAGGAATAGGATATGGACCTAGGCTAGATGGAAGGTTTGATGAACTAGGAAGAGGACCTAGGATAGATGGAAGGTTTGGTGGATTAGGATGAGGACCTAGGATAGATGGAAGGTTTGATGAACTAGGATATTTAGGCATATAACCAAGGTCGTGATAATATGGGTTTTCTTGAGAAAAAAGGGGTTCTAGGATACAATGGCCTAATCCTTTTCCTTTGTAGTTCATACTTTGACACATTTGTTTATCAATGGGATATATATTATTTTTGAAACAAGATGCAAGTCCATTTTGGGGAGGATATGATATGGATGAAAGGATAGGTGTTGGAAGTAAACTAAGGTGGATAAAGGTGGAGGATCCCAATTTGTAGGTGTGGGGTTCATGGATGGCTAGTATAGGTGTGATAGGCTCTTGACATGGGAATGATGGGGTAATTTGATCTTGACTTGGAAAATGAGTATGAGGTGTAGAAGATGGAGTAGCTTGCTCTTCATTAGGTATTCAAATCATCATGAAGTGGTACGAAAGGCATATCTTGATCTTGAGAAGGATGAACATCCTCATGGAATGAAAGGGTATCCTTGGATGGAAGCATATCTTGATCTTGATAAGGAAGGGAATCATGATATTTTGTAGAAACTATATCTTGATCATCAAATGGTAGGACATCACTAGATAGGATGGAAGAATTATAATGCTCTTGGGATGCAATGGAATTGTGAGATGGTATGTATTCATCAGATGGAGTGGAAGGAGGACTTGGAAGGATACTTTTCTCTTGAGATGGAAATGAATCCTTGTGTATGAAAAGCAAAAGGAGTGGATCATCATAAAATTCTTGAGAGATGGGGTCTTGGTCAAAGATTGGAAGAACTTGTGGAATTTTGGTATCATTGGATGAATTGGAAAGAATGTTTTGATCTTGATGTGTAAGGGAGTCTATGGTTTGGACTAAGAGATTTACATGAATCATTAGATGCAGAAGATATGATAGATGAAGGTGGTTGGATGGAATCATTAGCTTGGGTGAAGAATCATGAGGTATGTTTTGGCTTGTGGGAGATGAAGATAGATGCATGACATGGTAAGATTGTTCAATATCATTTGTGTTTGAAGACTTTGATTTGGGTTTCTCATTTAACTTTTTCAAGAATTTAAAGAAATTGGACTTGGATGATGTAGTTGTTGGTGGAGAAGGTGTCATGTCCATATTTCTATCAGATGGATAAGAATAGATTTATAACAAAAAATATCTTTATGTATTTTTTTCCCTTTGCATATCCCAGATTTGTTATTCAAGGTTTTTCATTTGATGAGCTAAAGCATTCAATTTTTCGGGATCATTTTCGGGATTTTTGGGTGGTTCCTTCAATTGATTCACATCAAAGTCATCTAGAAATTTGGCACCTTGTTTTCCTAGCATAAGAAGATATTTTTCCCCATTTCTTTCGAAAATATTTTCTAAACACTTGTGGAAGTTGGGGCCTTGTTTAAAATTTTGGATATCTTCTTTGGTTATTTCATCCCCTTCATTGTTGTTGAGTCCACGAAAAGGATTCTCTTTAGCCTCTGCCATGGTGTTTTGTGTTTCACTATTTTGAGTTTTGGTGTTTTGAGTTCCAATGATTGGGATTTCAATTGTCAGAATTCCAATGCTTGGAGTTTCAATGATTGGAGTTTTGATGTTTTTCTCTTCAATGTTTTAATTTTCAATGGTTGGAGTTTCGATGTTTGGCTCTTCAATGTTTGGATTTTCAATTCCTTTTTCCTTGAGATTTCATTTTTGCAACCTTGTTTGAATGGGAATACAAGTGTTATAGTTTAGGCTAAACTTTGATCTAGGTTTTGGAAAAGTACCAAGGATTACAACTAAGTCAAATAGAATGACAAATTCTAATGAGACTAGGTTGGATTTGACTATATAGCTTCATTTTGTGATGAGAAGATGATAAATCCTAATGATGAAACTAGGCCTATTAATCAAAGGTGTGATAAATTTGATGATGTTGGTACTTTGTGATGTTAGATCTTGGCTTAGGTTGGAGAATTCCACTATCAAAGGTCGATTTTAACAAGTTTGGATTCTAACGTATCTAACAAATGATCTTGGACTTTGGTAAAGTTCTAAAATTTTTG
Organism: Sequoia sempervirens; assembly: GCA_007258455.2. Classification (NCBI taxonomy): domain Eukaryota; kingdom Viridiplantae; phylum Streptophyta; class Pinopsida; order Cupressales; family Cupressaceae; genus Sequoia; species Sequoia sempervirens. Next base: position 3,342,157 of record VDFB02058242.1, read on the forward strand.
TTCAAACTATGAAAAGATGTGGATTTTGAAAATAGTAAAAGATGTATAATTCAGGATTGTTCTTGCAAGCTCTTTTGTAGAAATTGAAGGTCAACCTCTCTCTAAATTCGTAAAGTGTTGATAATTGTCTTTAATGTTCTTTTGGACTAAGAGGTATGGACTTTGGTTTTTGAATTTTAATCTTTCCTGAAATAATTTGGTAACACACATGTTCAAACTTTGTTTCACCTAAGGATTGGTTGAACATTGCTAAGGATTCCCAAGATGAGATTGATTGTCAGACAAGAAATGAACCTAGGTCACTATTTTGTGTTCTACAAAAGGTGCCAAAATAGAGACAAAAGGTGCCACTTGGGACCCCAAAGGGACCAAAATAGAGACAAAAGGCACCAAAATAGGGTCAAACTTGATTTTTTGAAAGTTTCTTTGAGAATTTGTTTGGTTTTCCTAATTTTTCAATGGGAGACTTGGTTGTTTCACTAAATGTAATTCCAAATCAGGGTTTTCACTTTTGATATGTGACATTTTGTTTGATTTGAAAACACTTTGGTAAAAACATATCAAGTAATGTGCATTCCTAAGGTTGTGAAAGACTGTATTATTTTGGATTCCACGTGGGTTTTACCCCAACCTCACTTATTCTTAGCAGATGACTAGATGCCTGACCCCACTAGCTCCCCTCCATGACACTCACTTCTCGAGGCAACCAAGCATCAATACCCATGAATCTCCCATGGCATATTTTTCATCTCTACTAAAAATTGTGAGAATGTGGATGTCTTCGCAACGACCGTTGCTGCACCAAAGAATAGATAAAAGTTTTGGCCAAACTACAACAAGGTTTTTAGTAAGGAATTTTCATTTGTGGGGGTTGATCCATGTGGCAAGGGACCATTGTTTCCCTTCTCATCAGAACCAACCTCATGATACTGGCTTGGATTTAGTGTGTTACCAGCTGGGTCATTCCCTTGGGTGAGTACTTTTTCCCACAAGTCAAGCCTCTAAGATAAAAAAAAAGCAAGAAAGTATGCCCATAGTTCAATCAATCTTTAATCCACATGAATAAAGAGAGAACACATGTGATATACTCAACTTACACTTGCACACAAAAGTGAATGGGTCTAGTTTTTTGGTCACCCAGTTAAGGGGAGAGCATATCCCTACCATTTATCACACATAAAAGACATGGTGTTCATCAACCCTTTAATTAAGCTATGTTTCTAACTTAACCAAAAGGAAACATGGTGTTCGTTAACCTTTTAATTAAGCTATGTTCCTATCTTAACCAAAAGGAAACAAGTAGATCACTTCCATCCCCTGAAATATGTTAGTAGTTTGATAAGAATGTCTTTGACAAGTGTTTTTGGGAAACCTGCAAATCAATAACACAAAGTATTAGCTTTTAGATTTTGCAAAAGGTGCCAAAACTGAGACAAAAGGTGCCAAAACAGAGACAAAAGGCACCAAAATAGAGACAAAAGGTGCCAAAACATAGATAGGATGTTCTAGAATGATGCAAAAGGCACCAAAATAGAGACCAAAGGCACCACTTGGGACCCCAAAGGTGCCAAAATAGAGACAAAAGGCTCCAAAATAGAGACCAAAGGTTCCAAAATAGATACAAGATTGAGAAACACCTACACCATTGCATAGCTTATGAAATTCTACCCCATTTCAAAAACAAAAGCTCTGAAAAAGACCTATGTATGACCAAGATATGACCATTTTAAGATTAGACAAAAGGCACCAAAATAGACATAAAAGGTGCCATTTGGGACACCAAAGGTGCCAAAACAGAGACAAAAGGTGCCAAAACTCTCAGAAAAACCCTAGAATGAGCAAGAAGCACAACAGAATGAGAAAAAGGCACCAAAATAGGTGCAAAAGGCTCCAAAAGACTCACGTTTGAACCTGTGAACATAAATTTTCAAGCATGTTAGTAATGAATAGGGAAAGGCCCCACAGTGGGTGTCATTTTGTGTGTTAAATGTGTAAAGTTAGTATCAACACAAACCTTAATAAAATGATTTATATTGAAAGATTCAAAGCAAAGTAAATTATTCTAAGTTGCAATAAAGATAAATCTTCCAAGAATGTCTCATTGTCCTCTATTCTTAAATGATTCCTTTTAACCTTTTTGGCCCTTAGATTTCTATGTGCACAAAGGTTATTAGAATGACACTTAAGAAATGAGATTAGTATTCATGTGACCTTGATGAGGTGGAACACAAAAAGTTGTAGAAATATTCCCTAATTCCTAATTGGATTTAGTGAAGATTAATTAAATAAAACAAGTTTAGGGAACCTTGTTTATTTAATTAATTTAGAAGAAAGTGTTTTAGATTTTGGAGAATTAGAGAAGGGTCAGTATAAATAAATTGAGAATTTATTTATACATAGTTGAAATATTAATCAAATAGCTAGTATTTAATTAATTAAAGGTGATGACCCTTTTTAGGTGTATACATACATCATATCTAAAAATACATCAAAAAGTACAATCATACGACTATGTGTTGCTAGCTTCAGATGGTAAAGGCATCTTTGGACCAATCCCTCCACTACCAGATGTACCAGGATCTCTCAGGTCTCTTAGAAGAGGTTGTGTAACACCCCTACTCATGGTCTTGGACTGGCTCTTTCCAGATCGAAACTGGGTATAACTCACTCTCTGCTCAGAGGGAATTGCATCATGGTAGCACCTTTTGTAGTACTCTTCCTCCCAACCTACATAGAGAACCTATCTCATATAATCCACTAGAAATGTACCATCAACCAATCTTTGTAACATGTCGATTGTCAACTGTGTCTACTCTACAGCCCATCTGGCTTCATCTCTCTTGGCTGTCAATGAGGCAATCTATGCCTAAGCAGCTACCAATTGTCCCTATACCTGAGCAAGAGTCTATGCATGAGACTGGGCCTGTGTCTGCAACTAGGTCTATGTTTGAACCAATAAACCTCATGCTTGTATCAAATACCCCTATAAGGTTTGTACCTGCACATGTAAACTCACAATCTGCGTCTGCTGATGCTATGAAGGTAACCCAATATGAACATACCGCTCTACAGGAGCTACCAGTGATCACCTCTTACGAGGCACCATATAATCTTGCACATCTATGGATGGACCCGATCCACCTGCACCTGACCCACCGACACTCGATCCACCTGCCCCACCACCTCCATCATCATCACCACCATCATCATCTCCCTCCTCATCTCTATCCCCCTCATCATCGCTCCTATTCTCCTCCTCACCATTGCTCTCAAGAACAACCTCCTCACCAAGTAATGGCACTAGCTCATCAGGAACGGTAATATGTGGAAAGGGATGTAGAGCTAGATACTCTACATAATTTGTTGTAATAGGTGCCTCGGTAATATCAGGATGAATCTCCTAGACTAAAGGTTGTAGACCTTATAACTCTTGAATGATAGAATCGTATGAAAGACAAGGTCCCCACTCTATAGAATTTATCTGACGATGGCCATAATGGACAACACCTTGGGGCATGCCTTGTACCATACTATAGTGCTTGAGCACCCTCCTAAATAAAAATCTCTCAAAACCCAAAAATAGTATCATCCTGGAGCACTCTGCATAAAGCATCGGTCTTGCCCTGCTCTAAAGAATCATATGCTATAATATCACCAACAACGGCTATCCTCAAAATCCACTAAACACCCTCAAGAGTGAATGTCATCTCACCAGGAGGAAGGTGGAAGGTATCATGCTCACTATGCCACCTCTCTGCTAGGGCTATCAGGAGACCCCGATTAATCCTAATCTAGGGCATATCTAATAGAGAAGACAAACCACAATGTGTAATGACTGATGTCTCAGGTTGTGCTAGCTATGGCATCAAATCAAATGTCCTATGGAACCACTCTTGAATCTATAGGTTCGTCAATGACTCCTATCATCACAAAAGATTCAAAGTCAATACTCTTTGTCAAATCATTAAAATCAGCCTATCAAATCTAATCAGCTTTGGTGAGATTTTGATCAAATCTCGTGAGCAAGCATCATTTAACCTCACCTATCATGAGGTCAACCATCAATCTTAAAATTGTACCTCACCAATCATGAGGTCAATTAATCAAATCAACCTTGCCTATCATGAGGTTTATCAATCAAACTATAATTATTCCTCACCTATCATGATGTTAATTATTATCAATCAATCATTAGACCTTTCCTATCATGAGGTTGAACATCATCTACTCTATTGAGATCATCAATCATATCAAATCAAATGGCTGACACAATCGAAATCGACAAAATCAAGGATAAAAATGAAAAACTCTATCATTCTGACTTGGATGCACTAAAACAATGTTTTTATGCGCCACAACATTTAATGCGCCATTAAAACACCTCAATGTGATAAAATAGGCAATCAATGCACTAGAACATTGAATGCGCCATTTTAGAGGTTCAATGTGCTAAAACTGACAGTCAATGTGCAAAATCAGTGGATTCGCCATTTCAGGTGACATATGTGTCATTATAGCCTATGCGCTACTTTAACCTATGTATGCGCTAAATCATCTATCCTAAGCGCTAAAAAAACATATGCACTATTTCAACCTATGTATGCACTACAAAAATTGACCTATGCGCTAAACTAGTGTATGCACTAGAACAGTAGGTAGATGTGCTACATCGGGTGATGTATGCACAAAAAGAACTCAAAATTTTAAAGCCGAATAAAATGCACAAAAAATGAGAGAACACGAAAAACGAGGAGGTTCACGGGTACATACTGGAGGTCCGTAGGTGGCCAGGTGGTTGTGTCGAAGCATGCACTAAAAATAGTGAGTATGGTAGGGGATTGACATTTTGCTCCACAAAGCTCCAAATCACTCTCTCTCAAATTTCAAAACTCAAATTGCACAAGTGAATTCTAAATCACCCTTTTTAGCTTTTTAATAGAGTGATTAAAGGTGATTTTTATGGGATTTATTTTATTTATTTATTGGAGGCTTAATTCAAAATTCATCACAAGGGCATCTTTCAAACTGTTTGTCGAGAGATAAATTATTTCATCATCATATCTTTATCAAATCATCAGAAATCATTAGAAAATCATTGAAAATTTTGAAAATTTCCAAAAAAGTCAAAAATTTATCAATTTATCTCCCGAGTGTGCATATATTTATCATCACAGCAAAATCAACATTTGGGGCATACTGAAAAATTTTCATCAGTACTAACAGTAGCAACAAAATTTTCTTTGAAGCAATGCATAAACACATTAGTTCAAAGAGGCGAAAAATGTGTACACCTAAAAATGGTCTGGATAATCTAATTAATTAAATACGATTTATTTGATTAATTAACCTTTAATTCTCCTACTATTAAATAAACATAAATATTTATTTATATTGTTCACTTTTAATTCTTCTATCTTTATTATATTGTTTCTTCTTAATTAAATAAATAAATTTAAATAATTTTTTTATTTAATTACCACACTTTCTCCATATTTATTTAATAAACATGGACTTCTATAGTTTATTTTTATTGAATTAAATATCCTCTCTTTCCTAAATTGAATAAATCCAAAAATTCAATTAAAGGATATTCTAGAGCTATTTCCTCTTATCACTCAAAAGTTGCACCTACCAAATTAGATATGATATGTCTAATTTAATTTATCACAACCTTCATGGGCAATTTGGAGACAAATCAAAGAAAAATTTACAGGTGAACTTCTTCATCTTCTTCCATTGATTCTTCCTATCACCTGGTTGAATGTTTTTGTGGGGAGGAACAATCTCCATAATCTTCTTAGGCTTCTTCATCCTTCACCATTGAATCTTTCAAATCAAATCTAGACCTTTACTTGTTTCCCCTTCACAAATATGTTGTTGAGAATCTATAAATACAACCTCATTCTATAGGAAAAAGATCCCAACTTTATGCAGTCTCACTCTGTAGAAATAGCATTAGAAGCATTTGAGCATTGAGAAAATAGCAAATAGTTTTTAGCAATCATATAGCAATATCAATCATGGATTTTAATTTAGCTGCATCTTAGTTTACAGTAGTTTCTTTTATCATTTCTATGTCATTTTCATCTACAGGATTACATCCTATCATTTTAGCAATCATCATATAGATTTAGATTCCTGCATCTTACATCATCGCATTCTCTAGATTGACATTTTAACAATCATAGTGCTTACAAAATCTGAGAGCCCTTGTGATTTAATAAATCTTTGGAGATAGAGAGAAATATGACATTTTCAAGAGTTTTCCTGTGTTAATTAGATTAATTATTGTTGATTATCTTGATATAATGTCTTATTAAGAAGTGTTGCTAGTTATTTTACTCATTACTTATTCCACACTTATAGATAATAATTAAAGTGTCAATATAGAAAGTCAAATTATACGGTATAATAAATTTTTGAGTTGTAATATATGGTCTACAATGCAAAAAACAATCAAGTAGACCATCAAATTTCAGGATTGGCCCCAACGAAGAGCCAATACTTGATTCTTTCAAAATGTCTCTAGATGAGGAATTCAAACGTTGCATCACTATTAGTTTTAAAATATCAAAGAAATCTTAAGCATTTACCTAAAACTAGTAAATAAGAAATTTAACCAAACACAACTTGCAACATCAAATTTCACCTTTTGTGAAATTCTTATCATTTTCTAGGAAGAGAAAATATGGAGATGGATGAAGAGGAGCTCATTTAAATATCACAAAGGCATCAATTTTTTTTAAAATTAGTGATAAATATTTAACTTATATAATTTTTTTAAATCTTCGAAATATGTAAGTAATTTTTGAAAATTAGTGTTAAATTATTATATAAATTTTTTCAAAAATTTATTGTTAAAACAAAACCCATTGAAATAGAACCATACTTTATTCATCTTTTAAATAGAACCATACTTTATTCATCTTTTATTTAATTTTCTTTATAAAGCTAGATAGTTATCAAATCCTATAATAAAAAAATAAAAGGAGTATTATTTTCAAAATACCCTGACCTTCTATCAATAGTTAGATACTATATTCTAAAATTAAAATATGTTAGGAATATTTCACACTAAAATTAAAAATTAATAGCATATCATTTTAAACTTGGATTTCTTTGTAATATAGCTTTTAACTCAATCATCCCAATAAACTTGGATTAGGGTGATCCCACAATAGTGGTTTACAATTTTTGACCAAACTAGATAGTGAACTGATTTTTTCTAACTAAATCTTCACATTCGGGCACTTATAGCAGCTAAACTGTGAGGAATTTGAAGATGATGCACATTAGTGATTTGTGAAATTTTGTCTGTAGATTCTAAGTATATTTTTTTCAAAAAAATTTGAATCATATTGCACTTTTTTTTTCCATCTCCTTTGAAAACTAGTTTTTTTCAGTAAACACCATTTTTAAAGAGTGACACTCACCTTATACAACATAATTTTTTTTCCATGAAGGATAAAATTATATTTTTTTCAAATTTAGATTTGTAACTATGATATCTAGTGCTTCCAATTGGTTTCATAGTGTTTTATTGAATATTTTTCCTTAATCAAGTTTCATAGTCAAACCAATTACAATTCAGACATAGGCGGTATACAACATAACTTTTTGTATGTATCAATTTTTTTGGTTGGATCAAGGAATTCAATATCTAGTGCACTAATATTTTTCAATTTTTTGATAATCTGCAATTTTTCCACATATGTAGAACAAAGAGCTTGATTTTTGGTGAAAAACCTATGTTTAATCAAACTAAAAAAATAAATACATAATAAAACCAAAACATATTAAAATTATATTTGTTGGATAGATCGTTCCAAGGATTGCCATCATCCATTTGGGTATGTGAAGTCTCCTCCATTTTCATCCTCAACTCGAGCTTCAAAGGGAAAAATTCTAGAGTTTTTTGGTGCTAGAGGGGGAGAAGGGGGGAAAAGGGGGGTTCGGGCGAACCCCCTTTCAACCCTTTCCTTTGATGTTTTTCCTTGGAAATGTGGGACCCAAAATTTAATGGGTTCACTTGAAGGGGGTTTCACTTTTGGTTTGCTCAAACTAGATGCTCGTTCAAACCCCCAAAAATCAATTTTTTTGCATGGCATTTTTTGCAACTTCCTCACTAGAATTGTAAACTAGTTTTGTGGGTTTACCCATTATATTTCATTTGTATGCCTCATAATCAAGAAATCAATAAAAACAAATAACTTGTATCAAGCTTATATCCAGAAACTAGATTCAAAACTGACTACCACCCTTTTGTTACCATTTTAGATATCAATATGAGAATTCACATTAAACAAGGACTTGCTAGAACTCAATTATCTTTAGAGAAATTGTGAATGTGCAAGAGGAATTGTGCACTATGGTAATCAACAACCTTTTGGGTGTATGGATATGGCCCAAAAATTCAAAGCACTAGCCTTGGGAAATGATTAGTGGGCTCAAGTTACTTATGTGTTGAATTTCATTGAGACTATCATGAGTATGATTAGATTCACTAATATGGATCAGCTATGTTTGGGCAACAAATATATGACATAATTTCAGCTAAGGAGACGAACCCTCCTAAAAAAAATTTCATGCAAGTGAAAATAAGTCTTACTAAAAATTGGAACAAGATGACTCCTCATTGCATCTCCTTGCTTTTTCTTTGACCCTGCCCCATGAGGGTGTCATCCTATAAAGTGTATTGTCCCCTAATTGGGAATGCCCTAAATTTTCCCTAATTCCTCAATTTCCAAATAAACAAATGGGTTAAAGAGTACCTTTCACTTGATTGAAGCCTTGCAACGGATTAGAAACCATTTGCCACAATCACACTCATTAACAAATGAGTGATCCCACAATACTAGTTTACAATTTTTGGCCAAACTAGACATTGAACTGAATTTTTTCAACTAAATCTTCTCTTTCGGGCACTTATAGTTGCTAAACCATGAGGAATTTGAAGATGATGCAAACTAGTGATTTGTGACATTTTTTCTATAGATTCTAAATATATATATTTTTAAATTAGAATCAAATTGCATTTCCTTTCCCATCTCCTTCAAAAACTAGTTTTTAATAGTAAACACCATTTTTAAAGAATGATGTTCACCATATACAACATAAAAATTTTTCTATGAAGGATAAAATTCTATTTTTTTCAATTTAGATTTGTAAATATAATATCTAGCACTTTCATTTGGTTTCATAGTGTTTTATTGGATATTTTTTTCTTAATTAATTTTTGAAGTCAAACCAATTACAATTTACACATAGACAAACCATATACAACATAACTATTTTTGTATGTATCAAAATTCAATTTTATTTTTTTTGTTGGATCAAGGACATCAATATCTAGCACATACATATTTTTTAAGATTTTTTTTGGTAATCTACTATTTTTCCACATGTGCAAAAAGAGAGCTTGATTTTTGGTGAAAAACCTACATTCACAAAAAATTAAAAAAAAGTATAATAATAAAATTAAATATATTTAAAATTATACCTTTTGGGAAGCTTATAATAAGGACTACATACTTCCAAAAAATAAATTTTAAATTATTTCATTTGATCCCCCAAAGGGTAAATCAAAAGTGGTTTTTTATCAGCATTTTGATAGGTGTAAAAGAGACTTTGTTATAGGTATGGTTTAAAACTAGTGTGGTTATATCCAAGGAGGTTTGATCTAAGGTGGCTTGATCAAACCCTTTTCAATTGAAACTCTTTAAATGGAACTTTTCAAGGCTTAAATCATTATATTTTCTAAAAATATGTGATTTTAGCAAAAATCAAGATGTCCCAAAAAGTGTAAACCACTATTGTGGGATCACCTAGATTATAAAAATTTACCACAATAATACTAATTAGCATATTATCATAATTGAACATCAGTAAGTTCATGGTCGATTTATTAATTCAATCATAAAGCATTTCAGTATCTTTGGAGGGCTCAATCATAGGAGAGCATGGGAGAATGTCACTTGGATTGGGTGCCTCAAGTCCTCTACCCTAGGCCCAAGAGTGGATATACAATCCCTCTTGGCCTCATGTGGCCCATGCCATCCATATGAGGTGACCTAGCTAGTGAGGTGTGCCCTTTTCATTATCCCCTCATCCTACTAACCATTTCCCTCTCTCTATGGTTTGACCTCTTGTGTTGATTCAATGTGATGGAGAGGTGAGATTACAATTGGTTCCCTAAAAATGCCATCTCTCCTAAGCCCAGGGTGTTGTACCATTGGTACCACCTTGGCCTCCTTGGGACTACTTATTCCCCCATTTTGAGACTACTTGGTCCCCAATCATGGGACTAATTGGTCCCCCATCTCGAGGTGGCATACCTAGGAGAGTGCCCCATCGATGTTCCCCTCTTGTAATCTCGACCTCCTCTATCATAACTAAAACATTAGTACATATGATAAACAAATATTAATCATATTTACTGATATAAAGAGGTAATCATAACAACAATGTATCATTAGTAAGTTGAATATCTCATTAAATAATCACAATCACTTATATTAAATTATGTTGCACCATATAATTGTGAATCAAATCTCATACCAAGTTAGGAAATCGAACTACTGCACATATGCTAAATAATTGATTATTTATAACTTAGAGGATATAGAGCTCTATTCCTTGTTATTTGTTTTATATCTGTAGATGATCACTACCTTAATATTCAAAAATTATTGATTTTCTAGACTGAGTAATTCTTTCTCCAATCAATGCCCTTTTTCATTTGAAATGTTTCACCTTTTATACCCACGATGGGGTGGATGGTTATGTCCTTTCACTAAAGGCATGCCTCTTTATAGGTTTTCTTTACTAATCATAACCATTTGTTAAAGGATAATTAATTTACATTAATATTATCCTTTAATCACCTTCACTTAAGGAGATTTCGTTTGTGCATATAAATCAATTCTTTTATCCTTTCCTCCCTGTTGCTATTTGTGAGGGATGATCTAAATTTAATCATTGGCATAGCCATGTTTTATTCTTAACCTCTCAATATAGCGGCTTAATTCTTCTTAATGGATTTCCATGCATGATCGAATAGTTTAACAATAGTGATCTAGTCTTTGTCAATCTGTATTTGGGATTACAATTTGTGGGGGCATGACAGTCCTTCCCTCCCAAATTTTCTTATCTTGAAGAAGCTTTAGATTCAGATGATCAAATATGTTAGCTCCTTCCCATGTTGCATCTTCAGTAGGTATACCCTTCCACTTGACAAGGCATTCCTCAACTATTTTTTTTTCTGTCTTTTCTCTATTATATTAAGGATAGTCTCTGGTTCCAAGATTAACTTGCCTTCATCATCAAGTGGTGTCAATTTTGAGCATGGGATGACATGTTTCCCCAACACCTTTTTAAGGAGAGATACATGAAACACATTGTGGATTTTTCTATTTATGGGGATTTCCAAATCATAGGCCACTTCTCCTATCTTCCTCAATATTTTATATGGTCCAATAGAATAGGGGATTAATTTTTTTTTCTCCAATGGCTTTGAGTGATGACCATTTTAATGGTTGCAACCTCAAAAAGACCAAGTCTCCAACCTCAAATGTCCATTCAATTTTCTTCTTGTCCACATACACCTTTTGTTGGTTTTGTACTTGGTGGAGATTATTCTTAAATGCATTCATGATATTCATATTTTGTTGTATGATATCCCTAGCTCCTGGCACATGACTCTCTAAAAGAATCAAGTCCCCGAAGGATGTTGCAATGTATCCATATAATGCTTGGAAGGGGCTCATCCCTATAGACATATGATGGGTGGTATTATAGAAGTACTCCCCCAAATGAAGCCACTTAATCCATGCATTTTTCTACCCTATGACATAATTTCTTAAATACCCTTCCAACCATTTGTTGACAATCTCGATTTGTCCATCAATTTGCAGATGATGGCTAGTGCTGGGAGTTAATTTTTTTCTAGCTAGTTTGAACAACTCTTGCCAAAATAGACTTAGGAAATGATTGTCTCAATCATTCATGATGTTCTAAGGTAGTCCATGTAGTCTGAAAACTTCTTTAAAGAAGACATTGACCACCTGGGGGGCCTAAACTCTATTGATATCACCATGAATTGTGCATATTTGTTTAAGTGATGAACCACCACATAGATGAAATATTTTCCTTGTACCTTGGGTAGCCTTGTTATGGCATCCATAGATATTTTCTCCCATTTCTGATTGGGTATGGGAATGGGTTGAAGTAGTCTAGATGGATATGTATTTTCTTCTTTGTTTCTTTGACATACCATGCATTCCCTAACATGTTTCAACACATCTCTTTTAAGTCCTTTCCATGAAAACCTCTCCCTGATCTTTTTATAGGTCTTTTAATACCCTTGATGTCCCGTAGATGGGCTTTCATGATAGTTTTTCAAAATTTCCTTCTTTACTCTTGACCCAGGTGTGATTTATATCTAGTCCTTATAAAGAATGAGGTCATCTACAACCCAATACCTCCCATCTTGTATCTTCCCTTCTATTATGTAGCTTGAGAATGATTCATTTTCATATTCTATGAGTATAGATTTTTTCCATTATGTGGATATCATTTTCATTGAACCAAGGTGGGGTCTCTGTGATAGAGCATCGGCTACAATATTGTTTTTCCCTTCATATATTTGTTTGGAATAGGATGTCATTTAATTGTAATCCTAAACATATTTTGTGTATCTCCTAAGTCCTAAAAAAGTGTTCCCCAACACTAGGATTAGAAAGAGATTAAATTTGAATGAAATGAACATGTAAATTGACATTTGTAATTATTTCTAAATGATAGGAACATGTGGGGATGCCTAAGAAGAGCTCCTACAAAATAGGAGCACATGGAGTGCCCACATGGAAGGTGAAACCCACCTTGCTTATGTTAATTGTTTGGAGGATAGATAACACTTTAGTAATGCATGTAAAGATCCTAAAAATTAGGGATTGATATTTACATGAGTAGAGTTCAATTCAGTTTAGTTTAGTCTAGTTCAATTTAGTATCAGTTCAGTTCAGTTATGGTTCAGTTATCTTCAGTTGCATGTAGTTAGTTTTATTTGAATGCTTGTTGACTTTAGTTTCATGACAGATAACAGGTCAGTTAAGTGGGGATGATCAATCATGCATAATATTTTCATGAATTGGTGGAGAGATATGTTTCAGTTAACAAAGATTAAATTGGACCCACCTTGGGCGCCCAAGTTGACATATTTGAGTTAACACCTTTTGCATGAGAAGATATTTACAAGGCTAAGTTAAGTGGGACCACTCTTGGGAGCCAAATTTGAGGAGGATCTTGGAAGATATTTTCTTGACCAATGATCAGTTAAGTGTTCAGTTTGGGGCACCTAAATTGAGGATACTTTGGTTTTGACTTCATGTTACATGATGGAACTCTACTTGCACATTCTATGTGTAGATATTTTTGAGGAGCTTTGTTCTCTTGTTTTGATCAACTCTTTGGAGTTTACAATGCTCATAATTGTCTATAACTTCTAGCAAGTTGAAGAGAGTTTGATTAGAGTTTATTTAAAGATTGTGAAGAAGGATTGTTGAAGGAAAGGAAGCATACCAATCAAGGATTGATACAAAATTATTGTAATCTTGTTCTAAGATTAAATAATACAAGCACTATTGATTCTAGTGGTGGAGTTTTTTCTCGAAAGGGTTTTTCCAAGTTTATGTTATGTCACTTCTATCTTCTTGTCTCATTCTTCTACAATCTTCTGTCTACTTTCTACAATTGGTAAAATTGATCTAAATAGATAACCATACACAAAGAATTTGTAGCAAAGAACACTTAATTATATCTACAGTCACATAGTTTTATAATTTTTAAGCTACATAATTACCTCCATTTTCAACATTTGGTATCAGAGCTAGAGGTTGGGTAGAGTTTGGGATGCCTTTCTCTTAAAATTTTGAAGGTTTTTTGGTTGTAGTGGGAGAACTTACTATTGTGTTATTGTTGATTTGTAAAAGAAGTGTGTTACAATGAAGGGTAAGTGCACCAAGATGGTTCCCAAAAAGGGGGCTTAAGTGACCACTTTTTTTCTGAAATCAGGAAATATTGACCTTGGACATGAAATTGAGGATAGTTACACTCAATTTTTTGAGATGGAACAAAAACAAGGATCGAAGTGCTCCGAGTCTACTTTCTAATCTACTAATTTATTTTGAAAATGGTTGAGATTAAGGGGTTCAAAAGAGGGATGTACACAAATTGGTGCTATTTTTGTCAGAAAACATAACATAGCAACTCTTGTACGACCTAAGCACGGTGAACTTTTTTGTAGTATTTTTAAAATCGCAACGGTCAAAAGCTAGCTAACAGTATCTAGTTGATGCATGATTTTTTAGATCATTTTTTAATGAATATTTTATTTTTTACTAATTTTCTAAGTGGGCACTTCCTGAAAAGCAGAATTTTGGCCATGCTCCCCCTAAAAATTTTTGAAGGTAATTGATTTTTTTTTTTAAATGTAGAATAGAGTCTAGTTTCTAAAAATGTAATTTATTTGAAATTTTGATGAACAGTTAATTTATAACAATAAAAAAAACCAAACACTACTTTTTGGCGAAAAAGAGACATACAAACAAAAGAAATTATGGATGAAAGGCTTAACATTGTTAAAAAGTGAAAAAAATTACATCGTTGGATAGCTAAAAGAGAACCTAACATTACCCATGTGTTTTCTTTTGTTGATATTGAACCAGATGCAATCCTGATGGTGAGCACGAACCCAATTATGTGAAAAAATTGTAGAATTTGCAAAAACACGTCTTTGGTCATTGGGAATGCCCTCCAAGCCTCTGGGTTGGTATTCCAAGGAAACTACCAATGCTAAGACTCGGGGATTCCCAAAGAAAAATATAACGCGCTCGCGTTATAACACGAGTGCATTATTTCCTAGTTTTGATCTCGTTATGTTTCATCGATATGCGTCCTTTTACCTCTTGCATGTCGTTGTAGCATTCTGTTTGTTTTTCCAAAACCAAAGAAAATCCTCTTGTCCCAATGTGTTTTGTTGTGACCTCATGGAATTGGGGAAACATCATGTAGATAATGCTTCATTATACTGAGAGTCACCCCGAACGCCATCTCCCAGTCACTGAGACATAAGAAATTTTCTTACCGAAATGTGCTTCCTTGCTTAATCCGTTTCACTATAACCTTGAGATATCAGAGAGACATCTCATAAATTAGACTTTGCTTTACCGAAAAATCTTCATTCATCATGAGTCGCTGTGAAAAATTGGTTCTCTCGCCGATGTATTCTTTTATCTTATGTGGGTCGTCATAACATACCGACATCGGGGAGACCTCATACAGAGTGCACTTTGTTTTACCGAAAGACTTTATACATCTTGTGTGTCACTGAGACAATCCAATTTTCATCCCGACAAAGTCCTCATTGTGTTATCGGCGAGACCAAAGGTCACTCGCCGAGACATTACTTTGAAAGCCTCAACTTTTACTGATATGCATCCTCTCACCATCGGTCGGTGTGAAAATGTATATTCGCTATGACCTCACACCGGAAGCAATATGTTTGGCCGAAGAAACCATCCATGTGTTGTTCGGTAAGACTCTCCTCGAGAACATGCTGATGAAAACCCCATGTCGACAAGACATAACAACCTCGCCAAGATCACATTACAATATCGCCAAGCTCTCGCTGATGAACCTCCACATGCATTAGTCGGGGAGACAATTCAAAATTGATGAGACACTATCTCGATGACCAAACTCCTACCGATAGGTTCCTCCTCGGTCACCGAAGCCACATGAAAGTCATGCCGATAGAAACCTACAGGTGAATGTCGATTGCTGTAACAATGAACAAGTCTTGTTGATCACCTGTTGCAAACATATGTTAACACACAGGCAACATGGGTCAAGGAGACCTAGATAGACCTATGTCGATATGGACCACAACATGAAAAATGCATGACTCGATGGATTCTATGGGGTCACACGACCAAAAATATGGGTAAAAATATCATAAAATGAGGAAAATGTGCCTAAGGTAGGACTCAAATGGAGACTCAGGGGGATGAAAGATATGTAAAAATCATCATATTTTTATAGTTCCAATAGGACGGAGGAAGAGAGTGGGAGAGAGTGTGGGAGAGTGGGTGAGAGGGTGGGAGAGAGG